>JBBBDQ010029769.1:7705000-8277500 GCA_037127315.1 Ascarosepion bandense | reverse complement strand
TGAACTTGATGGCCACAGTAGACCTCCGAGCTTTATCTGAGTAGATCATATATTGAGGTAGACCTCACGCTATAGTAGCACCCCATTTTCAACTGACAGATTTCTGCTAAAAATCTCCCAGTGTTTAATCGCAGTCAGTAATCTTGTTTTTTTAAAATTGGGTTTATACAAAGTTGTACTAAATATTTCTCGATGTGACCAAAATGCTTCTCCCTAAAGAGAAAATGGATTAAATGTAAATTAGCATTTATTTGGAATGTTATGAAGTTCATGGAAGCGATAACTTTTCGAAATTCCCTCGTTTAACAGAATTAGTTGCTTTGTAGAAACACACCGATTTATTTAAATTCTCTTATTAAATTTCATTCGAGAACAATGCAGGAAGTTATATCTAATGTTTGTTAGTACGTTGTTTTGGTATTAACACTATTTTCAATATACGATATGATTTTTATCAGAATTTTTTGAAGGATTAAACAATAGACTTATAATGGCAATTTCTAAAACATTAGTTCTAATGAACACCAACTTAAATCAGTTAAATAAGTCCGCCAAGTAGAAGGTAACTGATATGATATTTTACTGATTTTTAAGACCAGCTGTGTAGAAATGGGTTTAAGGGGCATAAATATACTACACCAAAAGAAAAAGAAAATAAACCTTATGATTGAAAATAACGAGAAGGCGCTCATTCGCCCGACACGATTGATTGGCGCTACAAAATCCTAAGGACAAATACATCACTTGAAAACTTCCAATAGCAACATCGATAAAAACTTTTGGAAGATGCAACTAGCAGATAAAATAAAATATAATCAAGATCTTCCCCCAAAACCATCGGTTTATAAGAAAATTCTCATCGATGCTAGAGAATAATAATTCTGATAAAAAATAATACCTTAGAATTGTTTTTACAAATGTTTATAAACAGAAATCCATCATTCGGTGAATTGGGGCAAGAAGTGGCTTGTCAACTTCAATTCATCTAAGACCAAGCTGTTGTCTGTCAACCATTACAGGCAACCTCTTCTGCCTCCCATAAGCATGGACCAAGTGATTCTCCCGGAGAGTAATACACTACGCCTCCTCGGACTTACCCTGTCCTCAGACCTCAAATGGAACCACTATATTGAATCCATAGCAAAATCTACTGCTAAGAAGGTTGGGTCACTATGTCGATCCAGGATGTTTTTTCCACCTGAATCCATCCTGCATATATACAAGTCAACCATCCGTCCGTGCATGGAGTACTGCTGCCATTTATGGTCAGGTGCCCCTGCCGTTCTCCTCAGTGTTCTTGACAAGCTCCAAAGGAGAGTCTGTAATGTGATAGGTACTGATCTGGCGACTCGACTGCAGCCACTTCACCATCGTCGAAATGTGGCCTCCCTTTGTCTCTTCTACAAATACTTTCATGGCTTCTGCTCGGATGAGCTTAAGTTACTGATGCCTCCTCAACAGGTGTTTACCCGTGCTACCAGACTGGCAACTGGGTCCCACCCATTCACAGTCAGGTTAGCCAAATGCAGACGACAATTCTACTCCTGCAGCTTCCTCTCTCGCACTTCCCGCCTGTGGAACTCGCTCCCGTATTCTTGCTTTCCTGACGGCTACAACCTCCAGAAATTTAAATGCAAAGTCAATACTCATCTACTAACCACTGGACTCTAGCTCTCTCCCCTCTCCTGTATAACCTTCCCTTTCTCTCCACCTATGTATCTGTCATCGCACCTGCTTTCTCAGCTTTCTATTGTTCCTTTCTAATTAGTTTGTACTCCTCACTCTTTTCTAATTAATCTTGTTACATTTATGTAACCCCCTGCACATCAGTGGCGTTTCCGCCTTGCTCGGGGTGAAATGATTAAAAAAAAAAAGAAAAAAAATTGGTCAATCATTGCCAAACAAATAGTGTATGAAAACAGATAAATTTCTATTGACATTAACATATAAATATCACTAGACGGTGTTTTAATGAATATGAAAGCGAATATTTTCAATGTTGACTGTCACGGCTGGTAGATAGGAGTTCTCTATTTAGATTGGTAACAAAATATTAAACGGATGTGCATTTTTTCTGTGTGTTAACATCAGCTAAGCTTAATTTATTCTCTCTAATCACTAATTCAAAACTTTACCATTAAGACGCGTCATGGTCCGCACACTGGGTCGGCTCATCCTCATTCGATTTATATTCTATGTAAAGGAGAAAATTACACGAAGACAGTATCTTCATCTGAACCATGTAATAGACTCCTGTGAGGGTGCTTCCCTGATCGCTACTCTGCTAGCTTCTTAAAGTTTTCAGTCAACATTTATCTATCCTACATATCCTGAGGATATTCACATTTTACTCCTTACTTTTACTCTTATACAATAAATTAATTTAGTAATCATCAAGTTTGATTGGCACTTTGCCTTTGCAACGATTCAAGAATAATATGCAGAATCTATTTATCTACCTGTAAGATTAATCTGGCACAAGGATACAAGTGTTGAGTATCTTATTAAGCCAGTGCAGTGGATATTACCTAGGAACGAGAAATTGAAGAACTGAGTTCGAATTTCAGTTGGATCCATTGCATTTACTTTCGCGCAAATATCCACCTTTTCTCCCACCAAAAATTAGTTAACTAGCAGGAGAAATTGCGTTCTGTAGCCTTGGTTGGCAACCAGTCTACCATAGAAGATAATGGCAAACTACTGCGGAAAAATCTTCTGCCTAGTCAGTCATGCGACGAAAGAGACATGATCGCCCAAGGGTGTATCACGTACGGCATTTAATTGACTGGCTGTCCAACAAACTTCTTCACAAATAGTTCACAAATCGGCACCGTCTATCGATTTTGTTAAACTTCAACACAGGGTCAAATCTGAAGAGACAGCCTTTATTATGTCAAACAGCAAAGTCAACAGGTCATTCATGCCTTGAAAGATGTACTTATAACTGTTATAAATACATCTCTAGATATAAAAGACTTCAAATGGAAGAAAGCACTCACTGAATGATATTTAGTATGATTATCTGCGTCTAACACAAGTCTAAGACGATAGAGCCGCCAGCGACGATCAGGCATGATCTTCGATGTATCAGATCTAGTCAGGACGTAGGGGATCATGGCCTTCCATACCTTCCTATCCCTTGTGGTTTTTAACACAATTTTTTTTATTACCCCACCAAAACTCTGTTCTTCCATCCATTTGCTCAATACCAACAAGTATATCACGCGTTCTTTCCAATGTTTTCTTTTTCCTCTATCTATCCTGTGAGTATCATATTCTTCAAGCCCTACTTCTTCATTACATATAAGAGAGACTTCAACCGTTTTTTTTCTGGTGTTGAGCATCAGTTTTCTTTTTGTTTTCATTTTCTACAAAACCTTGTTTGTGCATCGGTCCATGCAAGAGGAGGGAAGCGAAACGAGGTCAAATAAGTGCCGATAAAAAAAGTAAAGAGAAAATCAAAAGAACGAAATTTCATGAAAGAAAAACAATGAAAAAAACAACTGCCAATGAAAACAAAAAAGAAAATAAACTTATTAAAATATAAATTAAGAACTAAATCTGGAGAAATAAAAAGATAAAAATTGAAGAAAAGAAACAGAAGTAAAGAAAATCTTTAGACAAAATGACCGACAGACAAATTAAATGAGAGTATGAAAAAATATCAAGAACCTAGGCAAGAAAATATTTGTGGGAGACATTAATGCCAATTGAAAGAGAGGAAAACAAACAAACAATAAAACGTATAAGCAAGTAATTTTTAGAGTTGCGTTAAAGGTATAAAAGAAAAAGTACGATGCTAAGAGATATTGACAAAATATTCTCTTCGGTAAAATGTGTTAATGCGTCGGCTACTATTTTGTCCGAACTTATCGTTGTTCAGTAGATGGCCTTCAGTTACAATCAGTAATAATGAACAAAGACAAGAAAAACATAAGAAATTTATTGGAAGCATAAAAACACTTCCATGTCGGCAAAGAGAAACAACTTCTAAAGTACACAAGTGTGAAATTCTTGGGTGTACACAGGGGAAAGGAAATGACTACTGCTTGATTAAAGATCAGTTTTGGGGAGGACACAGGTGCATACAGTGGTTTAGGTCACCAGAGGCAGATTCTAAGAAGCTGATAAGATTTCACTACTAACGGTTTTCTTTTATCATTAAACTAGTTACACGTTTAGCCAATTAAATCATAGCACGAAACAAAAACCTTCAGGATTTTTATTGAACGCTAATGAAAGAAAAAAAAAAGCCAGACAAAAATATATTTAGGTCGAAAATCAATAAAAGTATAAATCATTAACCAACATCCTTTCATAGTTTCTTTAATGCTAAATGACATAAACGTAGACAAAAAGTAAATGTCTGTGGTTCTCTACACTTTCTTTCGAAATCCAAATTCATATCCATGGCCTTCTCACACCTGTTCGAGGACACCTTCTCTAATTGATTAAAGAAGGTAGATGAAGAAAGTCCTAAGAAAAAACTACAAATAAACTAAAGAAAACTGTATACATGGTCATCAGCAAACCAAGGAGCCCAAAATGCTAATTACAGGTGAAGGATACTAAAATCAAGAATGTATAAAAAAGGAAATATCTGGGAAGTGTTCTGACAAAACACGGAAAGTGCGACACTGATATACGAAGTCGAATTGGAATGGCCCACGACGCATTCCAGAAGCTGAGTAGAGTATTAAAAGAGAAAAATTTCGCTTGAACAAAAGTGAGTACTGGATTGCTATATGATGTCAGTTATTCAATATTGCAGTTAATGATGTATAATATCATTAAAAATGAAAGAAAAAACTTGAAGCAACTGTAATATGGTTCTACAGAAGGATGCTACAGATACCATGGATGAAGCATGTGAGCAATGACGAGGTTTTAGAAAGATGTAAATAAAAAGGAAATTAATAGTGAGCACCAGAAAAATGTTCCTGAGACATGCAATGAGGAAAGAGGGCTTGGCGAGTCTGATACTCATGGTTCTAATGGAGGGAAAGAGAAACATTGGAATGCATCAGATAACATACTTGACTGGCCTGAGCAAGTAGATAACAGAGGGGGGTTTAGATTGGGTAACGACCTACTTTTAGCACCTGATATTCCCAGGTGATCTTGCTCTACGTTGCTTAACTTCGGTGATAATACCGGAACCAATGTCTTAACGGTGATAGTACAGGAACCAGTGTCCTTATTTCCGTAATCTTTAATCTGGTTTTCCTTTAAGTAATATTTTCTAATTAATGTGTCTTGCAACAATCAAAAAGGTTTTGACTGGTCGAGTAAATATGGCCAGTAAAGTCGGATAGATGAACTTGGCAATCTGAGGTTTTCTCCTGGGTGAAAGCCGGCATAGATGCTGTCGTGGACCCCGTATAAGATCCAGAAAGAATAACACAGAACAAGCAAAATATGAAATAACGAATATATATTAAACGCAGCAAAATACAATACTTGAAACTTTGTTAGTAGAATGATAATACGGTTAGTGAGTAATACTATAATTCGACCCTCGAACTGGGACTCGTAATGGTCGTTATGGTATCAGTGTTCGACTCTCGGCTATGTTCAGGACTTTTTCTCAGGATATCTGCCAGCTACTGGCTATCTCCTCTTACGTCTTGTATATGGTAGATGTACTGGTTAGAAGAGTTCATTCAGTGTGATGCCGCCATGACAGATGATTTTATTCTAGTCAAACCTCATTTATCTCTTTGTTTCACTTCTACTTACTCAGCTGTCATTGCCTCCTGTTTTGATGCTTGTTGGAATTCCTTCTCTGCTAATCCCGTTTTTCAAACCTCTGTTTAGTCCTCTGACCTCACTAATTGTCGCACTATTAGCATCTTAACGATTTCTTTCAAAGTTTTTGAAACTATTAATTGCTCTGAAATAGTCGATCATCTCACACCTCACAACTTACTCTCTGACAAAATGATATAGGTTCAGCTTCACCAAGTCTATCGTTGATGTAGTAACAACCGTCACTGAATATGTATACCAGGCTCTTGATAAAAACGATGAAGACCAAGCTGTTGTTCTAGATACCTCGAAAGCATTTGACAGGGTTTGTCATACTGGTCTTTTGCACAAGCAACAGTGCTACGGTATTTTTGGACAGTTGTTCGATTTGATTCCTATCAAATCATGAAATGAAGGTTGTTATGAACGGGCAAACTTCTATATCATTTCATGCAAACGTGGGCGTTTCATCAGTCACTGTTCTAGCTTCTACGCTTTTTCTGATTTGCATTAATGATCTTCCTGATCTAATCAGCTCTCAAGTAGATATTTATGCAAATGACACTAATCTCGTCTCAATAAGAAATCTGCCATGGTCGACAAAGACAAAGAAAACGTCGCTGCTGTTCTTGAAAAGGACCTTTATGTCACTGAATGGTGTAAAAATTGGCTCGTTAATTTTAATGTTTCCAAAATGAAGCTGCTCTTTAACCAAATTAGAGTAACTTTTCTACCTTCTATCAGCATGGATGACAATAGCCTAATCGAGATCAGCACACTGTACTTTCCTTGGGTTCACTCTCTCATCTCTCAACCAACCTCAAGTAGAACGACTACATCGGACTAGAAGGTTTTTTTTTCATCAGAAACCATCTTGCACATTTATAATTCTACTAGCGGAACACGTGGAATTTCCACGGAAGTCTAATTATGATTTCCTGGAAAAATTTGAATTTGTCATACTACAAATGAAAGTAACGTCTTAATAAATAAAATAAATTAATAAAATAATAACATTTTAAAGAATTGTTTTCATTATTATTATTATTATTATTATTATTATTATTATTATTATTATTATTAAGTAATTTAATGATATATATAAAATATTTAAAAATATTTTTAAATTCTTCAAAGAAGTGATTGCGAGTAGATTTTTAGTTAAAAATTGATTATTATATTGCTTATCTAAAATAGAAAAATTCAATAAAAATCGTTTTATTATTAATCGATTTTTTTTCAACAGAATATAATGTCCTCGATAATTAATATTCATTCCAGCAATTAAAAGCTTATCAAAATAAATTATATCAGAGTTTATTGCATTTTTTATTTTACTCTTCGGAAAAGATTTTCGGATAATGATTGCAAACTTAAAATAAAAAAAAAATAGATGACTTATATTCCCCAGTGAGTCCTGTCTTGAACAAATAAAACCAGAGTTAGCCCTCAATATAAAATTTATTAAGATTTCATGGATTTACGTGGAGGTGGGTAACAGAGATAAAATAAATATTTTTATTAAGATTTTTTAAAAATAATTTCATTATTTTGTGAATGAGTACTGAGAGTTTCATTGAAATCCGACAATTATTTGGTTTTTTCGAGACTTTTCAAATTAATGTGTTTGTCACCGAAAAAAAATTTTTTGATGCAATCATTACGTTTCCATTGTAAAACAGTCTTAACGTTTCTTTAGCCGCTAACTCAAGTAAAAACACAACTTTCTGACAAAATTTCGAAAATGTTAGTAAGGATTAAAAAATTTTAAAAAATAATTAAAGTTGGTTTAAAGGATCCTGTGTTGATTGTAAACAGAAAAGACCAACTGAATAATGGCCAAAGGTGTAAAAGTGGCCAGAAATTTCTTTATTAGGTCGCGGGATACGACAACAAACCTACCTATTTTACAGTATTGTACAGTACATAAGTACTTAAGCTGACGCTGCTCCGGTAATGCTATAGACCTTCTCCTCCTAGTTTTTCAAACTTTACTAACCTTCCATTTGGCAAAGGTGAGAGAAAGGCTAAGGAGTGTAGCGTTTAAAAAAATAGAGCGGAAGGAAAACCTCGTATAGAGAGTAAGTGGCGTAACGGACAGACGAACTGAGTAACTAACTAACTAATAAAGGAACAAGCAGAATTATTATATGATTATTAGTTCATGCATTGAATGCTGTTGCCTTTTATTGCTACTCTTATCTATCTTGAGGTTGTCGACAAAATCCAATCGAGGATCTACAACGTAGTTTATCCTTGGTTGGCAGTTTGCCTTTAGTCATTTTATAACCGACGAATTGTGGCTTCCCTCTGTCTTTTCTACAAATGTTTACACAGTTTCTACTCTGACGAGCTTCTTTCCCTGGTACTCCGACCACAGGAATTTACTCGTGCTACTAGATTAGCAACTACGTTCTACACTCTTATCATCGAAATGCAACCGCCAGTTCTTCTCTAGTAGTTTCATTCCATGCGCTTCCAGTCTGTGGAGCTTCTTTTCCGTATGCTTGCTTCGGGGATAGCTACCATCCACAAATGTTTAAATGCATCGTCAAGTTTATACCCCAAGATCATAAACATCTTTCTAAAATCCATCTATATTCTTAAATTCCATTCATCTCCCTAAATCCTATCCACCTCCCATCCCTTCTTCAGCGTCTCCTTTATCCTGTCAGTTTCTCTCTGTACCTCACTACAAGCCAGTTGCAGACTTGGCTTGCTTGGTGTGAACTGATTATAGAAAATGACTGTATATTTGAGTAACGGTTTTGTTTTGCATGATGCAATTGACATTATATTTGTCTTCCATGAAAGTACTTATGAATCAATCTAATAGAAGTGTAGACTGGTCTCTACAGTATTGTAGGACAACAAATTTCGGTCGATTTTGGTCGATTTTCTTCCTTTACTGAAAACTCCGGAGATTTACTTCCTGTAATGAAAGTAATAAGCGTAGAAATACAATAGTGCATTACTTTCATTGCAGGAAGTACATAGCGGGAAGTGTCAGTAAAGGAAGAAAATCGACCAAAAATAGAACGAGATTTCTTGTCCTACGCAGTACGTCATTCTGTAATTAATTACATTACTTCGTGAGAGTTACAGGAGAGAAAAAGTGCGTGATATAGTTCGTTTTTTTTATGGACTTTCAAATAAAAACAGGTAGGTTTCTTCAATGGTTATTATTGATTTGAGTTCAGCATTTACATTTGCACAGAAATGATGCTATTTTGGATAAATTTGAAGAGAGAAAAGCCGTCGGCACTTAAAACGAAAATTTACCGTTTTTCTTTATTCAAAACTTCTTTCTACCTAAGAGATTTCCGCTTGCTTTTCACTTCCGGTGCACTAATTGGCCTGGCTTTTACGGTAACGATTATTACGCGCTTCAAATCCCGTCACTTATTTAATTAAACTAATCCGTCGCAGAAGTCTTAATTGTCATACGTTCTATCGAAGGCGGCTAATCCAAGATTGAGCGGATTTTTGGTCGGAATCTGATATAAGCCGATTCATCAAAACCATCTAAATTCGGCAAAATAACTATTATACAACACTCAGCAGCGTCTGGCTTTTGACAAGACAAATTTCTTTGATGTCCCTGTTCACCTGATAATCTCATTAATATTAGTAGACAAAATACACGGCTTACATTTTGGTTGTTGAACACAAAATTCACATAAACAATAGAGAGATTAATTTAGAATATAAGAAAAGAATTTGACTGATCGGCAAACGAACCAAGAATTTTACTGTTTCGTTTCTTTTAGTCGGGAAGAAATTGAGAGAAACATAATAAAAAGGTGTAAAATAACACAAACAGAAACTATAATCCAATCTCTTGCTGGTCGTGAGTGAGAGAGAGAGAGAGAGAGAGAGAGAGAGAGAGATGAGGGGAGAGACAGAGACAGAGAGAGACAAAGACAGAGAGAAAGACAGAGACAGAGACAGAGAGAGACATAGAGAGAGACAGATACAGAGAGATAGAAAGAGACAGAGGCAGACAGAGACAGAGACAGACAGACATAATAGAACCTCGAAGTGTGATTGGGTGTGAGGAGGAAAAAGAACAAACTGCCCAGTGTTATTTTTATGAGATTTTCATTTGTTCAAATATTCGTATCTCTTTAATGCCTACCCCAATATCATTTTTTAATTACGAAATTTAATTATCCGCTATAGCATAAACACCATTAATGACCATCTTAAACTTTGGTAATAATTACAATAATTAAAATAAATGAAATAAAAGTTTATAGGTTTCGAAAAGAAAACCGAGTTAAAAGAAATTCAGAAATGTCATTTTTAATAATAAGTTATGAAAAAAATCGGTATTAATTATAGGTTTTAAAACTCGGTATTACATATTATAATCATATCAATATATATGTAAAGTTTGCATAAACATATATATAATAAAATGCTCTATTAATTTTGGGTATCAATTATAGGTATAATAACAATCTAGCAATGATTATAGGTTTTAAAATTCTGTACTAATTATCATTTTTTAAAATAAAATGCTGTATTACGTCCAACTCCACCAAAAATAAAAAACCAAAAACCAAAAAAAAAAAAAAGTAAAAAAAAAAACAGAATCAGTTTTGGGTCTTTTCAAATATCAAAAAGACAATTGAAATATCGAGTGACGAAAGGCAGTTAAAATAGCTATATTAAAACTTTTAGCAATCTCTTTTGTCGAAATGTTCGGTTTATTCCCTACGATGGCAAGCAGGGCGTCTACAATGACGACGAGCACGGTTAATCGTTTTGTTTAAAATCACCGGGATAAAATGTGGCAAACCACTTTTTAACCATTGAAGAACTGGAGCATGATCCAAATAAACCTAAACAATCTTTTAATCGCTCTTCCTGGTAAGGAAATCACAACTCTAAGAGTTAAGTCAGGAACTAATTAACGTCTATATACAACGGCCAAAACGGTGAAAATGGCAACAAAGATGAGAACAATAGTCCAAATAATGTAAATACTGTAAATACTAACTCATCTCAGACATATAGACAAATAAATACCGATTCTAAATGTAATTTTTGAACTCATGTACGTTAACTGAACTCAAATATTTTTACTGTCTCTAAAGTGCTTTGACTCAAAAAATAACTTTCAGAATCAGTAACTTAGCTAATCAGTAATTTTCTTCAAGTTAATTAAGAACTAGGCCACAAATGTAGACAATTAAATAAACGTCAATCTTTCAGCTCTGATAGTCTGTGAATGAATATTTGTGGTGATACCGACCGAACAAAAGCGAGCTGAACCGGATGTTGGGTCTATGTTGACCAGAAAGCAAGTGAATTCGCGCAGATATTCCAGTTGAAAAATAATAATTAATCAAATGTCCAATTACCATTTCGCGAGCCTTCGCGAATTTTATTTACCAGCCAATGGGAAGCCCGTAATCAAAAACAAGGATGAAATACGAAACGACTAGCTTTTGATCCAAAAACCAGGTATAAAAAGAGGAGAAAAAGCATCAGCAGAAAAAAACGAAAGAAGAGTGTAATTAATATCCCCTTGACTTAAGTTGAGTGGCTACTATGCTGACCTCTTTCTTTCTTCCCTCTCTCAAAGTATTTATTGACTTCAGGAGTGACTTTTTCAAAGACCTTCCACACAAACCAACTTACTGACCTATTGACCTGAGAAGCGGCAACTCCTAAATGAACATTCTTTAACTACAAGACGCTTCCACATTCCTAAGCCTTTATCTCTTTCAGCTCATCATTATTTTCCATGAACATTCTTTTATCTCTTTCAGCTCATTATTGTTTGTTAAGAACTCTCTAACCTCCGTTGAACTTTTATTTCAAGTATTACTTTGTTTGTAAAACATATATATAAATGTTGTTTTATACTCAAAATTGCCTTTCTTGATTTATAATCATTTAATGAATTATAGTGGGCTATCTTCCCACGAGGCCAAATTCAGTTAACTTGAACGGTATACAATTATCCCTCACTACAAAAGGAATAAAATAAGATATACCCGTTATAGATTCAAACCATTGCCCAAGAGTAACGTGTTCGTTTTCAAACTATCATGCTAAATATTAATCAAGGTTATACATGAGAAGAAACTATTCAGAATCGAACAAACAACACTAGCAAAGTTGTCTAGAAGACGTACATGTTATGCATCATTATTCCCTACGGAATAATATTCCGTAGGGAATATTATATTCCGTAGGTAATATTATATTCCGTAGGGAATATTATATTCCGTAGGGAATATTATATTCCGTATTATAATTATAATATTCCGTAGAGAATTATATTATAATATTAATTATATTATAATATTAATATTATAATATTCCGTAGGGAATTATTATATTCCGTAGGGAATATAATATTCCCTCTTATATTTATGTTTTGTTATTTGTTTAATGTAGTTGATCTCTGCCAAAATGAAGCAGCTACAACTACTGTGCACACAGTAAGGATCGAATTCACAACACACTAATAATTATCGTTATCCATAAAAATAAGTTAGTTCACCATGTTAGCTCATCAGTTCAATCAATTGCCATACGTGATACACTTTTGGGCGACCATGACTCTTTCGAAACATGACAGGCGAGACAGAAGATTTTCTCATAGTACATTACTTTTGGCTGTAGACTGGTTGCCAACCAAGGCTATGGAACCCAGTCTGCACTGTTATTCAGCCTGTCGCTATAGGGAGAAGAGATGGATTAATACTTTTCTCAAGGGTATTTTGGTGCAGGTGAATGAAACGAATTCGACTGGAATTCGAAATCGGCTCCCCAATTTCTCATTCAGAGCCTATAGACTGTACACCGGAATACACATCCATGTTATACACTAACCGTTATTTGTCATGAGGCCAGAAACAAACGAAACCCAATAATAATTAATCACAATACTATTAATAATTATGTGCAAGAGAAGATTACTAAATATTACCTCACGAAGAGTCACCAATTATCTACATAGACTGTTTTATTAAAATTAGCTTACTTTGGGTAAACATCTGGTGTACAGAGCACACAGTGCGGGTAAAATTGACTACTCTACAGTAATCAACTCCACGTTAGTTTGCTTATCTATATTCGAGTAATTAAAAAAAAATTAACTTTGTTTAGATTTGGCATTTTGATATCAGAGCCATTGTTAGAGAAGACATTCTGTAGTTGTCTGTATATTTACACACACACACACACACACACACACACACACACACACACACACACACATATATATATATATATATATATATATATATAATATTAACTATAGTACTAACAATACCAATAGTAACAGAACTCACTCTGCCGAAACTAGTATTAATTAAGCTATAATTTAAATCGTCTTGTACAACACACCGAGAACAAACTCGGAGGGAAAAGATGGGGCAGTAAAAAAAGAAACAAACGAAGTACACGAACAAAAAGTCAAGCACTCGTAAGATAGAAAAAAATACAAGACGAAAACCCTAACAATAAAGCGCTCAATACGAAGGTAGAGCAAACAAAGACAAAAAAAACCTAAGCAAGAGCCAATACAGACCACTGTTTCGTACTACGGCTCGTTAGGGAAATTGGCTCCAATTTCCCTGACGGGCTGAAAGGCGAAACCGTGGTAGGTAGTTGTCTCTTCCTCAGATTTTCTGTATATATATATATATATATATATATATATATATATATATATATATATATATATGTTTCGACTTTCACTCGACGCTATCAGAAATCACTCACTATCAGACACTTTTACTCTGACGGGATGTCGCTTCCCTCTCTCTTTTCTACAAGTATCTTCATGGCAACTCCTCTGGAGAGCTTTTTTCCTGTTTTCGAACCACGTGTATTTACTCCTGTTACTAGATTGGCATCAAGGTCCTCCTCTTTCATTATCGAAATAGTTAAATGCAACCGCGTCTTCTACTCTAACAGTTTCTTTTCTCGCACTTCCAGTTCGTGGAACGCACTTCCATTTGCTTTCTCCTGTGATAGCTACAATATCCAAAAGTTTAAATGCAACGTCAATTGCCATCTTCTATCTCCTTGATTCCCGTCCATTTATCATCATCTGTACTATTTTTTCTCTCACTAACCCCCTGTGCACCAGTAGCAACCCTGCTTTTCTTGGAGTGAAATAATTAAAAACAAATCTAAGGTAATAAAGTCAGTAAGAAACAAGAGTTTCCAGGGTGTGGAAGAATCAGGAACAGAAACATTAATAAGGAACGGAAAGAAGAAAAAACTCATCAGGAGTGCAATTGACTGCGATTAACATACCATTTAAATTTCTGCAGATTAAAGTTAGCTGGAAAGCATATTGCTGTAAGGAAGTTATACAAGCAAGAATACCCGAAAAATAACTGTTGTACTTAAGGCCATTTCAAGCCAAGGCAACCTTAAATTGATAAGATAACGCCGCTTGAATTATAAAAATTCTTGGTATTTTAGAGAATAGCTTTATATTATTTTTTTATTTATTTTTTATTTATTTATTTCCTACCATCTTTCTAATCTCAATTTATTGTAAAAAAATTCATATACTAATTTACTTATTTTAATATCTCTTCAATTATTATTTTCCATAAGCGAATTATTTGGTATATGCATGTTAGTTAATATATGTTTTTACCCATATTCTAAAGTGAATATTTTGAAATATTTACATATGACATTTGTTTCGTTTCGTTTATTTAGTACATTTTATTCTTAAGTAATTTAATATATAGTTTTTCGTATAAACACAACGGGTATGGGTCGTTTAAAGACTTAAATGTTCTAGCTTCTTTTTATGTTTTCCAATTTAATGTGGAAGTTTTATTTGTTTCCTTTAAATACTAATAATATTACGATAGGGATGTTGTATTTCTGTATTTATTGTTATTAAATGAAGACGTGTGTTGATAAATTAATAATTTCTTTCCCGATTTACTACTAATCATTTGGTTAATAGTGGGTGTGTCCCAAATAATATTTTTATTCCTTTTCTTTTCTTCGGGGGTTGTGTGGTGATACCGACCGAACAAAAGCGATGAATCGGATGTGTGCTCTCTCATAACTAAAAAGCAAATGAATAAAACTCGTCGTGCGCATCCGAGTTCGCGCAGATGTTCCAATTCAAAAATAAAAATTAATCAAAGATCAAATTACCAGTTTTATTTACCAGCCCATGGGAAGCCTGAAACCAAATGCAAGGATGAAATTCGAAACTAGCTGCATTTGATCCAAAATGCCAATATAAAAAGCGAAGACAAAAACTCTTAGTCAGACAGAAGGACGAAAGGAGAAGACTGTAATTAGTTTCTCCCTTGACCTATGTCGAGCGGCTACTATGTTGACCTCTTCCTTTCTGCCTGTTCTCAAAAAGTACTAACCGACTTATTCAAAGACATTCCACATACCAACTTGCTGACCTGGGAATCGGCAACTTCAAAATGAACTTCAATCCCACTACTAAGCCTTTTACCCTTTCAGCATTATATCTTCAATGAACATTCTTTTATCCCTTTCAGTTCGTTATTATTTTGCCATGAACTCTCTCTAGATTCCGTTGAACTTTTATTTCAAGTATTACTTTATTTGTAAAACATTAATTGAAATGTATATATGTATAAATGTCATTTTATACTCTAATTGCCTTTCTTGAATTTATAATCCTTGTAGAAATTATAGTGGGCTATCTTCCCACAAGGCCAAATTCCATTAACTTACTACGCAATTCTACTACAACTAGAAAAGGAATAAGAGATACCCACTACAGTTGCTTTTCTCTTTTACATGTTTAAGATTTGGGGTTGTATATCCACTATTTTGTAAGGCAGTGTTATAAAAATTTCTATGCTTATAAAATACTTCTTATTTTGAATTTATATTAATTCTAAAATATATTGATGAGGGTACATGTTTAATAACAGATAAAGGGTGGTTAGATTTCAGGTGGATATATAAAGGATTTGTATTTGTTTTTTTATATGGTTGGTGTATATCCTTCTCTAAATCTAAGATTATATCAAGGAAATCTACCAATTTAATATTTGTATTTATAATTACTTTAAAATTAGGTTTTCCAATTCTCTATGTATCATCTTTCTAATTTTATCTATTTTAAAGTTTATGGCATTTATTACTATCATAAGCCAATCATCCCTATAAAATCCAATGTCTTCAGTATCTATTTCCTTATAGTCCGTGAGATTGTATAGTATGAATGAGCCTGCCAGATTGAAGATTCAGCAGAGTTCACAGTTTCCAGAATTATATTAAAGTTATCTCCCTTTGAATTAATTTTTTCTCCACTGTTCTTATTTATTAATGAGAACAGATGTTTCTCATTCATTATTGTTTTTTCTCCTCCTCTGATATATTCGAAAAACCGTGGTGAATTCCAATGCTGTAGGAAATAGTTCCTTTGATATCAATGGATAGTACTCCTCAATATTGGATAAAAGCGCAGTTGTTTTTTCTTTTATATTATAAAACCAGGTAAATAAAATCAAAGGTAATACAATCTAGTGAGGGGCAATAAAAAATAAAAATGGAAATAAAAAGTAAAATAAAATTAGGTGAAAAGTAGGTTGACCCGCTGACCGTTAAGGATGGAAAAAAGAATGTATGTACTCCCTAAAAATAGAAACAACTTGCCAAATTTCAAAGTAAATTTTATTCTGATTAGTTAAAAGGAAAACACACATACATGTCTTCCCACATACATAAATAGCAAACGGATTGTTTTTTGTGGTATTTAAATTTAAATCATTTTCATAACTAACATTTAAGATTGCCTGATGACGCGATAGATATCTCGAAACATAGAAATTTCCGTGTCGCAATGTATTTTTAATTCATAATTACTTGAATATCTATCTATCTATCTATCTATCTATCTATATATATATATATATATATATATATATATATATGTATGTATATATATATAATGATAGATAGATAGATAGATAGATAGATAGATAGATAGATAGATAGATAGTAAGATAGTATTCAGCTGACACTAAAATTGAAGTTTTTTCAATAAAAGGTAGTCTGGTAAGCTGTTTTTATCACAAAATGATCAATATCGGTGTAGAAATGGAGCGTTGATAGTTTTACTTGAAAATATTGCCACTTTAAATGAGCAGGTTCATACGAACATCGAAATTTTGTAAAGAACACCGTTATAATATCTTCAATCATCAGGTTCAGTGGCAAATCCTTCAGACTATAACTATAACTATATATATATATATATCAGTGTGTGGTTGTGCACAGAGAAAGAGAGAGAGAGAGTGAGGGTAATTGAATGAATATATGTAAATAATTTTTCATTTTATCATTCATTTACCAACTTTATACTGAATTAGACTATTTATGTATCATATCTTACGCGCGTGCGCGCACACACACAAACACAGACATACACACATATATGTATGTATGTATGTGTGTATGTATGTATGTGAATGAATGATTTTTTTCGGCAGTCATTCTCGAATAGCTTCTGCTTTACTAGCAAATCAAGCGACATGACGGTGTCGGATTGTCTGATAAGAAGAGAAGCTTTCTTGGACACGCACAAAATGACATTATCCAACAATCATTCTAACATAGTTCTATCTATCTATCTATCTATCTATCTATCTATCTATCTATCTATCTATCTATCTATCTATCTATCTATCTATCAGGGGTTTTCATTGTCCATCGCATGTTGCTATGGATAAAAATAATGCATGTTCTTTGATATGAATAGATATTCTGAGATGATTTCGCATACGCACAGATGTACATTTTGACTACCTTTCTCATTTCCTTGAATTACTTGCTTCTAGATGCCAAACTGTCACGTGCAACTCGTATGTATTATAATCGGTTAAAATCTCATTACCGATATAGGCACGTTTTTTTTCAGTGATTTCACAGCAAACATGTGAAAATCAGATTGACTAAACAAGATGAAATTGGCTAAGACTGAGTAGATTTTTATGAATAGAGAAAATAAAATATTTACATAAAATAAATAATTACACGTAAGCTTGAGTGTTGTTGTTTTTTTTTTAATATTCAGGTTTGTTTGGCCTGGAAATGATCGGAGAAAGGAAACCATTGCTACGAGCTACAAATTATAGGATGCTGTATCGTCTTTTATGACTCGTGTCCATTCATGACGTAGATGATTATAACCCTCCACATCTTCCTGTCTATTGTTGTTTTAATATATGTTGCGCTGTTATTTCTCCCAAACCCTGCTCTGTTATCTAATTGTTAACGTTCGTTGTTATCCCTCTATCTGCGATCACATGGCAACTTGCATTTGTCCACATAACTCCCTAGACAGCAATCCCATTCATTGTTATATGTAAGGCACATTTCAGCAACAGACAAACAGAACATCTTTGTAACACCAAAGATGAATTGAAGGCAAGAATTATGGCTGCATTCACCAACTTGAACAAGGAGAATGTTAAGAAGAGATGCAAGAAATTCCGAAGTTTTCTGGAGCCCTTGGCTAAAGCCAATGTCGATTTTATTGATTAAATTTACTTGTTCCTATTTTAAGATATTTTTCTGCAAGTTTTGTAAATATATCTGTTAAAATGAGATGTCAGTGCAGTTTATATTTTTGCGACAATTAGACGACAATTTATCCATAGTACGTTATAGATGGCGTTAAAAATTTAATTTCTGTAACACTTATTTTTATAATATTTTATAAGTTTCAGTCAATGAATATCAAATATACTGTACATAAAATCAGATAATTAATACAGGAAATGGCTTCGCAACTGGCAATTATTATCTACTGGGAAACCATATGTCCATTGTAGAGATATGTTTGGTTGTTTCCGTATTATAATTAATTTTGGGCACAATGGCACAACTATAGTGCACCAATGAGGAACGAAATGACAACTGACTAGTAATTGTCAGTCAGATTAGCTCGCTATCTATTAACCGAGATTTAACGCACATTAATATTTTGTAAACGTGATTTGTCATAAAACCCCAAACGTAGGAAACGCAATGAGGTCAAATCTCAGTACTACCTGCGGCAGCTACAACATATAGAGTATACCAGAATTCTAATTATTTTCAGATATTTTCATAATATGTTTTATAAGTTTTAACCTACAATTACGTTAATTGTTCTTTTGATGAATGTCAACTAAGCTGTGTATAGAAAGTGTCAATTTTTCAATTAGTGAAATAAATGGCCTCAAATGTAACGCAGAAAACTACTTGCAGGCTATATCATTCCTGTCAGGAATTCGATCCAAAACAATAGTATTATTTTTGTCTTTCGCTAGACTGATTTATACGAAATATCATTTCCTATAAAACTATACAAAGTATTTTTCACGAGCTAGACATTTGAATGTTTTAAAATATTGTCGAAATTTTAACATAAATTAAAGTTTGAAGTTATTAAGATGAAGGGATGCGTGAGAATTCTAAGTCTAGAATTTTTGACTGAAAAAACACTGATGTCGGCTGGTATCGGACCCCCGACAGCCTCTTCGTATATGTGTGACCGCTCTCCGGCAGAACAAAAAATACGACGCCTTTCTTGATGACATTCAAGTTAACATTAAGAAGATAATTAGAGAATCGAACAAATTTAAAAAAAAATAAATCGACATAAGATATATATATATATATATATATATATATATATTCATCCGCAGACAAATCTGTTTCGCTGTAGCACAGGTCACCACGGTTAGACATCCGATTACTTTTATAGCCATGACTGAAACCCGACTAAATTGACATCAGTCGGCGATTCTACCTCTGTGCTATGGGCGCTCGGTAGAAGAAAGCAGACTTTTAGCGTGTGATAAAACATGTCAACATACGCCAGTAGCTGAGAGTGTTTGAATTCATTATTGACTAAAAGATGCGTAGATGCTTGAGTAGCTACTGTTTTTAATGTTATATATACAAAAGGGTACGATGAATAAATTGTAGTGTAAATCACGCAAAGAAAAATAGCACTGACATATTATTTTAAAACATAGTCTTTGATAAATTTCTACTTAAGGTCAAGAAGATAAGTATGAATTAGAAACGATACTTATGTAAATATATATTATATGTCTATAATATTTCTGAAAGAAAATATGGTTTATATATATATATATATAATATATATATATATATTTATATATATATATATATATGTATTTTCTAAACATATGCTGTTAAATATAAGAGACAATGAATGTCTATTATGTTTAATCATGAGCCGTTCTAAACGTCGTATTTTTGCTTTAATTTCAGTTGAAAATAAAGACAAAAATTCTCCAACATTTGGATAATTATTCGGCTCACATGAGCCATCTTCGGAGAAGTTGTTTACACTGAAATATTATAAAACCCACCATCACCGATGATTTTATTTTGTGTTGACATAAAACTCCGCTTGGCAACTGCAATAGTTACCAAAAATAATAAACGTAGTCCTTAAATTTGTGATGCGGTTTTATGACGTCACACCGCGGGATAGCGCGAATGACAACAAAGCTATGTAGTCAAATGCAATGTAATATGTTATTTCCGGATTTAAATTTGATTTTATTGAGTGTTGGCTGTTTAGAATTGATGTACATGGCCTCCAATATCTGCAGGTTCCTCTTACTGTGTGTTTGAGTAAGGATCACCGTATTGTTGGTTTTGTTGTCATTTCGTGATATCACGCGGTGTGACGTCATAAAACCGCATCGCAAATTTAAGAACTGCGTTTATTATTTATGGTAACTATTGCCATTGCCAAGCGGAGTTTTATGTCAACACAAAATAAAATCGTCGGTGATGGTGAATGTTATAATATTTCAGTCTAAACAACTTCTCTGAAGATGGCTCACATGAGCCAAAAGCTTAGAAGAACATCAATAAATAATTATCCAAATGTTGGAGATTTTTTTCTTTATATCCAACTGAAATTAAAGCAAAAATACATTTAGAACGGTTCATGAATAAACACAATAGACATTCATTGTCTCTTATATTTAACAGCATATGTTTAGAAAATTACTTGCTGCCTCGATACACTATATATATATATATATATATATATATATATATTTTCTGTTTTCTTTTAAGAAAAACTTTAAACACCGGTCATATTTCCGTAATAAATTTATTTCAGTCAATAATTGTTGTTGCCAACAATCACCGACTTCATCAGACGGAAGGCCCTATTCGACTTGTTTCATGTCGTATTACTACGGAATGAAAGTTCAGTCAAGGCCAGGCGGAGGGGGAGGCAACATAGGATAGCCCACTATAATAAGTATTTCCGTTTCCATTTGTCGGGATATAGTGGGAGGAGAAGTTTAATACAAACAAAACAACACGTGACTAATGTCACCAGCAAATTTATACATCAATTCATAATTCAAATTTCTAAGCCAAAATTTTATTTTTATTTTTATTTTCCTAGCTCTGTGATAAGTTAAATTAGATTAAGTTAAGGCTATTATTTCTTTTCTTTACTCAATTGTTGATAAGATAATTCCATTCTATTTGTTGCAAGACTATATTATATCCATGTTATATCTAAATTCCTTGAACTTCCATTCCGATAGGTGTCGTTGGTTACCAGCAGTCCTGTCTTATTTCCTACTACCACTCCTGCTAACTTTCCTGTTTTATTAATATTTATTTACTCCCCCGTTCTTCCCATCTTATCCCACTAGTATGCTAATTTTCGCACCTCCTTTTATCTGTCTTCACTAGAGACCATTTTTCAGACTTGGTGTCTACTTCTATCCACTCCCTTCCACTTTCGATTTTCTTTCCTTCGCCCATTTAGGTAGTTTCAACCTCTCCTTCTAAACCTACATATTCTCAATCTTTCTTTATTTAATTTTTCTTATTTGGTTTCCGTATATCCATTCCTATTGATTAGATAGAGGGTCATTCCTCAGTTCGTTGTTTCAATCAGATTAAATTGTGTGTATTTTGGCAGCATTTTTTCATTAATGCAGGTTTCATTGAATAATATAGACAAGTTTTGTCTATTAATTTTGTGTAGGATCCGTTCATACCATCAAGTATATCAGACGGTATGAACAGATCCTACACAAAATTAATAGACAAAACTTGTCTATATTATTCAATGAAACCTGCATTAATATATATATATATATATATATATATATATATATATATATATATATATATATATATATATCCAAATAGGGAAGGAGATCTTCATTCAGGTATGTTATATCTATCTATCTATCTATCTATCTATCTATCTATCTATCTATCTATCTGTTTGTGTCTGTGTGTGTGCGAAGGTATCTTTGCAAATCAAAACATGGCTACTATTTTATATAATTTTTTAAGAGATCTGATTTTTTTTTCTAGTGGATAACTTATATAAAATTGCAAGATCTAAATTACAGATAACCAATATTATTTACATATGCTTTAAAGGTCTGTGTTCTTGATCAATTTAAATTTGTATATAATTACATTGGATATACTACAACATGTTTAACAAGAAGACCCACGTTACCTTTTTCTGAATATATCTCTATAATGTCTCATTTAAATACTTACCAAATACTATCCATAACATACTAGTCGATAATACAAGTATGATAACATCATCCAGATATAATAAAAGGATAAAATAATGACAGTATTTTTAATATAAGAAAAAGCATTACTGACAATGGCTAATATTACCGCAGAAAACGCTTAGATAATTAAAACATACCGACAACTTTTATATAATTTATGTACTGGAAAAAATATAAAAGCAGCTGAAAATTAGATAAGAAATTAGACTTCGGCACTTTGTTATTTTTAAAGAAACTTTCATAAAAGATGGACTGCTGAACTAAACTTCTTGAAAGAGGGTAGGCTGTTTAAATTCCCAACACACACACACACATATATATATATATATATGTATGTGTGTGTGTGTGTGTGTGTGTGTGTGTGTGTGTGTGTGAATTTATATCTGGATCACGATCCTAGAAGTTGAATAGAATAATAGAATAAATTAAAAACAGTTCCGAAACAGTGAAAAGACACTCATTCCTACTATTTCGTTACTTACTTTATTCATATATATATATATATATATATATATATATATATATATATATGGATAAAGTAAGTAAAGAAATAGTATATATATATATATATATATATATATATATATATATTCATATTTTCTAGTTGTTATATACATATATTGTCATAGTTTTGGGTTGTTTTATAATAAGATATCCGATTTTTATTCAATATCATATACCGACGAATATAAGAGAATAATAACAGATAAATATTATTACAAAAAAAAATGAATTATGAAGAAACTTCATAACAATAAGCATAATGATGACAAGCGTTATAAAACTACCAATCAAACAGAAAAATAAAAAGATAAACATTACAAAACAACAGAGACATAAATACGTGTATATATCTTGGTACAATACAAACACGAAGATACAAAAGGAATATCTTGTCTCTGGGGGCAGAAATAAATATATGTGAATTATCAAGGCAGTAGGTGGCAAAGTAGAGAAACAAGAGAGACGCTGGAATGTAAATATTTGAATGTATGAAGCTTGTCAATGAAAAGACAATGAAAAGCGTTGTGGCACAATGAGGAATATAGCGAAAACTATTGTCAACAATTGATGCTTAAAGTTATAGCAAAATTTTAAGCGTTCAATTCAAGACCTGCTCATAAAATGTATAAAATACTTCATTTTACAAGAGTTTCAAATAAAAATGTCACCAACTCCGAACATGACAGATATGTACAAAGAAAATGTGTGAATTCAGTGATGTAACTATCTAAAGAAAATAATTAAACCAACACGATGATAGCCGACGTAAAGAAGAAGAAGAAGAAGAAGAAGAAGAAGAAGAAGAAGAAGAAGAAATATTCCACATTATTATTCCTGAATGTTTTTAGATAAAGTGCTTAGACCTATTATTTTCTAACTCGTTTTCCCATATAATTTTCAGATGAAACATTTTTATCATAATTTTTGTTGTTCTTAGTTGTAATTATTGTCCCTTTTTATAGAAACCCTCATTCTTTTTTATCACTTCTCCCTAAACAAGGCAATGAAGCCACTAAGACAGAAGGGATTACTAAATGTAAACGAATAAGAAATACAGAAACATTATTAAGGAGCAAGAACAATAAAAGAACATGAATCAAGTTGATAACGACTGACATTCTATTTAAATTTAGTTCAAAGTTGCCTGGAAAGCATGAAGCAAGAATTGAGTTTGACGATCGAGAAGAAACTGTCATCATAGAACTTACGTATGCATTCGATTCATTCTTCAGGCAGGTGATCGAATATGGTTTAGGAAAAAATAAACTGGACTTCACATTGGTTACCCGAACGCTTGAGTAGTTGATTAGCTGAAAAAGAAACAAATCTCTTTCTGACGTGAGCAAACATTACTCTCCACGTATTGCTATTTTTCTATAGCATTAAGCAAAATTTGTGCTATTAATATTAATTCCTGCTTATAGAATGTCTTTAAAAATCTTACTTGATACTTTTATCTGCCACATTTTCTGAGTGTGTATCAGATTTATCAAACCGCTTTTTCTTATATAAGTCTTATATATTTTTCAACTCTCTCACACTGACGAAAAATAAAAGTGTCCTTTTTCGCTGACATTTTCATTTGGGACTTTTTCTTTACCTACATCTCAAAATTCTCCTGTAAAATCACAACTCTGTTCCTTCAAGTTTTCCTCTGCATCCGTTAGGAAATTGTTCTGTAATTACTGCCATATAAAATGATTGATATTACGTCAGAGTAGAATACTCTTCTCTTTATTTCCAACTAAATGTTCTTGTTTTTAATATTCGAAAATATAGTGCAGTCCTTAGTAATAAACAAAACATTGTATAGAAACAGGTGAAATCTCTTTAATTTAACAGTTTTATTTAATATACAAAGAATATTTCCAAATTCAATGTAAATGATAATTATGATGACGACGATGACGGTAAAATACAACAGGAAGATTTTAATAACGTGAATATTTCAAATAAAGGTCGGCACCAAAATTTTGTTCGAGTGTATTCACTTCGATACCACTGGGCTACGGTCTACTTTTCTGGAGGCAGGTAAATTTCAATGAGATGAAGGAGTCAATACGCCTGCAGCTTGTATTACAGGTCACGTGCTTTTACAAACGATCACGCCCATCACCACACACACACACACAAAAAAAAAATACACATCATAAAAAAACAAAACACTAAACATTTACTTGAAAAGAAGACCGTACGGTGTAAAAACCACGCACACTTTTCATTAAAATAACACTTACACACACATGCATGTACATTCTACTCTTCTTGTCTTCTCTCTCTCTCTCTATCCCTCTTTCTCTCTATAAATATATCTATATATGAGAGTGTGTATGTGTGAATGTGCATGTATATACATCACCCACAGACACATGACTAAAATTGTGTAGGTATGAACACAACATGTGACGATATATATATATATATATATATATATATATATATATATATATAGTTTCCCAGAGTAACACACCCACATATATACAAGCGCATACACAGACGCACACACATAGATTCACACACACAGACACTCACTCATACACACACACACACACACACACACACACACACACACACACACACACACACACATATATATATGTGAGAGTGTGTGGTTTGTCTTAATCAGGTTTCGCATACAAATGAACATATACGACTTTTATGTATAAATATATAAATATATAAAAAAAGTTTATCTTATGATCAAATATATATAGAAAGAGAGATAGCTAAAGAGGAAGACACTGATGGGTAGTGAAAGAGAAAGTGTAAGAGAGAGAGAAAGCGGGTATGCATGTGTCTGTTTTGTATTCTGTATATGTGCATATTTAGATTCTTATTTATGTACGATACACGTTTGTGTGTAAGTATATATACATGCAATCAATGATTATATACATACATATATACGCTTGTGTGTGAGCGTATGTATATATATTGCAATGTTCATAGACATATAAGGTCACATAAACACATACCAACTCTTTGAAGATTTTACGACTAATTACATCTAATTCATAAATGACAGGATACAAAGAATCGTGTATACACTTTTGTACTCAACCACACGGTTGCACACTGTAGAAAGATGACGACATTCCCGATATATATATATATATATATATATATATATATATATATATATATATATACCTGATAATTATATCTCATTTAGTTCAGTGTCGCTTTTTCTTTTCTTGGACGGAGGTCACTTCTTCACCCTGAACTTTATAGCAGGCTCATACCCTTGTTATTCTCACATGTTACAATAGCCTTCGATACAAACAAAAGTAGACCCTCCCACTTTTTCATCTTCTTTTTACCTTTATTTCTTTTCGAAGAATGTTTTGGATAGTTGAGATAGTGAAAGAATGAAACAAACGGGAGCTAATTTGAGCTCGCTAAGTTGGAGGTCAGGCCAGCAAAGAACGACCACGAGAGGCGAAGTCGTTCTTTTCGTCGAAGGTTAACCTTTGCAAACTGTTATCAAGACGAAAGCTACGTAGGTCTAATAGCATTCTCAGTCATTAACAGTTATATGTTAGCAGACGTAAGCACCTGAGATGTGAACACACAGATGTATGTATATATTATATGCACGTATGTTAATATAATCTATGAAAGTAAATATATAGTAACAGTACACTTAAGCAGATTTATTTAAATGTACATTCAGTATGAGTGCATCTGTCCAAAAACTATACATACCTCATGAAGCCTATATAACATTCAAATTCGACGTAGTGTCATGGTTATCAAGAGTGGAATTTCGAACTATTGTTCTCATCTTGGTTGATATATATATATATATATATATATATATATATATATATATATATATATATATATATATATATATATAAATAAAAAAAATAACAGACAAAACGTTTCGACCAATTACCCTCTGGTGATTATCAGGTGTCCATTGAATGGCTGGTAGAGATTATTTTTTTGATTATTGAGAAATATCCTGTGAAATTAGTTATTGTTGATTTGGTGCGTCACTAACAGATCCAAGAATTGAACTCATGAACACTAGATGATACTAACACATGTATAACCAACTACTATATCCACTACGCCATTGCCAAAACGTTGCGTCTATTATAACATCTATATAATCCAAGATGAGAATAACAATTCGAAATAATTCCAAACTACTGAAAATTACTCATCTCAAGAATAAAACAATATTCATTGATTGCTCCCTACTTTCTGCATTGTACCACAGCAAAGCTATGCTTAGTATTAACTGTATAACATTTCGGTTCTCGGTGTAATTGTAATATTTCTGAATATTTAAGAAATCAAATGTAACCATTATTTAGCTATCATGAGATCTTCATATCTATGTCATATCTATGTTATCAGTGTTCATTTGTTTTAGTTTCGTTGAAGCATCTCGATGTGGTGTAATGGTTAGCCGGCTTGTTTTGCTAGGATCTATCACAACTGAGTAGTGAGTTCGATTTGTACAAGGTACTTTTTACATCTAAGCAGCGCTTAAAAATCTAGAGGGTAATCGGTCGAAACGTTTTGTCTATTATAATATATATATCCAATCTTTCTTAAATAACCGCAAAATGAAGATCGTTCTGAATGGGCGTGCCTCTCCGTCCTACAGCACGAATGCTGGTGTCCCACAGGGCTCTATCCTGGGCCCGACGCTCTTCCTTATTTTCATCAAAGACCTCCCAGATGAGATCAAGTCCCAAGTAGGCATCTACGCAGATGACACTACAATATACTCCCGCACAAGTAAGAAACCTCTCGTGGCGGACAGACATAATCTCGCTGCTGACCTTGAGCGGGATCTACTCTCTGTGGTGAACTGGGGCAAGAAGTGGCTTGTCAACTTCAATTCATCTAAGACCAAGCTGTTGTCTGTCAACCATTACAGGCAACCTCTCCTGCCTCCTATAAGCGTGGACCAAGTGATTCTCCCTGAGAGTACTACACTACGCCTCCTCGGACTTACCCTGTCCTCAGACCTCAAATGGAACCACTATATTGAATCCATAGCAAAATCTACTACTAAGAAGGTTGGGTCACTATGTCGATCCAGGATGTTTTTTCCACCTGAATCCATCCTGCATATATACAAGTCAACCATCCGTCCGTGCATGGAGTACTGCTGCCATTTATGGTCAGGTGCCCCTGCCGTTCTCCTCAGTGTTCTTGACAAGCTCCAAAGGAGAGTCTGTAATGTGATAGGTACTGATCTGGCGACTCGACTGCAACCACTTCCCCATCGTCGAAATGTGGCCTCCCTTTGTCTGTTCTATAAATACGTTCATGGCTTCTGCTCAGACGAACTCACAGTCACTGATGCCTCCTCAACAGGTGTTTACTCCTGCAACCAGACTGGCAACTAGGTCCCACCCATTCACAGTCAGGTTAGCCAAATGCAGACGACAATTCTACTCTTGCAGGTTCTTCTTTCGCACTTCCCGCCTGTGGAACTCGTTCCCGTATTCTTGCTTTCCTGACGGCTACAACCTCCAGAAATTTAAATGCAAAGTCAATACTCATCTACTAACCACTGGACTCTAGCTCTCTCCCCACCGCTGTATAACCTTCCCTTTCTCTCCACCTATGTATCTGTCATCGCACCTGCTTTCTATTGTTCCTTTCTAACTAGTTTGTACTCCTCACTCTTTTCTAATCTTTTTACATTTATGTAACTCCCTGCACATCAGTGGCGTTTCCGCCTTGCTCGGGGTGAAATGATTAATATATATATATATATATATATCAACCAAGATGAAAAAAATAGTTCGAAATAATTCCAAGACAATGAATATTGATCTCACTACTCACTCGAAATAGATCTAACGAGACACGCTTGATAACCATACACTATGTCGAATTTGAGTGTTTTATAGGCTTCACGAGGTATGTATATATCAGTCTCGTTGTTTCTTTCTACTTAACTTCCCCATTGATAAATATATACTACCAGCCATAATTATTAGACCACTTCTGTTTTTTTTTTTAAAGAAATGATGTATTTCATACTATTTTTAATATTTCTTGCCAAATGAAAATAGAATGGTTCTTTTGTTATTATTACTTTGCAAAATTTTACAAGGCAAAGAAGCAAAGATAAACTCGTCCGGATCACACTAAATTTTTCGTCATTCATTCATTGATGAAACTGCAATATAAGTAATTGTTAAATGTTAATAAATTTACTTTATGCATATGTTATTGTGCAGTATTAACAAAAAAAAACCGTTCTATTTTCATTTACAATTATTCACTTGGCAATAAATACTAAAAAATAATATGAAATACATCATTTCTTTAAAACAGTGAGATGGCCTTATAATTATAGCCGGAAGTGTACATATACTAGTTAAAATACAGATGGCTTCCATTGTATTTTTTTCTTACTATATGAGCTCTTCATCTTTTTTCGTTTTGTTTTCTCTCCCTTTTTTTATTTTGTCAACCTGTTCGATTAACTTATTTTTTCCGAATCCCCTGCCTTCAATATATCCTCTGAGTGTCTCGTTTTAATTTTCAAAGTTTTCCTTCTTTTTTTGTGCCTTGACACTATCAATTATATCTTTCTGAATGTAAATTCTTCGTTATATATGTGTTCAGTCTACAGAATTTTCAGAACTCTCCGGTAGAGAAATATTTCTGTTGACTTTAAGCCACTTCTTCCTCTGTGATGAGATTTTCCGGCACTCAATGATCTAAAGTACGACATATGTTGCATATTTGTTCAGTCAGTCAGTTAAGAGCCATACGTAATACATGCTTTGGCAGAAGGTTATCCTGCAGTAGGTTGCCATTGCTTTCTCTGGTAGACTGGTTACCAGCCAAGGCTATAAAACCTAATCTGTCCCGTTATTTAACCCATAACTCGAGGAAAGAGACAGATTAATACACTTCTCAAGGGTATTTGTGCGTAAATGAATACCAAGAATTCAACTCCGCTCCTCGATTTGTCGTTCCGAGTCGATATCCGCTGCACCACTACGCACATCTAACACTTCGTTCAGTTAGTTAAGTGCCAAACGTGATATACGCTTGGGCGGTCATGTCTCGAAAGAGACATGACTGACTAGGCAGAAGATTATCCAGCAGTAGTTTGGCATTGGTTTCTCGTATACTAGTTGCCAGCCAAGGATATAGAGCCCAATCTGTCCTGTTATTTAAACCATAACTGGAAGGAATAAACTGATAAATACCTTTCTCAAGGGTATTTGCGCGTAAGTGAAATGCAATGAATTCAATTGGAATTCGAACTCGGCTCCCCGATCTCTCGTTCATAGCCGATATAAACTGCACCACAACGCACATCCGCACATAACAGTTCAGTACTATCTCCAATATTCTTAAAAACATTACTTAAAAAAATATAAGACCAAAGATTTGCTGATGATGTAACAGGTTACTGCGCATCTATTTCCAGCATCTATCATATAGACGAAATTATAATTAACATATAAAATACGTCATTATTTAAGTATTAGGCATCAATAGTATAACATATTTAATTCATAGAGATTTTCTTATTTATTCCTTTATTTAAACATACTTCTGATTCTATATATGGGGCTCATAGTTTAATTATCACTTGAAATAATATTATTCATTCGATGTCATTCATGTCTGCCTGGTTTTGTGCTTATATGTCTGTAAGTCTCTCGTTCTATCACTCTATGTACACACATATATAGGGGTATTGTATTTGTTTACTCCAGTTATCTTTCCTGAGACCATATGCAGCGAAGTGGCCACTTGGGAATTTACACTCGCCTACACAGCAAATTCGCTAAAATATTTACATAGCGTTGCCGATTTTGACAGGTTTCCCTGTCAATTATATGCAAATTAGCATTGTATATTGTTCTGAAATTTCTTTAATTGAGGGTCAAAATCCCTTTAGTTCATCATTCATTTAGTTTTCAATCAATTTCAGCTACAGTAAATTTATATATATATATATATATATATATATATATATATATATATATATATTTAGTTTTCAATCAATTTCAGCTACAGTAAATTTACAATAACTTCTGTCTTTAAGTTTTAGTGTTTATTTTTCTTGATTTCGATCAGTTTATTGAATATATATATATATATATATATATATATATATATATATATATATCGGACATTACGGTCAGTCAGTTAAGTGTTATACGTGATACACGCTTGAGCGATCATGTCTCGAAAGAGACATGACTGACTGGGTAGAAGATTATAACGCAGTAGGTTGCCATTGCTTTCTGCGGTAGACTGGTTGCCTACCAAGGCTATAGAACCCAGTCTGTCCTATTATGTAACCCATAACTGGAAGGAATAGACGGATTAATATCTTTCGCAAGGGTATTTGCGCGTGAGTGAAGGCAATGAATTCAGCTGGAATTCGAATTCGGCTCCACGAATTCTCGTTCCGAGTCGATATTCAACGCCCCACAACGCACATCCAGACAGCACGGTAGACGGAAATAAATATGAACAAACGGAGAATCTAATCAAAAACAATTTTTTAAACTAAATTTTTATGTATATTTGTCTACTGGCCTGAATATTCGAGAAATTTTACAGAAGAAAAATATGCGCCCTCCGACTCGAATTTTAAGTCTCGCTGGGCAGGGAAAGCCTTCGAATGATCCGACGTGCTTTTCCGATCAAGCAAGAGTGAATTTAAGCAAAATTCTTTCCCTCATAAATATTTAAATATTCATATCTGATCATATTCATCTCTAAACATACAAAGTATAAGTTATTTAATTGTCATATGCTTGGGTGATCATGTTTCGAAAAAAACATAACTGACTGGGCAGAAGATTTTCCAGCAGTAGGGTGGCATTATTTTCTGGGATAGACTTATCGTCAACCAAAGCTATAGAACTGTCCCGCTATTTCATTCATAGCTAGAGGGAGAAGATACGGGTTATCACATTTTCCAAGGGCATTTGAGCGGAATTGAATACAACGAATTCATTTAAAATTTGATCTCGACACTCCGATTACTTGTTCTGAGCCGATATCCACTGCACCACAACGCACATAAACAATATATAAAGGAAAACATTATATATATATATATATATATATATCAGCCGGTTAAGCTACCATCGTTTCGACATTTTCGGTTTCGTCAAAAGGTAAATGTCGAAAACATTCAATCATAATTGGGTGATCCTTCCTACTAAAATTTCTAAACGCTGAAACTTCCTTCATGGTCTAATTTAATTTAAATCTGACGTATAACCGTTCAGCGGTTATAGGTCAGCTTTATATAATGCAAGCCTGTTTCGCTGTATCACAGCTCATCACTGTGGATAGACACATATACTTTCTTCTGGCCGGGATCGAAATTCGACCGATTTACTGTCAGTTGGAGTCGCTACCCACTAAATCTGAGGTGCATGGAATAAGAGAAGGGAAATTTAACGTGTTGTATATAAACATTGTATACACACACCAGTCAACGAAAGAACTCAATTCATTTCTGAAGATTATATATAAATAGTTTTTAGTCATAATTAGATTAGACCAGTGCTCAATTTATTAAAATGTGTTCAATACATTTATATTTTAAAACGTTTGAATATTTGGAAATGAACCTTTTACATATATATATATATACATACACACAGATCTGTTTCGCATCTCATCAGTACGGTTAGAAATCCGATTGCTTTTAACCCAAGATCGAAACCCGACCGAATTGGCGTCAGTCGGCGATTCTACCTTTGAGCTATGGCCGCTCGGTAGAAGGTGACAGAGTTTTTAGCGTGTATATTATCATTACACACGCCCAATAGTTGAGAGTGTTCTAATTCATTGCTGAATGAACGATGCGTAGATTCAAATTCTACCATTCTTCCAGAGTGCTCAATCAGGGTGTGAGAGCGTGAATAGTCATCCGCAGACAGATCTGTTCCGCTGTATCACAGCTCATCAGTACTAAAAGAAAAAGTGATTTACTGTGATGAAGAAGTGTACGAAGCGCTTTAATCTGTAAATAAGACATTATATTTCCGTCCAGTTTCTTTCAACTTTTCGTCTTTCTTCGATTTTCTATTATCACAATGTGATATTTTTAAGAAAAAAAGTAACATAAATAGAGGCAAAAAGAAACAGAAACAAAATGAAAATGATTAGACTGTATGCAATAAGAAATGTTTTTTTATAGAAAATTCTTAAATCTAAAATATTCGTTTCCCCTGTCCTTAATAAGCTTCTCTATTTACATCAACATAAAGATCAAATCAGTTCGAATCTTCTCTTAAACATTTTTCCACTATGCCATTAATGTTTCTAAAATGTACCGATACAGATAAATCGCATGATTTTTACTAGTCTATGTAGCAACCAGTTAAGTGAAAGGTATTTCTTAATTCCTAGCAGTGGAGAGGAAAAAAGGAAATCACTCTACGATCTTTTCGAAGAATGCATGGAACTTAATAGACAATAAAAGAAAAGGCATCTTTGTGAAGTCATAATTGTCTATGTTCGGAAGTGTTACGGTATATGAAAATTAACATGTATTCTTGTAGGGAATATTTGATTATCATTCAAATGTTATACCAATTAACATGAGACTTTCTGCTCTTTGTTTGGTATTCTTTCATTTTTTTGTATATGCGTAATTCCTTTTATCGTATATAAATCCACATACAAAACTCAGAAAATAACACTTTTATTCAAAATGATCGAAATTTGGAGGAAATAGACTTGAAATATAAACGAAACTATTTACAAATCATGTTTGTTAACCAGATGCTTACACTGCTAACATAATCATCAGTGAGTGAGTTTGAGTGAGTTTTGTTTAATTGCATATCAACCTTTCTGGTTTATTTAATGCCAAAAAGGTAGGGTTTATGTTGTTCTTTATTAATGTTCAGTTATAGTGAAAATGTTGATTTAGTCAGATTTTAATTAATTTTTTTTGTTTTTATTCTTTTTTATTTTAGAAAAGAGAAAATCTCTTCTAGTTTTGTATTCAAAAACGTTTTGCTGAGAACAATTTTTTCTTTCAAAAATTTGTTATGGCAATAATTTTTCTTTAAAAATGTATTGTTGGTAATATTTCTCCTTCAAAAATGTATATTTTACTATAAAAGTCTATTCTTATGTATATATGTCTATAAAAGTGCATCGTTATACTTTCATAATGTTTTGACCCAAGTTTGTGGTGGTTAAATATTTGCCCATATTTGGCACCCTAACACGAGCTACCACTCCGGGTCATAGTGGACCTGGGAACAACAGCAATTAAGAAGCGGCTCCATTCTCCTCACAACCTTCCAATCAGAGGCCTTGCTGCCGGATGCAGTTTACCGTCATACCCAGGTTCACATAATCAAGAGTGATATATTTTCTATGGGTTTAATTTCTAACATATTTCAAAAAGTTACGCACTTGTATGTGCCTCTTCTAAACACACCGCAGAAAGAAAGATATGGATATGAGAGGGAAGAGAGACGAAAAAAGAGAGAGGGTTAAGATGGGACAAAGAGAGAGAGCGAGAGAGGGGAAAGACGGGAAACAGATGGAAAGAGGAGAGAGAAGGGAGAAAGAGGGAGATGAGAGAGGATATAGACGGAGAGAGAGAGGTGAGAGTTGAAAAGAGAGAAGGAAAGGCGAGAAACAGATGAAAAGAGAAGAGAGAGAGCAGAGAAAGAGGGTTATGAGAGGAGAGAGAGACGAATAGAGAGGGAAGGGGGTGGAGAGAGACGAAGAGAGAGGGAGGGGAGAGTAGAGAGAGACGAAGATAGAGAGAGGGGAGAGAGGAGAGATATGAGGAGAGAGAGGAAGAGGGGAGAAAGATGAAAGAGGAGAGAGAGAGAGAGAGAGAGAGATAGGAAGAGGGTAGAGAGAGAAAATATATGCAATGGGCAAATTGTCGACATCTTATATTTTTTTATTACGACCATGCTTGTTGCTTGTTTTTATGTTTGTCGTCGGCGCAGTGGAGTACAGTCAGTTGAACACCGTCTGTGCCAAAAACAGCACCATGATACAAATCCCTCTGCCAGAAATTTGGAAATAACATGCTGTACCGCTCGCCAGAAGCTATAATCCCAAAAAATCAGTGTCTTGGGATTAATGTGCGGATAGGGCAGATTATTCGGAAAGAGTTGGAAGAGTTTAATAGTGATAATGAAAGTGTCTGCATGCGATGGTGGCGTCATGCCACTATTGATCTTCTCGCTGGGATTCAAATTTAACACGAAGGTTTACGTCAAGTGTCTTGAGGAGGTAGTGCTAGCCTGGGTTAAGTGGATAGTCGCTGGAAGATCTTATATCAAACAACAGTGCCCCATGCTACGCAACCAGGAGACCTAATTACGGCTCTCAGACAATTTCTGCGACCAGACTCTTACTTCTGACCACTTAACTACTAATTCTACAACCACCTTGATTATTAATTACCGTGTTCAATTGACTAGAGACCAACAAAACTCCATGTAATAGCAAAGGTGGACTGAAGACAAAGATTATGGCAGAATTCACTAGCTTATCAAGGAGAGCGCCCAAAGATGTGGCAGAAGATTCCGAGGTTGTCTGGAGGCCGGAGTTGAAGCCAATGCAATTATATTGAATATATTTACACCTTAGTAAAGATATTCTTGTGCGATTTTGGTAAATATATCTATTAAAATGAGATACTTAAATTTTTGCGTAATCTAGTCAACAATTTATCTATCACCAACTGTATATATGGTGTACTCTCTCTATCTATTAAAACATTATAACTTGTACTAGTTCAAGGTTTGCCACATGACACAGTTTCACAGTTTCAGGCATGACACAGCAATCACACATTATAAATTAGAATTTTCCTTCGCCTAGAGAAAGGCCCTAACAAGTCACCTGGACACCAACCCAGGTATATCACACACACACACACACACACACACACACACACACACACATATATATATATATATATATATATAAAATAAAGATTTGTACCCGCAGAAACAATAAATAGCCTTAAAAAGAGTAGACGTCATTTTGTTTTCCCAAACCCGAGGAACCTTTCAGCCAACACTTGTCAATGGTTTCGTTGGCACAAAATTACAAAGGGGTAAAGAAGAGGACAAGATCAAAAAGGGAATTCTTGCAATACTGGGAGAAGATGGAATTCGTTTAAAAATAAATTTATTGAAAAATATTAAAATGTGAGGGGTGTGTAAACATATAATTCCACAAGAGTGAAATAAAAAAGAAAAATGTTACACTCACAAACTCGCCAGTAATTGCAAGGAGCGCAGGAACTGCTCTTTCTGCCTGCACAGGCTCGGCTCCTGGATTTTTAGGCAAATGGCCTCCAAAACACGTAAATGGTATGCCGATCGAGCACTGTGCAGGACAGAAATCCAATTGTCCTCATAAGAGGAGGCACAAGCTTGACTATCCAGCAGGTGTTGGCCGATTGCTGAATCCAACACAGCTTGAGTTGTTCTTATATTCCTATGAGAATTGCCTAAAAGTATATTCGCGGGGACATGCTGATCTGATTAGCTTGATAGTCTTGTCATGGAAAGACGACAAGAAATCGCGATAATTGTTGATTTTTTTATCATGTCTGAGCTTTCCAAAGCCAGGATGAACATTTAATATACAGTGAACATAGAACATTTAAATTATTAACAGAGTGGAGTTATACAGAGAAAATTAAACAGGTCCATTTTTTTGCGTCGCACATGGACGCAGGCCGAGAACGAATGGTGGTAGTGGGTTTTTGGTCAAATGAGAGTATAGTGGCATGAGGGGATTGGTCTGGGAACTGCTACTACTATGGGTTTAGGGGGTAAGTATAATGACTATGACCTCTCCCGTCGATTATAGGCATTGAAGTATGTTAGTGGAGGTGTCGAAATTTATTTTTTTTTAGGCTTGGTTTAAACTGTTTGATGTAGATAGCTTCTAGAATTTTAAGTTTTGTTTATTATTTTCTTGTCTAAGTATATATGTATTTTCAACAAGTGTTTCCTAAGAAGTGTGTGTTGATAGCCGTGGTGTTTTAAATGTCGGAATATGTTAGAATTTTCATTTAAGTGTAATGTAAGCCTCCGCGAAAGCGAGTTAGTAGTATGTCCAATGTAGGTATTATTTAGTTTGTTATATATATATATATATATATATATATATATATATATATATATATGTATATAATTCGATATTTAAATCCCTTAGATAGCCATTTTTCCGAGAAAATTCTCGATTCTTCAGCAACGGCAAATCCAAACTTTTATTTACTCAAATTCAAATGAGTTAAAAGATTTTATACCGGTAGAAGCAAAAAAAAAAAAAAATCATCCCTACATAGGAAAATAAAATGGGGTGGGATTAACAATTTTTTAATTTATGGAAGAAAGCAGACAGATGTCTATGTCTCATTAGAAGAAATGACATTTTTTTTGTAAAAGACGTAAGTTACATATTTCAACTTTTATATTGCAAGATTTAGGTTTAGCGATGATATTCCAGTTGGTGCTTGGGTACTGATCTTTGTTTTCTTGTTTCCAATAATATATAGACAAAGCAGTGCTTCTGTTGTATTTACTGTTGTTTAAACAGTACGTGTGGTTGTTAAATGTAAATTTATATATATATATATATATATATATATATATATATATATATATATATATATAAATGGAACTTTGTCTGTGTGGGTTTGTGTATGTCTGTGTTCGTTACCTATAGACTCCGCGAGTGTTCTTAGCCAGGTTTTGTGTCGAGGTACTCCCGATAAATATCGAAAATAGATAATGGAAAAAATCGGGGTATAGAAGTAGTGGTCCGATTTTAATCAAATTTGATACACTCATAGACAAAGACATAAGAAACGATATTCAGAAGTTTCAAGGTTGCAGTTCTTACAATATTGCAGAAAATCGATAATATATATATATCGATAATATATATATATATATATAAGGTTTCATTACACCCGAGCAACGCCGGGCTATATTGCTAGTATATATATATATATATATATATATATATATATATATATATATTAAGGCTTTGTCGTTCTTGCTGTGTAATTTTAAAAGAAACGTGTTTGGGTAGTGTAGTGTCTTGTACTAATGCTGTTTTGCTAGTATGTGATAATTCTAAGGTCTACAAATGAAAAGAAAACACTCGTTTTGACATGATCAAAAACAATTCCAGTAGAAAATAGCAACAACAACAACAACATACAAAACGAAACAAAATAAACAACAAAAAATAAATCAATATATGAATCTCAATCAATCTGTGTACCTTCATATAAATCAATGTACATCTGCGACAATGTTAACAGTGTAAATATCTGTGTGTGCACGCACGTGAAAGTAGAGAAGGAAAGAGAGAGAGAGAGAGAGAGAGAGGGGGAGATAGAGAGGGAGAGAGAGAAAGAGAGAGAGAAAGAGAGAGAGAGAAAGAAGAGAGGGAGAGAGAGAGAGAAAGAGAGAGAGAGAGAGAGAGAGAGAGAGAGAGAGACTATACGATAGATTAACAAAGAAAGAAAGGAAAACAGAAAAATAAGTGATAAGTGCGATGGAGAGTAATTGTGAATGGGGCATGATCTGAGGAGGTAACCAGCAGACACTGACTGGGGGTAATCCATTGATTGGACCAAGGTACGTCGCCAGGAGTTTCCGTTCGCATTAGACTGTGCGCGCGAAGTCGCCATTTTGCCGTTAGAGAACAGCAGCTCGGAGCGATGCCCGATCGGCATTTTCTTTTAGCTACATCTGCGGGCGAATAAACGCAGCCTCAATGAGACTGACATTAACGCATTCACCGATAACATTTCACTTGCTCTTTCGCTCCTCATTCCAAACCTAATCATAGCAGAGCTGACATCTTTTTCTTTGCTGTCTTTCTTCTTTGGCAACACATTTCCAGACATGCGATTAAATTTATTTTCGTTCGCTAAAACACCATTTCGTGGACAAGTTTATCGAATGAATTTCGACATACTTCTAAAGAACCATCACGTCTTAAAAACGACATCAACAATCTGTTAAATAATGAAAGATGTTTGAAAATATCTTAATGCATATATCTTTGTATTTATAACGGGATTTCCAGACAACATAAATAACTATGGGTCTACTTATATATAGGCAATATTTTCGTTAGAAATGAAAACAGTGTACGTTCAAAATTAGCTTTAAAATTTTCTTAGTGAGTGACAGCAATATATTTATTCATAATTTAAAGATCCATGACTGATGTGCGTTGTTATGCTTGCAGCGTGAAATCGGACAGCCGAGTTCGAATTCCTTGCATTCACTTTTGCGCAAATACCCTTGGGAAATTTATTAATCCGTCTCGTACCTCCAACTATGGGTTAAATAACAGGATAGATTGGATTCTATAGTCTTGGCCGGCAATCAGTCTACCGTAGAACGTAACAGAAAATCTTCTGGCCAATTAGTCATGTCTCTTTCGAGACAAGATCGCCTAAGCTTGTATCACATACGGAAATGAACTAAATTTAACAAACTAGAAGAAAATTTATACTTATCACGAAGAAGAGATAGCTGAGCTTTCTGCGAATGAAGAAGGGTGTTTGAAGAATCTAATACTTACAGGACGGATAGAGAGAAAGACAGAGAGGGGAAAGCAGTGCGCGACATACTTGAGGGGCTTGAGCAAATGTATGGCAGAGTCCGGATGAGAAAAATTTCAAGAGCAACATGGGACAGGGGAAATCTATGAGCATTTACATCCTGAAGGTACACGGCACAAAGAAAAAGAATAATTTAACAAAACGTTTGGACTGTTGTATTGGTCGGTACTAAGTACTTAAATATCTTATCTTCTGCAAAGAAACTTAAATAAAATATCGAAATATTATTAAATATAAAACTGAAATATCATCTCTGACAATATCCTAGTAGAGTAAAGTGGTGATTAGAGAATTTGCAGGGCTAATAATTGAGAGCTTACACCCTGGGCTGGCTAATAGAAACTAGGCGAGAAGTAATAGGGAAAAGACGAGACAGACTTAGGGGTAGACGGCAGACTTTGTCACCTGTACAGTGAATAAATTGTTTAGTTCTAAATTTATTGGATGCTACCTGGATCGAACAATTATTATTCATATATATATACTTGCACGTGGCCACTCAAATATGCCTGTGGTGATCATTCGCAAGACAAACACACTCTTATTAAAGATCAAGACTTTTTTGATAGTTTCATCGGAAGTGTATTTCTTTTCGATTTAGATTTAAATAGAAGAGTTAAATTTAAAGAGTAAATACATGATGAGAACAAGATATTTTTTTGGTGATACGCTGGGCAAATTAGACACCATTAAGATGAGCATTTATTTTCTACACAACATATAGATGTTCATTGTTTTTTTTTATCAAGATAAGGTGGGCTGAAAAAAGAATTCTATTGTTCGATTAAGCAATGCAAAATTTTGTTTAATTCTAACTGAAATATATTTCCATTCTATACTGAAGAATGAATGAAATGCAACCGTAAGTTATATGTTAACATTTTTTTCCATCACACTTCGCATTTGTAGAACTGTTTTCCTGTCTCATGTGTTCCAGCAAAGTTTGATCTAAATTTAAATGTAATTAAATCGTTATCTGCTTTCTTCTTGGTTCAACTTTTTTTTATTTTCTTTCTTTATTATTTTTCATGCTGACTAAACTCTTCTGTCTTAGTTGCTTTACTGTCTTACGTGGGGTGAAGTGATTAAAAAAAATGAATGTTTTTTTATAAAAATACAATATTAAAATAAGAATATAATAATAATAAGAATAATAAATAATAATAATAATAATAATAATAATAATAATAATAATAATAATAATAATAATTATTGTTAAAAACCAGAAGGAGAAAACTTGTCTATTAATTGATATGGCTTGTCCAGCGGATTGTAACATAGCAATCAAAGAATTTGAAAAACTGTCAAAATATAAAGACCTGGAAATAGAAATAGAAAAAATGTGGAAATTGAAAACAAGAGTTGTGCCAGTGATAGTAGGTGCACTTCGAATGATAAAAAATGGAACAAAACAACACATTGAAAGAATCCCTGGAAACCCCAGCTTAAGAGATATACAAAAAATTGTCTTATTAAGTACAGCCCACACACTAAGGAAAACTTTATCTATGTAATGCTGGGGATGATAGGGAAGATAGAAAAACATGAAATGGAGCCATAACAACACGCCACTACCTGCCTTAGGTCTCCCCGCAGACTTGGTTGGTAGTGAGACCAAAGCAGAAATCGAAATATGATGAAAAATGACATAATAATAATAATAATAATAATAATAATAATAATAATAATAATAAAATGTGGAAAATGAAAACAAGAGTTGTGCCAGTGATTGTAGGTGCACTTAGAATGATAAAAAATGGAACAAAGCAACACATTGAAAGAATCCCTGAAAACCCCAGCTTAAGAAATATACAAAAAAATTGTCTTATTAAGTACAGCCGACACACTAAGGAGAACTTTGTCTATGTAACGCTAGGGATGATGGGGAAGATCGAAAAAACATGAAATGGAGTCATAACAACACGCCAGGACCTGCCTTAGGTCTACCCGCAGACTTGGTTGGTTGCGCAACCATAGCAGATATCGAAATATGATGAAAAATGACATAATAATAATAATAATAATAATAATAATAATAATAATAATAATAATAATAATAATAATAATCATTAATAAAGAAGGCAGTAAATACAAACAAGAATTACAGTTAGTAGATTCTGTAGAAAAGCAAAACAGTAGCCAAGAACCAAATATTGCGGCAAAAAATATGAAAATGAAAGCCAAAGATAAAGCTCTTGAAAAGATGAAACAGCGCTGGCAAGACAAACCTCTGCATGGCCAATATCCAGAACGTGCCAATAAATCCAATCTTGACAAAGTTAATACTCATCGATGGTTACGTGCATCTGGATTAAAGTCTGAAACTGAAGGATTTATACTTGCAGCACAAGACCAAAGTCTTTTCACGAGAAACTTTCAGGCAAATATTATGCATAATAATATGGATCCAAAATGCAGGTTTTGTGATAAACACCAAGAAACAATAGACCACCTAATCTCAGGCTGTTCTGTGCTTGCCCCAAACGAATATAAAAATCGCCACGATAGAGTTGGGCAATATTTACATTGGGCAATGTGCAAACATTATGGAAAAGCTGTAAACAAACACTGGTATGAGCATCATCCAGCACCGGTTACAGAAATAGAAGATGTAACCATTCTGTGGGATTACACCATCTACACAGACAGAAAAATTGAAGCAAACAGGCCAGACATTATTGTTAAAAACCAGAAGGAGAAAACTTGTCTATTAATTGATATGGCTTGTCCAGCGGATTGTAACATAGCAACCAAGGAATTTGAAAAACTGTCAAAATATAAAGACCTGGAAATTGAAATAGAAAAAATGTGGAAATTGAAAACAAGAGTTGTGCCAGTGATAGTAGGTGCACTTCGAATGATAAAAAATGGAACAAAACAACACATTGAAAGAATCCCTGGAAACCCCAGCTTAAGAGATATACAAAAAATTGTCTTCTTAAGTACAGCCCACACACTAAGGAAAACGTTATCTATGTAATGCTGGGGATGATAGGGAAGATAGAAAAACATGAAATGGAGTCATAACAACACGCCACTACCTGCCTTAGGTCTCCCCGCAGACTTGGTTGGTAGTGAGACCAATGCAGAAATCGAAATATGATGAAAAATGACATAATAATAATAATAATAATAATAATAATAATAATAATAACCTATTCGCATCATTTAAAAGATTCGAAAAAATAAGCTGCAATACTTATTTTTCTTCTTCTTTTTTCTTTTTCTTTTACTCCCATTCTTCTTCTTCTTCTTCTTCTTCTTCTTCCTTTCCTTTTCCTCACCAGTCTTTTTTCTACACCCGTTTCCAATTTAATTGAATTAATTGCTTCAGTTTCATTTCTGTTGCTATATAGTCACGTTTAGACCCATTAGAGTGACAGGGTTTAATCGATTTATATTTTAATATCAGATTAGGTCATTTGCAGTGGTGTGCAGCGATATGAATTTATTTTAGGGCTGTATGATGAATTTAGGTTGACCTTGAACGATATTGCTTCATCCGTGATTGAATCAAATTTTTATTACACCCAGACACAATTGTCTCGATCTTCGATCTGTTGTCATACGTCCATTGTCTCCAATGAACGTCACTCCGAGGAAGCGCATGAAAATTGTAACGCTGCAAGAACACACTGGCAAACCTTACAGAGAGACCGTGGATATTATTAGTATTAGCATTCCAACTGCCAGGCCTGTCATCAAAGCGAAGAAACAAACTGGAACCACCAGCTGAAAATAATAAAATGCGGTCTAAAGAGAAAATCAACGCGAGGAGACGAGATATACGTGATCAGGGAAAGTATAAAAGGTTCTAAGAAGACGTTATTCATTTTGTTTCATTTAATTTATACAAAGGTATATGTGCGTGTTCCATTGTAGATATTAGTTAAGTTTATTTATTCTTATTTTTATATCCATTTAAACTAGCCTAGGTCTTTCGGTAATTTTCTCTGTCCCATTTGCTCTCATTATATCTTGTCAGTGTAAAATACTCCAAGCTTTTTTTCCTCATTATGCATGCTCAAAGTTTTAAATTTCTTGTTCTGGTTCACAAACTTGATAAAATAGTGAAAAAGACAAAAGTAAACAAAAGTGACAGCGGAAAAGAAGTAGTAGAGTGTCCCGGTCACTTGCCTCTAAATGTATAGGGTCTATAAGAAAAGATTCAATATAATAGTGTGTTGTAATGAAACCAGATATTCTGTATATATATATATATATATATATATATATATATATATATATATATTTTAATTATTTATTTATTTATCTGTAAATTCAGATAAAATTTAGAGGGGAAATAGCCATTTTTAACGTCATTTTTAATGCATTGTCAACCCCATTTAAACACAGAATAAAGAAATATTCTAATGCTGGTTTGGTCTAGTGAAGGGAGGGGTCGTGGAATATTGTAATTATTTTTACAATAATTTTTCTTTTTCAAACCAGAGAGCCAATCAAGGTCGAGTGCTATATAGTAAGAAGTACCGTTTATGCAGATATATTGGGAAAGAAAATGGTTTACCAGAGACTTGAACAGGTTAAGATTGTAGGAAGCATCCTCTTGCGCCTCAGTTCCATAAATTAACGATTTGCGCCAAGAAGTTGCTCGAGTTGAACTTACATCTCACATATGCAATATAAATTGATTGAGAGTGATGCGTTGCAATATGCCTGGCATGGCGTTTCTTAGATTTGAAGATTAGAACTGGTGGAACAATAAAAATGTATTTTGATGATTTTCCATGGAAATAAGGAGACATGGACATCACTTCTGTGAGAAGAGATTTTAAGGATGAAGAAGAGATGCTTACGGGCCCTATCAAAAATTCTCCTGAAGAGTTTACTCACTGTGTATATTTAAATATGCAGGGTTATGTTTTGTATAATCAATTTTAATTAAATCGCAGGATTTTTCTAAAAATAACAAAGAAAAAAAAGAAAAGGAAAAAACGCATTCCAAATCTAGTTTTTATGGCATTGGTGAAATTGAACAAGCGTAAGATAAATAATAAATGATAATAAATCTATTGATAGTAATATATATATATTATAAATAATATTTTCAAATAATTATTCTTTATGTTATAGCTTTTTTTAATAACAAAATGTATAAAAATATAGAACTCAAGATGTATAAACAAATTAGCATCGGGGAAAATAGATTTAGTTTTGTAAGTCCTTTTTCGATCGACAAATCAAATTGGGAAAATAACATTTTCGTAAAAGAAAACGTACGTGAATAAGGAAACATGTCTGATATAACGAATAGAACAAGGCTTAGAATCATGCAAAATTGAATACAAGGCGATAGAAGAAAATAATGAGTTCGCTCTGTTTTATGTTGTGTAGAGGTGAGCAAAAATATTTACTTTTGTTTTTATCGCAATATTCAAGAAATTCAGATAAATTTATAAATATATTCATATGGTGTTAACATGACAAATATTAACACATAAATAACTGTTGATAAATACGTACGAAAAAAAGATTCTAATGCATATATTATCGCTTTTCAATCAAAAAAACAATCGACATAAAAGATTCTAGCAAAACATTTTTGCTTTTGTTGCTCTTTTATTCGGAAAATTAGAGCACACACACTCACACACACATATATATGAATATATACGTTTGGATGTAAATAAGTGAATGTATGTGTATACGCACAGATACACATCAATATATACATGATTGCATAATGCATGAAACTCCGAGCCGTGCTTAAAAAGGCGGATAAAACACACACACACACACACACACACACACACACACACACACACACACACACACACATATATATATATATATAGTCATCCGCAGTCAGATCTGTTTTCCTCTATTACAACTCATCAGTAAGCTTAGACATCTGATTGCTTTTTACCCAGGATTGCAACCCGACTGAATTGGCGTCAGTCGGCTATTTTACCTCTAAGATATGGGCGCTCGGTAGAGGGAGGCATACTTTTTAGCGTGTACATTATCATTACACCCACGCCCAATAGCTCAGAGTGTTTTAATTCATAGCTGAATGATCATTGCTATATATATATATATATATTTAATATATAATTTAACGTGTTGCATATATATATATATATATATATATATATATATATATATATATATATATATGCAACACGTTAAATTTCCCCCTTCTCGGATTCCATTGTGGTTATGGCTTAGTGGGTAGCGACCCGAATGACACTAAATCGGTCGAGTTTAAATCCCGGCCAGAAACAAGTGGATGTGTTCTAGCCACACTGATGAGCTGTGATACAGCAAAACAGACTATTTTGTTGATGACTAATATATATATATATATATATATATATATATATATATATATATATAATGAGAATGCTTTTCACTTCTGTGGGTTAAGTTGGCGTCTCCAGGTCAGAATTACATAAGACGTGGAAGTAAATTACATTAAATCTCTTTTCCGCTCAGTTCTCCACTGGTATGTACTACTAACACAGACAAATGCACAAACACACAAGCCCACACACATATGTGAGTGTACACAGGCATAAACATACACATATATGTGTGTGTCAGTGTTTGTGAATAAGCAGGAGTACCCAACCAGATATGGCAACAGTAGTGAATGCACGGACAAATGTTAGAATTACAAATGTGCAGATGAATTCAGAGGAGAAAAATATTCTGGTCTGACACAATAACCCAACCTTCATAACTGTAGATACAGCTAAAGATTAATCGCCCAGGAAAGATATATTTCCATCGTTATTCATTTTTAAATTGCTTTGTTTACGTTTCAAACACAAAATTGAGCAAATAAAGGCTTCCGGAAAATATCTTAGTAATGAGGGTATGGATTTCTTAAAATATGGTATCATTATATCTTCGGCGTAGTCATTCACTAACTTTAGATAAAATCTGGAACATGGCCATGATAATCGAATTGGTTTTTATGTGGTAATGTTGAATGTACACATTCTGAAGCGTGTAGAGATCTTGACATCTACATAAAGACATTAAAAATTAGAATTTCTAATCTCACGTTTAATCCGTTAGCTCATTATTAATGGATTACATTGCTTAATAACGGTATTGGGCAAGTGATGCTTATGGTTTGAATGAAGCTACAGAATCACCAAAATAAAACTGTAACAACTAATAGAAAACCCATCGCTTTAGCAGCAGCACCTAAAATGGAAAATAACATGTAACGCGAAAATACAATCATGATATAATCCAGATGTTTACATTCCGCACTACTTCAAAAAAAAAAACGTTAGAAAGGAAACTCTCATTAATAGACTAAAATGCAATAACAGATATTGAACCTAAGAAAATAATTCGATGAAAACTTTTTTGAGAGAAATATTTTATAAATTTCAACCGCCATCAACACTGGCTATTCGAATCAATAATAATGAATGTTTCTTTATAAGAGAATGACTAGTACTGCATCTATCTATCTATCTATATCAGTTTGCTTCTTTCTTTCTTTCTTTCTTTCTTTCTATCTATCTATCTATCTATCTATCTATCTATATCAGTTTGCTTCTATCTATCTATCTATCTATATATATATCAGTCTGCTTATATCTATCTATCTATCTATCTATCTATCTATCTATCTATCTATCTATCTCATTCTGCTTATATCTATCTATCTATCTATCTATCTATCTATCTATCTCATTCTGCTTATATCTATCTATCTATCTATCTATCTATCTATCTATCTATCTATCTCATTCTGCTTATATCTATCTATCTATCTATCTATCTATCTATCTATCTATCTATCTCATTCTGATTCTATCTATCTATCTATCTATCTATCTATCTATCTATCTATCTATCTATCTATCTATCTATCTATCTCTCGATTTTACGGTAGGGATTAATGTAATAATATGCACGTTACACTAGTGTTTCCAGCGTTGACTTCTCAAATAAATTCTGTTTTAATGCTTCAAATTTAAATAGTAAAATCTAATAACAAATTGAAGATGTAAGTCTATGCTCATGTTAAGTTAATATTGATAAAATGATATGAAAGTAATGTTAGAATATAATGAATGATTTCAAAATTCGAAAAGTAAGTAGACAACCCTGAAAAGTGTATTCATAAATTGATGGGGGCAAAATTTCTATGAGAGAAACGCACAATAGTACAAGGTAGATTAAAATAACAAATGCCTGTAGATATACGAGTGATATGAAGATAGTTAAATACGAGGGTCATTCAATAAATAAGGTGAATTTTTCGGTATAAGGAATTCTAATACAGATAGAAGCTTACTATTTTTCCTTTACTTCTTTTTCAAAGGGATTTACATATTTTGCAGATTGAAAAAAAAAAGAACTATGAGAATGTTGGGGATTAACAAAGATGGCCGACCAAAAAACTTGCTCCAGGATTGAACAGAGGTCAGTTATTACGTTTTTGGTTGCTGAAGAGTGTAAACCAGTTGAAAGTCATAACAAAATGTCAAACGTGTATGGTTCCACATATTTCAGCCAACATATGTCTAAAAGCAGGTTAAACTATATAATGAAGGACAGAGCAGTGTTGAGGATGAAGACAGGCCTGTGAGGCTTACAGATGTCAGATCTTCTAAGGTGATCAAATCAGTCAATGACCTCATTGAGTATGACAGAAGGGTGACAATGGATGACATTGCAAGGAATTTGGGCCTATCTGTTGGGACAGTACACAAAACTGTCCATGATGATCTGGCCTTCTCGAAAGTGGGTTGCAAGGCATCGCACAGCAGCCCAAACGTTGCAGACCATCAACGAGCTGGGCTGGGAACTTCTCCCTCACCCCCTTTACAGCATAGACCTTGTCCCTTCAAACTTTAACCTGTTTGGTCCCTTGAAAGCGTTCATGAGAGGCACGAAGTTTGAAAGTGACGATGAAGTCAATAGTGCTGTAAGCTATGGGCGGAGACATCAGTCAAAAAATTTTTACGCTGAGGGAATACAGAAGCTTGTGCACAGATGGGAAAAGTGTGTGACACTGCTGGGAAACTAAGTTGAAAAATAAAAAAAAAGAATTGCTGAGAAATACAAAAGTGAGAAATCTCTGGAAAATTAAGATCTCACATATCCTGATATATTTCCGTACATATATATATGTAGTTTTAGTCAGTGTTTTCAGTTCGGTAAAATACATATAATTCTGAGATTATCATATCTGAAATTTAAAGGAAGTAAATAACGAGGATCATTCAATAAATAAGATGTATTTTTTGGTAAAAGTACTTCTAATACAGATAGAAGCTTTTTTTTTTCAACGTAGTTTGCAACCCCCAGCAACCAAAATCTTTGTAACTGATCTCTGTTCAATCCTGGAGCATGCTTCTTGGTTAATTTCTAAAAGTCTCAAAGTTTTTTTCCATCTGCAAAAAATTTAAATCCCTTTGAAAAAGAAGTAAAGGAAAAATAAAAAATAAAAAAAGTAAATGGCTATCTGTATTAGAAGTCCTTATACCGAAAAGTTTACCTTATTTATTGAATGACCCTCGTATTAAGTATTTATAGCATTAAGAAAAATAATCGTTTGAAACGAACTTATTAATTGTTGTTGTTGAATAATAGCAAAAAAAAAAACAAACAAAAAAACAAAAAAAGACAAAACAAAAAACAATAAGACGAATGACAATGACAATGAAAATGAAAGTACTTATAGAAAAAGGTGCAGAAAAGTTACGTCACGCCGGGAGAGATTGAAACCGAGGCGCTAGTTCAGGACAATGACCCCCTCCTCGTTTATTAATCGAATAAGACACACGCTTGTGCAAATTGTCTTAAACAAAACGAAAAATGATTTCTTTCGATCTTTCACATTTTTCCTGATCACGGTTACGTCGTTTCTTGGTGTTGTTTTCCTCTTCTGACAGCATTTGTCTTTCGGTTTTGAACTGATGGATCCAGTTTGTTTATTGGCCTTGATGGCACGACTGACAGTTGAAAGAGTGACATCAACAATATTCGCAATCTCTCGGTAAGGCTCTCCTGTGTCTTCGTGCAGCGTTACAATTTTTGTACGCTATCTTAGAGTTACGTCAATTGCAGACAATGGTTGTAAGACAACTATTCACCAGTTAAAACAGTAGTACTGGCCATAATAAAAATCAGATGCAATCACGGATGATGCAATATTTTTCAAGGACTTTCACGGCTTCTTCTATAAATACTTTCATGTCTCCTGCTCTGACGATCTTAAATCACTGGTGCCCCCCAGATGTGAATTTGCACGAGATACCAGATTAGCAACTAGGTCCCACTCTTTTACAGTGAAACCAATGAAATGTAACCGCAATTTCTACTCCAACAGCTTCTTTCCTCGTACTTCCCGCCTGTGGAATTCCCTACCGCATGCTTGCTCCCCCGACGGCTACAATCTCCAGGAGTTTAAATGTAAGTTCAATAGACACCTCCTAACACACTAACAAACACCCACTCTCTCCAACTCATCCTAAGTCGTCTACCACCCTCCTTCTGACATTTCCCATACCCAATCTCTCTATGTAACCCCCTGCGCTATAGTGGCAGTGGAATGCCTTGCTTGGGGTGACACGATTAAAAAAAAAATTCAACCATACATCTCCAAAATATTTTTTCGATACTTCAAATCACTGCAAATAACCTAGTCTGAGGTAAAAAAAATAAATTGATTACACCCTGTCACTCCAGTTGATCTAAAACTGACCGTATGGCGAAAGAAAGAAAAATAAAGCAGTTGTTTCAGTTATTTTGCACAAGGGTGTTGATTCAAAAATCCAGACATGCAGTATAACATAAAAGCAGTTACTCATCGACTCTGATCGTTAAAGATAGAAAAGAAAGCTCTTAACTGATAGAGAGAGGTGAGCATAGACTGGGATAGATGGAGCAAAACTGAGATAGAGAGATAATGCTTCAGAGACTAGTAATCATTTGTGATGTAGAAGATTGGAAAAGTTTCATATATGCACACGCGCAAACACATGCAGTTATACAGAAATGCACATACATATAAGCACCTTACCGTAAAACATTTGTGATAGACACGGAAGCAAGAGGATGGTAATTACTGACCACTTACAAGTTGATTTGATTGTGCATGGTTCGATTACGTCATGTAGATAACTTATGAAAACGCGTATTGCCTAACATCAAGCTTCCACAGATCTGCACAAAGAGAGAAAAAAACGGAAAACGAAAAACAAACAAAAAAGAAAAAAAAGAAAAGAAAAAAAAAAGACAAATGAGAAATGAAACGAAAAAAAACAAAACAAAAAAACAAAAACAGTCTGTCTTAATAAATTTTGTTGCCCATGCGTTTTGCGTGCAAGCTTATTGGAAAGATTACGTTTCTGGCAATATCCCAACTTAGGGCGGGAATATCGCTTACGGAGAAATAACGCACAGATTCAGAGACTGGCTATATGAAACGTGTTCAGCTGAACTACGCCATGAGGAAAATATATAGAAGTACGTCGACAGAATAGGACAGAAGATAAGTTAATAGGCTGATAAAAAAAACAAGTTTGTGAGAAAGTAAAATAAATAATGAAATAAAATTTGTAATTTCGAGAGAAAAAATCAATAGACATAAACAAAAGAAAATACTTTAATAAATATATTGTTAAAAAATGACGTTAGAAGTTCAACATTCTAAACAAGAAATACTTAAAAAAATAACTGTTATTTAATGTAAGAGTCATATAATTCCCATTCAGCTGTTCATATGTTTTTAGCATTTTAAGAAGAGGACATTTATTGCTATTCTTATTTCCACATTATGTGAATCTTTGTTATACTATTCAGTGAATGAACTAAAAGTTTGCCACAAAATTCACGGATTACGGTTTTATTCCTATCATTTATTTCTATCCTTATTTCCACATTTTGTGAATCATTGTGATACTATTCAGGGAATGAAGTAAAATTTTACCAAAACATTCACTAATTAAGGGTTAATCCTATCATTTATTACTATACTTATTTCCTCAATTTGTGAATCTGTGTTAATCTATTCAGGGAATGAAGTAAAATTTAGCCAAAAATTCACTAATTACGGGTTTAATTCTATCATTTATTGCTACTCGTATTTCCACATTTTGTGAATCTGTGTTCTACTATTCAGTGAATGGACTAAAATCTTGTCATAAAATTCACTAATTAAGGGTTTAATCCTATCATTTATTACCATTCTTATTTCCACATTTGTGAATTTGTGTTATACTATTTGGGAAATTAACTAAAATGTTGCCAGAATTTACGGGTATAATCCTATAATTTATAGCCATTTCTTTCTACTTTTTGTGAATCTGTGTTCTACTATTTAGGGAATGAACTAAAGTTTTGCCATAAAATTCACTAATTAAGGGTTCAATCCTATCACTTATTACTATCCTTATTTCTACATTTTGTGAATCTGTGTTATACTATTCAGGGAATGAACTAAAACCTTGTCATAAAATTCACGAATTACGGGTTTAATGCTATCATTTATTGCTATACTTATTTCCACATATGTTAATCTGTGTTCTTACTATTCAGGGAATGAACTAAAATTTATGCCACAATATTCAGGAAGTACGGGTTTAATCTTATCTTTTATTGCTATCTTTATTTCCACATTTTCTGAATCTGTGTTATACTATTCAGGGTATGAACTAAAATTTTGCTACACAGTTCACGAATTAAGGGTTTAATCCTATCAATTATTGCTATTCTTATTTCCACACTTTGTGATTTGTGTTATACTATTCAATGAATGAACTAAAATTTTGCCAAAAAATTCAGTAATAATGGGTTTAATCCTATCATTTACTGCTATGCTTATTTCCTCACTTTGTGAATCTGTGTTATACTATTCAGGGTATGAACTAAAATTTTGCCACACAGTTCACGAATTAAGGGTTTAATCCTATCAATTATTGCTATGCTTATTTCCTCACTTTGTGAATCTGTGTTATACTATTCCGGTAATGAACTAACATTTTGCCATAAAATTCACGAATTACGGGTTTAATTCTATCATTTATTGCTATACTTATTTCCACATTTTTTGAATTTGTGTTATACTATTCGGGAAATTAACTAAAATGTTGCCAAAAATTACGGGTTTAATCCTATAGTTTATAGCCATTTCTTTCTACTTTTTGTGAATCTGTGTTCTACTATTCAGGAAACGAACTAAAATTTTGCCACAAAATTCACAAATCACAAATTTTGCCATCAAATTAACGAATTACGGTTTTTTTTGTTTTTGTTTTTTAATCGTGTCACCACAAGCAAGGCATTCCACTGCTACTATAGCGCTGGGGGTTACATAGAGAGATTGGGTATAGGAAATGTCAGAAGGAGGGTGATAGACGACTTAGGATGTACATAGGGAGAGAGTTGGATAGAGTGGGAGTGAGTTAGTGTGTTAGGAGGTGTCTATTGACTTTACATTTAAACTCCTGGAGGTTGTAGCCGTCGGGGAAGCATGCATGCGGTAGGGAATAACACAGGCGGGAAAGAAGCTGTTGGAGTAGAAATTGCGGTTACATTTCATCAGTTTCACTGTAAAAGGGTTGCACCTAGTTGCCAATCTAGTATCTCGTGCAAATTCACATCTAGGGGGCACCAGTGATTTAAGATCGTCAGAGCAGAAGCCATTGAAGTATTTATAGAAGAGGCGCAGGGATGCCACGTGACGTCGGTGAGAGAGATACTGCAGGCGTTCAGCCAAGTCGGTATCAATCACATTACAGATTCTTTGCTTTATTTTGTCAAGAACCCCGAGGAGAATAGAAGGGGCACCCGACCAGATGTGGCAGCAGTACTCAATACACGGGCGGATGGTGGATTTATATAATTGCAGGATAGATTCAGGCGGAAAGAATTTCCGAGCCCTGCACAGAGAGCCGACTTTCATAGCTGTGGATTTAGCAATGGATTCGACGTAGTCATTCCACTTGAGGTCCGCTGAGAGTGTCAGACCAAGAAGCCGTAGTGATTTACTCTCTGGGAGGCAAGCCTGTTCCATGCTAATGGGAGGGAGGTGCGGTTACCTTTGATGGTTAATGACAGCAGCATCGTTTTGGAAGAATTGAATTTTACGAGCCATTTATTACCCCAATCCACCACGGATTGGAGGTCCTTCTCAAGCTCGACAGCGAGGTTCGCCTTGTCACCAACACCAGATTTTTGATCGAGGCGAGAATAAACTGTGGTATCATCAGCGTACATTCATACTTGTGATCTTATGGTATCGGGGAGATCATTGATAGAGATTAGAAAGAGCGTAGGACCTAGGATAGAGCCCTGGGGGTTTAATCCTATTGCCAAACATTCCATGAATTAAATAAAGGTTTCTGTTTGTAGGGCGTTACGTGTTGCTTGTTAAATTGGCCTCGTGCCAAACACATCTGAATTCCACACAATTTATATACTAGAAGGTTGAATGTTGAAGATTGGATGTTGAAATATAAAAAGATAAAATATTTCGTCTGTACATTTATGTGAGAATTTATTAACAGAATGACAAATTTTCAAGAAAACAAATGTAAATGAAATTTTGTTAACTGAACACTGTAACATATTTGCAAGAAGAAAAATGTTAATTGAGAAAATTCCTGCAGTTTTGTAGTTAAAATTATTCAAAGAGAAATGTAAGTATTTAAAATGTCCCCAGAAGTATAAAGTTCATGGTTTGATAGTCATAGAATGTAAAGTCTTATGTTCCTTCCTCTTTTTGGGAGGTCGGCCGGCGACAGAGCGAGAAATATAGAAACTGTACTTAGCGCCTCTTGTTGTCGTCGTCGTTGTTGTTGTTGTTTCTCTTGTTGTCGTCGTTGTTGTTGTTTCTCTTGTTGTAGTCGTCGTCGTTGTTGTTGTTGTTTCACTTGTTGGCGGCATGGAGTGAAATTGTCTTTCACCCGCTGTAGCTGATTCTTCTTTCTCTTCCCTCTCCTACTGTCTTTAACTAACTCTCTCATGTAGTCCCCTGCACAACAGTGGCGGTACCGCCTTGCTTAGGGTGGAATGATTAAAAAAAATACGCATTGAACAGATTACTGTCCGAAATATTTTTCACAGATATATTTTTTAATTATCCATTTCTTTTATACTCGTGACATGTACTAACAAGCACGTTTTATTGTATATATATTGTCAAATACAAAATTTTCATATTTTGTACAACATTTCTTATTGCGTTGTCTTTTTTAAAATTTGTGTTGTTTTTTGTAGACCGGATATCACGCATTAAAACCTTTCTTTTAATCCGGGTCGTTCTGGAACCTCACAGCTTCCAGTGATGTCACTGAGAAGTCAAAGATGAACAAAGACAAAAGAAAGTCTCAAGAACACAGCTTGTTGATAAAGCCTTGCATAAAACGGCCAGGCAATCCATACTTGTCTACCTTGGAAAGCCATAATTCCAGTTCAGAGATCGCCACTCAAATGTACTCGGTTTCATTTAAAGAGCTATTGAAAACTTCTTTTAGGATCTTCATAGATCCCGCTGTCAGTGTGGTGATAGTAGTTCCCAATATCAAGAATCTCTAATTATCATCCACTTTTCGTTTTTATTTTGAACGATATCGATGTCGCAGTCTTGACGCATTCTCGCTCAAGTTATTAGACTTACAAGTCAGCAAAGGATAAACCTATTTCCTCTGACCAAGGAGATCGTAATGATCAGATCGTCCATATACACTCTGATTGGTGGTTGACGCACACCTGTCTTCATCTTAGGTCCCAGACACTCAGAATCAACCGATTTGACCACGACATTACTGTAGATGATAAAAAGCATAGCTGAGATCGTACAGCCAGTAATAATATCCCTCTCAAGTCTGTGCCAATCGGAAACTATAATCGTTGAAGAGCCTCTCATCATAAAGTTGTTCTAAATAATTGGAGTAGATAGACTAAACTATCGCCGGTTTACACTCCACCCACGTCTATTGAACAAGTGTACAGGCTCATCACTTGTTCCCTGTTTAGGCTGTGGTTTCCGGCTTTCTCTCTTTTAATCTTTTCACTTTTACGTAGCCCCCGGCACATCAGTGGCGTTGCCGCCTTACTCGGGGTGATATGATTAAGAAAAATGATCCAGGATTAATGAGTTTTATCTTACCAGTTCATCTATGCTTTTCATTTTGGATTTCCAGATAACTATATATATGTCCTCGGAACTGAACAATATTTCACTGACTGATGATGGTGTACTTGGCACAGAAACCTGAAATGTTTTATTATTATAACACTAATCTCTCTCTTTCTAGCTCTCTCTCTATATATAAATATGTGTGTGTGTGTGTGTGTGTGTGTGTGTGTGTTTAAATTGAGCATATTTATTTGTGTTTATATAATCTCAGAAGTAATGGTAGGGAAGGGAAGAAGAAAGAAATAGATCATTGATACCGGAAAATGCTAGACTCGCGGATGACAGTAACAAAAAAAGATGTAATAGAAAAATTAAAAAAATAAAAAATATAGAAGAAACAGGTAAATGGAGATTACGTATTTTCAAGGTCGCTTTCAAAGAGCCACAAATATGTTAATACCAAAACAAACTGGTTAAATAAAACTTAAGTTAAAAATTAAAGCGATAGAAGTAGAAGTAATAAAAATTTAAGAAAGGGACCTGATTATATAATTTAAATTGACTATAATTTAAATTGACTATTGACTTCAAACCTTAAGATCCCCAAAGAAAAAACTTCTACCTTCCCCTTTAAGGAGAAATTGTTATATTTAAAACCCGTTTTTAAATCTGACAACAAAGAGTAGAAGTAGAAAAGGGAAAGTTATATGATTTAACCCCACTTTATTTTGTAGTAAGTAAAAATTTACACTAGAATGTCGACGGGGAAGATTAAACAATGTTACTCTTCCCATAAACACTCCTTTTTCAATCCCAATCTAACATTTCAAACTTCTCTCTCCCGAAGACTTTTTAAAATGAAAGGAGGGTCTTAACCCAATAGTGAGTTGGAGATTAATAGGTTCTACCTGCACCCCAATAAATTTTACACTAGATGCAAACTGTATTTAATTGAAAGAAACTAAAATATTAAGATATTTTAAGCAATATTTGATTTTAAAGTTTAGAAAATAATTTGGAAGCAAGTGTAGACATAGATATAAATTTATGTTCAAAGTTCTTAATAGTTAATCTAAAATTCAGTCAGTCAGTTAAGTGTCATACGTGAAACACGATTGGGCGATCATGTCTCGAAAGAGACATGACTAACTGGGCAGAAGATTATCCCGCAGTAGTTTACCATTGCTTTCTGCGGTAGACTGGTTGCCGACCAAGGCTATAGGACCCAGTCTGTCCTGCTATTTAACCCATAACTGGAAGGAATAGACGGATTATTACCTTTCCCAAGGGTATTTGCGCGTAAGTGAATACAATGGATTCAACTGGAATTCGAACTCTGCTCCCCGGTTTCTCGTTCCGAGCCGATATCCGCTGTACCACAACGCAAACCTAAAATTACCCTTCCTTAAAATCATCATTTCTTTTCTAAATAAATTATGGATTCATTTTCGTCCCATCTTTTTACATTTCAAGATATAACTATAAATTTTATGCTGACAATACCTTCTATTATAAGTACCATGTATATATTCATCTCTTTCAGCTTATTTTTTTAAGCTAATGTTGATCGTCAAAAATTTAGATGTGAAGTCAATCGCTACCTTCTTCTTCTTCTTCTTCTTCTTCTTCTATGTGCCATGTTCCTTCAGGACGTAGGCTATCATGGTTCTCCACGTCTCCCAATCCCTTGTGGCTCTTTGTATGTTTGCTCCTGTTACACCTCGCAACCCCCGTTCCGTCATCCACCTGATCAGGCCCTGCAAATATGTTATCCGCCGCCTTCCTCTGTTTCTTTTTCCTTCTTTCTGGCCAGTCAGTATCTTACCTTATGTTTTCTTAATTCATGATATTTTATGAATCTCTCTTCTTAATAGTATTTTTATCTGTTTCTCTTACACCCAGTAAAATTTTGCATCTTAATGGCTTCATTACTTTGCTTAGGGTAAAAGAACGATATTTCACTTTTTTTTAACAGACACTCTCATAGACGATTCCCCGGAAACAATAATGTCAACCTCTTCATGTCTTATCTCAATCGTTACCGATACTCGATATCACCATAATTTTCATTTTCTGCATTATCCTTTTTACATGCATATCACAAATCTCATTTAGTAACTCGCTGTCTTAAGTAATTTTTGGTCGTTGTATTATACTAACTTGAGTAACAAAGAGAAAATAACGTTATTTTTAACAATGCCAGTTCAAAGGTCAGTAGTATCTCACGAGACATGAGTCTAGTTAATTTAAAAAAAACTCATAAAGGTGCTTCCTCGAAAGTTAACGTCTTAATCTGTTCGATTCTAATGTCCTGTGTATCTTCTTTTCACTTTCTACGTACACTACCGACCATAATTATTAGGCAAGCTCAATATATTTCATACTATTTCTAATATTAAATGTCAAGTGGATAATTCTAAATAAAAAATAGAAGAGTTCTTTTGTTAGTATTACTTTTCAAAATTTTACAAGGCAAGGAAGCAAAGATGAACCCGTCCAAATCACCCAACATATTTTTCATTCTTTCATTGATGAAACTGCAATATAGGTAATTATTAAATATTTATAAATTTATTTGATGCATATGTTATTGCACAGTATTAACAAAAGATTCTTTCTATTTTTATTTACAAATATTCACTTGGCAATAAGTATTAAAAAATAGTATGAAATACATCATTCTTTTTAAACACTGGGGTTGCCTAATAATTATGGCCGGTAGTGTATGTGCATAACACACACCTTACTCACTATGCTTTTACCTTACGTGGCTCTTGAGGCTTGTTTTAGGTAAACATTATTGATAACAACTGTTGGATAAACATATTCCTAATACAGCATTTAAAACAAAGAGAGAAAATCAGTAGAAAAAAAGATAAAAATATTTGTTGAAATCAACCGATGTATACATGAGAAAATACCCAAGAATTTATTTCTTAGTTGAACAGAAGTACATAATCAATTGAACAAAACTCTTTAGCCATGTAGATACAAGGAGATAAATCATTATAATATTGGTCAGCAAACATAGACAGTCGTTATGCTACTTAATGTGAATAATAATTGCAATTCAAGAAATAAACGTTTGTTCTATGATGTTTTATTGTTCTCTATGCATATTAAATAATATCTATGTAAGATAATGTCCATGGACAAATAAATTATTTATGCAGTAAGACCTTGGATTTCTTTCCATAATTATTTGTTTCTTCTTTTAATAATGTTTGTTTTCTTTGGAATGCGCTTCGCTTTATTGCAAAACTATAATCAATATTATGTTATTAATGCACTGATATTTACTGTAGCTAGGATCGGACGCTGTGCCTGATTAGTTATGTAATACGGTTTCGTATTTTAGGTGGGCAGTAGAAACAAGACAAAAGCAAGACAAAACTTAAGGAAACAAAACCAGTCTCGAGAAAGAAAGCGGAATTGATTAAATAAGGTTCTTTAATCGCTTGCCTTCAGATATTTCAAATAATTAGATCAAGTTGCAGGTTTTACTAGCAGAAATATATTTTTCGTTGGCTTCCTGCCTACAGATACGATGACAATCGTGTTTAATTCAATTATCTGCAATACCGACAAAAAGGGAAAATGTCCGTTATTTTTCAATTGATTGTTCGATGCTCGGGGACGAAAGAGTAAGAAATATTGTACAGTAAAATATGATTTAGGCATCCAAAAATTAGATTTTAGAATATGTGGCTAGAGAAATATCACCCCATAATATATATCCATATAATGAATGGACTCCGTGTAACATACAATAAACTCCCTCATGTATTTTCCTTCAAGAAGCTGCAATTCTTTATGAAGTGTCGTATATAGGACGTAAAGAATTATGACTCTCTACTACTTCCTCTCTTTTGCAGAACGAGATAAATAGCAGGTCGATATACGGAAATGGTTTTCGAACTGGGAAAAGATGTAATTCTATTCTCACTGGTGTTTTTCTACGAAGTTCTTGTGACACACGAAGATTGGTTTACACCTGGAAAATCTCCTAGCAAATTCAGCGTTAACATACCTCCAAACTCCTTGACTGGGAAGCCGTAGTCTGCTGACAAAACAGAGATAAAGGATTCAGCAGTCCTCGGACACTCTCAGTTATTTTCTAAAAATCAATCTACATTAAAGTGTCAATCATCAATTTATTATTCTACTCGTTTATTACATTTTTTATAAAAATCTTAATTCATGTGTAATGTACTCACAACTCTCAGTAGAGGAATATGAAGATTTATTTGATCAATTCATATGTTTTTATATACAAGTGTTGCACAAGTCCAAAAAATGGGAATGGTGAGCGCTGATATTGATCTGTCTTAAAATAACTTAGCTAGACATAATCCGGCAAGCTATACAATATTATTTGAACCAGAACGTCACATTCTTACTTATCATTCTTACTACAAACACCACAATACCGCAAGTCTCTATGAAATCCAAACTAGTCACATATGTAGATTTGGGGACCGAGAAATACTAAATTTAAAAATGAAAACCACGATGAATATTCATACAATGCATAATACTTGTTAGAAGTAACTAACATATAGTGTTAGTAATAAAAAGAACGCACAGTCCTTAACTGTGACATAAATATCAGTAAACTGGACAAAGTTTATGCGGAACGTAGATCAATTAGCCAGTCATTTCATCAAATATACACACAAATATATACTCATTCAGACGCGACAACAAATACGATAAACACACTCTTCCATCAAGAAGCTAAATTTTCTGGTCAATTAACGGAAGAGGAGCGAATTAAATTAAAACTTGGATAGAAAACAAACGGGGCACACATAACCTAGATAAATTTAACTTGATGTAAAAAAAATACAAACCTAAATGGCCAATTTTTGTTTTGTTCCCCGAAGGCCTTTTTAGCCCTTCAAATCTTTCCAAAACATCCTTAATTCCGTGAAAATGTATATGCTGAACTCAAATCGATAATTGTTTATTGAAGAAACGTATTTTTGTTCATGATATCGACCAGAAATAAATCGAACTATATCTTACCCCTTTCCACCGTTGTCATATCTGATTAACTGCTGAATGACTTGAGGTGTAGGGTTTTGAATTCTTTCTATTTACTCCTGTTTGAACAATTGCTCCGCAATTTGTTGATTTGCGGAACTCATTTTCCTGGCATTAATCGGAAAATGGAAGTAAAAAGCAGAAAAATCGTAAAATTACGCGTGAAGTCAGTCTGCAGTGAATAACATTTTTGAACCATGGTTAGGGGATGAGATAAACAGCGACAAGATGTTCCATATTCTTATTCTCGACAAAATGAAAAAAAGGAAGGTTTTTTCAATAAAAAGTATCGATTTGAGTTCAGCATATAAATTTGCACGGAAATAGGTATGTTTTCTAAAGATTTGAATGGGTAAAGGCCTTCGCGGAACAAAACAAACATTTACCACCTAAACTAAACTATAATGAGCAGGTGTGACAATGATTGAATATAGTATCCCCAATATCCTGATGTCTAACCGGCTTTAAAATGCTACTTTGAGTCATTTTTTTTCACTCGACAAATGCGTGCAATACTCACCCACCTTTTGCCGATTTCTAATGAAGGGAGTTATCTCAGTTCCGTTCTGATTTTGAGTTAAGCTGGTGCTTAAGAACAAAATCATTTTGTAAACTTATCCTCTCCAAAGAATCCCTTTTAGCACGTCGTCTATATCATGACTCACATAATAACTTGAACATATAAAACTCAGCCCTGTTTAACGAACGTACCACATTGCTACAGAGATTTCCTCAAGGACAAATATCTTTACGCGCAGTATACGAACCATGAGGTCTTTAACCAACTTGCACAAAGGGACAATGATCTTGCAATTGAAGAAAGCGTTAGAGAGTCTCCACCAACGACTCCCCACAACGGACACAGTTGGGGAAATTATCCAAGACCGCTGAAGGAAGCTGTTTCGCTAATCCAGAAAGACTTCGCATCACCAGCCAGCTGTTATACCTCAGTATTAGTGGTGCATTTTAATCCAGGTTCCCAAGGCCATATTGAGAGAGCCTTCTGCTTTGTCACACCGGGTTTTTCAATCAGATTATCTTGAATGGCCTCCCCTCATTTGTACCTAATATAATGACTTACAGGAAAACGCCTAGATGTCGTAAAGGCCATACGAAGCCAGTAAGAGGAAATTAAAGCGAACAGGCATTCACAATAAAAGATTCACTCGTTTCAAGTTAAACAGTGGGTTGTTTTCTCCCACGAGTGCACATCCCTTAAGCACGTGAAGTTGTTGATGGGGTCTTCCTTCCAGAATTTGCCATTCTTATCCGCTTGTGAACATATTTGATCTAGGAAAGCGATATAAGTATATTGACGATTCTCAGCGGTAGGCATACCCAGATCTCCATCAGAAGGACGGAGGCAACAGATTTGTCGATGCACCTTGAGAGGCCTGCCTCCCCATGAGAAGGAAAACATGACCCTGGTTAATGTCATTTGTATGGCATACAGAAGTGGAAGCACAGAGAATCGGTAAAGGAAAACTGGGTAATGCGCGAAACACAAACTTCCACCTTCCCCTTTAAGAAACGAGACCTCTGAGATCACCAAGGTACTGCTCGTTCGGACTTCTCAGGAACCCCCGACAAACACATTTACAACTGAGCATCAAAACCAAACCAAACGTCGATATCTTTACAGACCCCAGCGTTCATTAAACACGTTGTATAGAAGACAAACTTCCGAGACCGTATGTATTCACGGTCGCAAGTTGAAAAACAGTTCTTCTGTTCACAATATACATCCACACCAAAGCTGTGTAGATCGTCGTCAAGACGCGCCCGACGAGTCTCCGGCCTGAGGCCTTGGCCATTTATACTGGGCAACCAGAGAGCCATGATTCGTCTGATTAGTGTTGGGAATCTACATTAAGCATGTCTGCTTTTAGGACACCGACGGACATACCTATTGAGCCTTGGCACATAACAATTTTTATAGTTTATCAAGCGACAAGCTACCAGTTGCCAAGAAGAGCTTTAATTTTAAAGCTTCGTACAGAGATGATGGGTGAACATAAAGAGGGATCCTTCCTGAACAGAACTGATGTAATTTCTCATTATCAACTTCGCTGAAGTAGGAAAGAGGAGGGAAAGTTGAAGAAACATCATTCGCCTCTTGTATCATTTTCAATATAGGTTTTACACGACATTGAGTACTGTTTTCCCTTTCGAGAAATTCTTAGGGATTTCAATATCCTATGAGTATAATCTTTTTACATAATTTTGAACTATTTTAAGATTTTTGTTTTTGCGTTATTTGAATAGGGTTCTTTGACCCTGTTCATTAGAAACGCAGCACATATTTTGCCATAAATTATATACTGGCTTAATTTTTTACCTTTCTTTTTTTTTTTTATTTCTACAGAAGAACTTCGATGTCTTTTAAAAGATGTCTCAGGGATTTTAGTGGAATTTATAGGTGTGTTGGCAGAGGAATGGTTTGGTGTAATTCTGGAAGTTGCTTTTTTATTTGCTTTGTTCGTTTTAGGTGGAGCGGGTGTTTGAGATTTAGTAAGTGAATTTGGGACCATGATATACCTTTTAGTGGGAGACGGTGCCGATGAAAAAAAGGTTGCGCTTCTGTTGACTGCGGGTCTCATCTTTTTTAGATCATCTTAAAGTTATTCCAGCCTTCCCATTCTTTTAAAGCTGAATCATCGCCTTTGGAGCTGTCTGACGCTTCCTTCTAGTCTTGCTATCGACCAGCCGTTCGCCCTCTTTCTTTATTTTTGTGGTAGTTAAAGGTTCCTCGGAAAATGGAGGCCGAGTATTAGACCCAATCCGAGGATTACACTCACTGATTCTAGTTGTTGATATTCCCCTCAGAGGCGAGACAAAAATAACAACCAGAGGGTGACTTAAGTCGGTAAATATGTTAAAAATATTTCGTTTACGGCCGGATACAATAACAATTTTTTCTGGCTCTCTAAATCCATGCAGTTACGAACAGACCTGAAGGCTTTATGATACATGATGATTTCGAAACTCTCTCTCCCGTTCACGTCGTCAAAGGAAACACTGAGTATCTGACCACGAAAGTCGCCTAGTACTCTTCTACGACTAGAGATGGAACCTCGTACACTGAACTTTGGTCTGTCTCCTAACCTGATGTTAAAATCCTTTGTGATTAAATAACGGCTAGAGGCGTTCTCAGAGTAAGAAGATTTGGTAACGGTGTGTCCCACATCAACTGCCCTTTGCAGTTGGTGATTATTTAGGGTTTAACCCTTAAAGACATCAAAGCCTTGATAGTAGTGACTTTGTTGGTGCAACAAACCTTGTGCAAACGCTTGACTACAAAATACAAAGAACAAAAAAACTGACACAATTCTTTGTTCAACGCTCAGTAATTTTAACAAAAACTTTGATAAGATGTTTGTAGTTTTTAGCTAGGTCAAGGAGCTCTGTGATATTGATCATACACTTCAAAGGAACTTCTAGCAAGAGTGTAATTCTCCCGCCGCCACATTAACTTTGCTGCTGTCATTCATCTCGTTAGACTTAGTCTTCTCTTGGATTGTTGTTTGTTTCTGTCTTTTCCAGATAAGCCACTTGCTGCCACCAAACGTTTTTCTTGATTTTCGTCGTCTTTTGTTTTTAGTCTTCTGTTGGCTTTTTTCTTTTTTGTTAGCTGGTTTTTGTAACCGAAATAGTTTTTTCGAACAGGGCGACTATTGTTCCCCACTTTGAAAAATACTTGCTTTTTAGTTGATTTGTAACTTAAATTTGAGTCTTAAAAAAAAAGAAATATGTTTTTTGCACAAATTGGCATAATCAAAATCAATCTTGCATTCAAGTCAGAATGTTCTAGAACTTTGCTTTTTTATTAGTTTATTTTTTAACTTAAATTTGAATCTGAAACAAGAACACGAAATATGAACTTTCGCAAATGTATGAATTCAAAACCGTTCTTGTAAACGTCGCTAACACGTGATCGGCTTTATTTGACCAATTCAAATTTAGCGCTGAAATTTTTTTTGTGATGGAAGGTTACAAGGTTAAAAGAGGAGATGGGATGTGCTCATTTTTATTAGGAAACTATGTAAAGTGTTGATGTTATTTAATTTAAAAAAAGTTTTTTAAATAAATATTATTTTTATCTAATTAATTATTGCGATGTTGTATCTTAAGTTGATAAATCTCAAAATTCAGATAATTTTCCTGAACGCTCGTAAGAAAATAACTCACGACAGGAAAAGAATGAAAACATCCCGGGATACGGTACTTAGACGATGAAGTGAGATGAGAGAATATTCTTTCGGCTGGCCACAGAAGGCAAAACGGCCAACAATTCTCTTCAAACGCGTTTTTCAAACAAGACATTTATTCTTTCCACGAGGTATTGTAAACAGCCACTCATTATAGAAGTGTACACATTTATCAAGGCATACCAGCTGATGTGCATTGTGGTGCAGAAGATATCGGCTCAGAACGAGAAATCGTTTGAATTCCAGTTGGATTAGTCGCAATCACTTACGCTCAAATACCCATGAGAAAGATATTAATCCATCTATTCTCCCTATAGTTATGGGTTAAATAGCAGAACGGTTAGTGTTCTTCAGACTTATTTAGCAACCCGTCTACCACAGAAAGTCTCTTTGGAGATATGATTGCCTAAGTATATTTTACGTATGGCACTTAACTGACTGATTGACAGCTTCATTACAAGGAAAATTCTCCCACAGCAAGCAAAAAATGTAAATGTTTTTTTCGTTATAAACTATTTTACAAAAAGAATTTAAAGTACATTATTAATTACCTATTAAAAAAAATTAAACGAATAGACTTTCTAATTATCCAAAACTAGGATCCGGAGAACAGATATCGAACAACGTTAGATTAGTGTGACTGAAAGTGATATTGAAAAACATAGGTAGAAAGACTGTGTAGCATTGACCTCCTAAAAGGAGAAAAGGACTTACATTGAAGATTAGCGTTTTAATTTCGTAAAATTTACAATAACGCAGTAGATGGCACTTGCCAAAATACGCAAGTAATATACACGACTTTTGAAAAAAGATAATATTTATTATTTTGTACCAACAAATGTTAAAATTATATTACAAATTTAACGTAACCGACATAAATTGACTTATATTTAAATAGATTTTTCCATCGTACTTTACCATCTTTTTTCTTTTCGAGGTAGATGAATACAGAGTAAGAGGAACATATTATACGATATGTGTAAATGATAACATTTAATCCTTGGCTTGAAAAGGTTGCGATTGTGGCGATCAGGTAAGCAACGAATTGAAAGTGTCTTCTACAAGGCAATGGTTTGTGCAAATAAGCTACATGAGTGGAACTTTCTTATTATTATAGAATACAAAAGGAACGACGTTGGTTCGCTATGGTGTACGTGGCATTAGGGTTTTAAACATAAAGTTTTGAGCCTATAGAACTAAGAAGTAGAGTTCATCGGAACACTTTGCAAGAAAATAGTTATAGTCAAAGTTCAAAAGTAAGAAAGCAATCAGCCTTTTAGACCCATTAAAGAAAACTAAGATCAAAGAAAACATCAAAACAAATATATTAGGTCACTTATTTCTTATCTCAAATCGGGTAGCTGAGTTCGAATTCCAGTTGAACTCGTTGCATTCACTTACGCACAAATGCTCTTGAGAAAGGTAATAATCCGTCTCTTCCCTTCATTTATGGGTACAATAATAGGACAGATTGGGTTCTATAGCCTTGGTTGGCAATCAGTCTATAACAGAAAGTAATGGCAACCTACTGCTTGATAATCTTCTGCCCAGTCAGTCATGTTTCTTCTGAAACATGATCGCCAAAAGCGTGTATCACGTATGACATTTAATTGAATTGTTTCTCACCTTAATGAGATATTCCGTCATATTGATAGGGATTATGTTCAAATTGTGTTGTCTACTAATGCGTCTTGTTACCATTATATTAGGTTGTCCCAAAAGTTCGTAAACACTTGCGAAATGGGTCTATCTGGTCCAGCACAATCGAGACAAGCGATGGGTTCAGAAAGGGCAAGAGACACCGTCGGTTCTAAAACAAGATCGATTCAGCAAGAAAGTCATGTTGTGCGTTTGGTGGAACTTTGAAGGAATCGTTGGTGCAGCAGGAAAATGCCAAGCCACACACCGCCAAGAAGACCAAAGACCAGTGTGAAAAGCTGGACGGCGTTGAGGTTCTACCACATCCAGCCTACAGTTCTGACTGTGCTCCATCAGATTACGGCCTTTTCCGCTCAATGCAACACTTTCTGAAGGGCCGCCGATTCGATTCGTTCGATGAAGTCGAGAAAGCGTGTCAAGAATTTTTTGATTCGAAGGCAGCTGAATGGTACTTTGACCAGATCCGAAAGCTTGCAGATCGATTGCCGAAAGTCTTGGAAAATGATGGTCTTTATTTTGAGCAATAATTTTTGTTGTTTTTGTGAGTAAAATTTCAATTCTTTGCAAGTGTTTTCTGGTAACCTGAGATTATTTGGCGAGTAAAATTGCAATATTTTGCAAGTGTTTACGAACTTTTGGGACAACCTAATAATAAACGAGACATTGCATGTTTGTTGTATTTTTATTTGTTTAGTTTTCAGTGTTGCCTTAAACATATTCTGCTTTTATTCCTTTTTACAATTCACAGTGAGTTCATCCTTAAAATTTGTTACAGTCACGTCTTTTAAGCAAGACTTAATTTCTCAATAAATATCACGTCTCAGACTTTTCGTCATTTTAAGGATCTTTTCTTAAAAAGCTTTACAGTCCTGATTTATGTTCCTCATATCAACATGTGCAGATCTCTACGAATAATTAATAATAATCCATTTTCTCTACACTCTTTATTATTATTGATGCTTCAGAGTAGCTCTTTTTTTTCTCTTTCAGTTTCTTTGTATCCTTTTATCTGATTCATAGCATCGGCATCAATTAAAACGTACGATTTCAACTTCAATTTCGGCCTTTTTTTTTCAGAATTATGATAGAACTTTCATACTGTCAGTCAGTTAAATGCCATACGTGATACACAGTTTGAGAGATCATATCTCGAAAGAGACATGATTGACTGAGCAGAAGATTTTCTCGCAGTGGGTTGCCATTGATGTTTGTGGTAGATCAGTTGCCAGCCAAGGCTATAGAACACAATCTCTCATGTTATTTGACTCATGGCTAGAGGGAGAAAAGATGTATTATATTAAGTAGTAATAAGTGGGGGATCAGTTTATTAATTCATAACTATAAAAAACCGATCCTCTACTTTATGCTTAGTAGAAGCCTTAATCATGTTTCCAACTATTATATCTACTCAGACAGTTAAATGCCATACGTGACACACGCTTTGGGCGATCATGTCTCGAAAGATACACGACAGACTGGGCAGAAGATTAACCCACAGTAGGTTGCCATTACTCTCTGCGGTAGACTGGTTGTCAGCCAGGGCTATAAAACCCAATCTGTCCTGTTATTTAACCCATAACTGGAAAGACAGATTAATACCTTTTCCAGGGGTATTTGTGCGTCAGTGAATGCAACTAATTCAACTGGAATTCGAACTCTGCACTCCGATTTGTTGTTCCGAGCCGATCTAGACTGCATCACAACTGCACCACATACTGTATTAATATTAAAATCTCTTTAGTTTCACGCTATGCTCTTTTTCTTCATTGGTAGTTTCTCAGAACGTGGCAATCATGTATCTCGATATATTCCCCTCATTCTTAATAGTAAGATTTATTTATTGCAACCTATTCAAATGTATTTTCTGCCAAACTATCTCACTGTATTTTATTTGCCGCTTTCCATTGTCTGTTGCTTTCATGATATCCTGTGAGTACCAAAATCACCAAACCTTCTTCACTGTATGATATAGAAATTTCAGTTGTCACTTTCTGATTCTAAGTATAACTGTCTTGGGTATATCTATGGAATTCTGATTACCATTCTGTAGAACCGTGTTTCTTTTGCCTTAATTCTCTTCTTCATTTGTGAGGCGATTGTTCAGCATTCACGGTAATTTCGGAAACTGATATTGCACAATGTTAAAATCTATTAGAATGCACACCTAAAAAGAATAATATTAAGAGCAACTACCAATATAATACTTATTCTGATGTAAAAATTCAGTTGTTAGTAACTATTATATAGTGTTGTTTCTTGGGATTTTACTAATTATTTCTAATGGATACGTATTTATTTCTTGTTAATTAATATTCTTAGTGATATTATTAATGAATTTACTTGTATTTATGCGTGCATTTCTAATTAGTAAATTTAGTCATTATTCCAATAATTTATTCATCTAGAATTTTGCTTTATTTTAATGTTTTTAATTGCTTTTTCTTTTGGTTATCTTATACATGCTTCGGTAAAATTATTAACTTTGCCTCATGTATGATACTTTTATCTGCAATACATAGAGATGGCATTTTCATGATGATATTTTACAAGTTATTCTTTAACTCTCGATTAATAATCAACCTAGTAAACATTTACTTTCAAACTTTATATCTTGAAATAAAGTCTCGTCGATTATTTAGTAATTTGCTCTTTTCTGGGAAGGTGTTTATTGCTATTTTCTCTTCCAGTCAACTTTTAAAATCTTAGATTGGTGGGTATACGTGAATGTTCTTTTCCTTATTTTCCAATGACATTTTTTATGCAATTTGTTTTTTTATTTTCCATGCATGTTTCGAAAAATCAGTACCGCTAGAATAATTTGAAATATATTAGTTAACGCTTACCGTTAGATGTTGCTACCAGATATGCTTCCTTAACAAGCATATATAAATAGCCTAGACCTCAGTGTCCATACACACACACGCACACATAAACCCAAACACTTATATATATATATATATATATATATATATAGTATTTAGCGCTAAGGTTGTTATTTTTCAGTGGCTATTACTGATAAAATGTATTTTGGCAAGCAGGTTTTTTATCGTAAATTTCTCGATATCGATGTGGATATAGAGCGTTGATAGTTACAAAATTTTTATACATTTAACTGGGCAGATTCATGCCGACTTGGAACTGTCACGAGGACAACATTATGATTCTTTCAATTGGCAGGGCTGCTTGTCGTGAAGTAACATTTTTCTTGTTTACATAGAGTATCGTGCGATAATACGGGTATAGTTTTTGATTGGTTAGTTATTCTTTTTCTTTTGTTTATAATGGGTTAATCTTCGTTATTTTGCTTTTTATTGAATAATTGTTTAATTTTTTAATTATTTTTAGTGTACGTGTTTGCATATTTTTATTTTTATTTTTGATTTAGTGTTTGTATTATATTTTTGTCATGATTGGGTGTTTGCATGTCTTTTTATTTTTCGCATTGATATTGTTTGTATGCTTTGTTTATAATTATATTTTGTGATTTTTAAATTTTTATTTTTTCTGATTTTATTTATATTTTTATATGTCGTTATTTATTGTTGTTTGACTGGCAAAGTAGGTATTTATTTGCATGTCTTCATTTTCCCAAAGTCTGTTTTTTTTTTTTGCTTAAAATTTTACTTCGGTTTTTAAAACTAGTTATTGCCTGATATTTTTTCTCTAGGCATAAATTATAACATTTGCTATTTTTTTTAAACATATCACCCCAAGCAAGCACTGGTGTATAGGGGGCTAAATAAAAGTGAGAAGATTAGAAAAGAGAAAACCTGAAACCGCATCCTAAACAGGAAACAAGGGATGAGCCTCTTCACCTGTTCAATAGATGTGGGTAGAGTGTGAAACGGGCGATAGTTTAGTCTATCTACTCCAATTGAAAAAAGAAAAAAACGAAGTGAGAAGAAGATTAGAAAAGAGAAAACCGGAAACCGCATCCTAAACAGGAAACAAGGGATGAGCCTCTTCACCTGTACAATAGATGTGGGTAGAGTGTGAACCGGGCGATAGTTTAGTCTATCTACTCCAATTGAAAAAAGAAAAAAACGAAGTGAGAAGATTAGAAAAGAGAAAACCGGAAACCGCATCCTAAACAGGAAACAAGGGATGAGCCTCTTCACCTGTTCAATAGATGTTGGTGGAGTGTGAACCGGGCGATAGTTAAGTCTATCTACTCCAATTAATTACTCTTGTATCGTGGTATATTTTTTAGTATTTCACATTCGATTTTTTTGGTAATGTTATTTCTTTCTGGTTCTATATGTATTTTTATAACGTTGTGTTGTTTTTGTATTATTCTGTGTTGAATGATGTTTTGCGATTACTAAATCTTTGTTTAAAGGATGCTTCTTGTGCTCCAATGTAAATCTTTTTCGTCTGTATTGGTATTATTTGTTACGGTTTCTTTGTATATTATGTTGTTGGTATTATTTATTATTATGTGGAAAGTTGTACTTCTTTCGGTAGTTACATTTTTTCGTATTGATATATCGATACAACCAAGAAAAACTTATTCCATTTCGATTAAAATTTTAAAAGGCTGTATAAATATGCTCATCACACCAATAATATTCAAGATCATATTCGACGTAACCTAAAATATTCTACGCAATGCTTGCAAATGATTGATTTGATTTCAGTTGCCCATAGCATGAGTCAGTGATTGAGCCTACGTATATAAAAAAACTCGTACGTAATGAGATTCCAATAGAAATAGCTCATTTTTTAAAAAAATTGTGCAACACGATTTTTCAAATCTCTCAATTTGCCTACATACGATAAAAAAGCGAATATAGTTAATATTTGTATGAAAAATCTGATTTTCTTACTGACAAACTTTTCCCTAATAGGCATAAGCAAAGTCCATATCTTTACAAAGAGTATGCGTGTTTATTTCATTGACAGTAAAAGCATCCATCTAAAGATTTTCTTCGTCTATCTGCGCTAAAACTAGATGTATAATCTTCATTTATCCTTCTTTGATTTTATCGCTTCTCTGTTCTATATATCTACAACATTATCACTTTTTATTTTGATATATATATATATATATATATATATATTTAAAAAGTGTGTATCTCTTTAATAGAGCAGATTCATGCCGAGTTCGGGGTTTCGTTTCGTCTGGACACCGTTATGATTTTCTCACTCATCAGTGTTATTTGTCACTATGTAACTTTTTTTTCTTGTTTATATAGAGTGATAAAATGCGTAGGCTGGCCGGAAATGGAAAACTATTGGTCAGAAACAAATGGAGAAATATTGAATCATGTAGGCATAGGATTCTAATTTCGATTGGTTACCTGTTTTATGTTTTGATATAAAACAAAGAAAGCCGAGAAAATTGTGACACGTCTTCAAGCATTAGAAGGGTTAAGATCTCACTCCGCACACAGATTTATTAGTAAGTTAAGTCAGCACGTCGTGAGGAAATTTTCGCCAACCGTAAATGCGTTCTTTCCAGAAGCGACTCGTTTTCATTTTCACTTTTAAACGTTCTTGCAAATAATATCTTTTATATATATATATATATATATATATATATATATATATATATATATATATATATCTTTTATATATATATCTTTTATATATATATATATATATATATATATATATATATATCACCGTCTGACATCCGATTCAGTCGGGTTTCGATCCTGGGTTAGGAAGCGATCGGAGTCTAAGCCGTACTGATGAGCTGTGATACAGCGAAACAAATCTGTCTGCAGATGACTATATATATATATATATATATATATATATATCTCTTTTGTAAAAATGTTAGCAAAGAAAAATGACTGTTTTTAATGGAGAATATGACATAGGTTTTGGGTCTGCCTAATTGAACACAATGACGACACTAAACGAAACGTACGTAATGGGGAAAATGCTGAAGCTTTGTAGGAAAAAAATATTGAATCTGTAAAAGTTTGGTGTGTGAAAATTTAAGAAATTTGGATTAGTTTGCCCTCTTTGAGGGAACAAATATAGATGAATAAATGAAATTTACGCATACGCGTATATATAATGTATAATGGATATATAGTCATTGAAACTACTGAAAACTGATAATAATATTTACGTCTCATTTTAGCAGATACATTTACCCAAATTACGCAAAAATATTTTAAAATACTAAAGAGAAAGGTTATTTCAAATATAGCCATTGGCTTAAACGACGGTCTCTAGACATCATTAGAAACTCTTGCATCTCTTCTGAATGGTTTCTTTGTTTCATTTCGATAATGCTGCCAAAGTAATAGTCTTCAGTTCATCTTTCGTGTTATAAAGCGTTTTTTTGTCTCTCGATCAACTGCGTCCCACACATGATAATATAGGAGAGATGCAGTCTGGGGAGTTACGTGGTCGCATATAAAGGGTGGTGTTGTCCGATAAAATGTCGCAAAGCCATGACTGCATTCTCTCGCTTGAGTAGCATGTCGCAGAATCATGTTGGAAGACACAAAATATTCTACCAGAGCTACATCCTCAAAACGATTGAATTTTTCCCCCTGTGTTAAATCCCTGGGTGAAGGTGATGGAGGCATAACAATGCCATCATTAGTTATCACTCCAAAAAACACGATGTTGACTGGATATATAATCCAACTTTTTCCGAATCCTCTGCAGTGTACTTAAATTAACACCTAAACACTTTGAAATGTTTGTAATGGAACTTCTAGCACGAATTCCAGTACTACAAGATGCCGTTTCGAAATTTCTGGTGGAATGAACTGGCTCATGGTAATTATTTTTTCAAAGTTGGTGCCCAACTGAGTCTAACATACTGTGCAGGTAAACACAATATTAAACAAATAACGAGCATGCGCGGCATTAAAAATATAATTGAGTGACAATTTAAACATTGCACTATATATATATATATATATATATATATATATATAAGACAATGTTTCGAGATTAAATTTAAGAAAACTTTTACTGATGGTAATTTTGACGTTATTACTATATATATATATATATATATATATATATATATATATATATATATATATATATATATATGTTGTGGATTCTTGTTTAGAAAACGACACAATATAATAATAACACAGAAAAGATATGAGAGTAAAAAAGGTAAGTGTATTGAACAAAAGATATACAACCTGTGCACGGTTAGTAGATTCAGGAATACTTGTTAGTGGAAGTCAAATATATGCAAAGAAGTAAGTCCGTTAATAAGTTTCTATTTTATGCTGACTAACGAGCGGGTTCAAGTGCTCTGGCTAACAACACAACTCGACTGACAACGCAACTCTGTAGGCAGGATTATTTGTATACTATGGAAGAGTGCATGAAGTGTGCAAATAGGGGTGACTCCCCAACAATATACATACAAAGAATTGTGTTACATATATATATATATATATATATATATATATATATATATATATAATACACACACATATAAATGCAATACATACGCATAAACATAGAACACACACACGTACACACACACACACATATATATAATACATATATAACACATACACAAAAGAAAAACATATATGTATAAATATACATAAATATATTACGTACATATAATATATACATATACAATATATATACATATGTAACACACATATAGCTATATAGAATACATATACAATGCATGTAACTCATATTATACATATATATAACATACATAAATACATGTAATACACACACACATATATATATATATATACATAACACATATACAATATATATACAACACATATACACATAGATAATGCATATACTTATGCAATACATATATATATAATAAAATACGTACAATACGTACATACATAATATATATATATATATATATACATACATACAATACACAATATACAATATACATTTATGTATATACATGTATATAGATATATATATATAAATGTATATTGTGTATTGTATGTACGTATATATATATTATGTACGTACGTATTGCATGTATTTTATTATATATATATGTATTGCATGAGGATATGCATTAAGTATGTGTATATGTGTTGTATATATATTGCATATGTGTTATGTATATATATATGTGTTATATATATTAATATACATTATACATACATAATATATATATATATATATATATATATATATAGGGAAAGAGAGAGAGAGTATCGAGGCAGCAGATAATTTTCTAAATATATAATGTTAAATATAATAGACAATGAATGTCTATTATGTTTAATCATGAGTCGTTCTAACTTTGTATTTTGGTTTTAATTTCATAAGAAAATAAAGACAAAAATTGTCCAACATTTAGATAATTTTTTTATTCTGCAGGTTCTAAGCTTTGGCTCACATGAGCCATCTTCAGAGAGGTTACAGGGACGTTAACATAAAGACGTTCACCATCAAAGATTATTTTATCTATATTGAAATAAAACATGGCTATGCAACAAAACAGTCATCGAATAGCACACGCAGTTCTTAAATTTGTAATGCTGTTCCATGACGTTACACCGCGTGAGAGACCAAAATGTTAAAAGAACCATATATCTAAGTGCAATGTAATATGTTGTGACTAGGCTAAAATGCAATTTTAATAAGTGTGGGTGAAAAGAACCTTCAGATATTGGAAGCTGTATACATTAAATCAAAGCAACCCATACTTAATAAAATCACAAAACAAATCGTGGAAAAAATGAAGAATATGAAAAAGAAAAACGAAATGTAGCGTTTATATCGATCAGTCTGGATCAGATTATTTGAATAAGAATTTCTTCTTATGTCTACATGTCATTAATTCACTTTTATGTTCAATAATTTACGGTTATTTAGGTGTTTAGGTAATATTTGGACTTTTGTTGTTATTTGTAAAGGTCGGTACTATTCTTGTACTTAATATTATTTAAAGTCAGTTTATGATTAGTCTTAAGGGATCTACGTTTTTTGGACTATAATGAATACTTCCTATTGTTATGAATACCGAAAGAATATGCCCCTCGAGTTGAGTTGGGTTGTGTTGAGTTGAGTTGAGTTGAGTCACCCTGGTCGAATACTTGACATTCCGACTGACATGTAACAGACATTGTATTTGTTTTATCGTTAAATATATATGTTTTCACTAATACCCGAGTTCGTGTTTTTCTTCTGGACCTATCCTGGGTCCACAACAATTACTTAATCCAGATTTACAAAGATCGTCCGTTGTTTCAAATCTGAACTTGGTATCGCCGTGAAAATCTATACTAACTTTGTAAATCATACATTCGGTCACACACTGACCTCTAAATAGATAGGTCCTGTTTTTTGGCAGGCACAATTATTTTTGGTAGTGGAGTGGAGTTACTATTAATTTCTAGGTTGAACATGTTTTTATTTAATACATTATTGTTATATAGTGAGATATAATAATATTATTTTATATTTTATTGTTATGTAGTGAGATGTATTTATCAAAGTTCTTGACGCAACTATAACTAATCTTGACTTCGTTTATATTGAAGATACTAGCAGTATAACCCGGCATTGATCGGGTGTAACGAAAGCATTAAAACTAATCTATGATCCTGGTGCTCCTACTCAACCTAAAGAACATGTGTGTGAAGTTCAGTGAGAATCGAATAAAAAATGCGGATTCGTATAAAGGACATATAAAGAGACACACACTCAAACATTTTGCCTTATATATATATATATATATATATATATATATATATATATATATATATATATATATTATCGATTTTCTGCACTATTGTAAGAAATGCAACCTTGAAACTTCTGAATATCGTTTCTTATTTCTTTGTCTATGAGTGTATCGAATTTGAGTAAAATCAGACCGCTCCTTCTATTACCCGATTTTTTTGATTATCGATTTTCGATATTTATCGGGGGTACCTCGACAGAAAACCTATCTAAGAACACTCGCAGACGCTTATAGTACAACTGTGTAAATTTTCAATAAAATCGGTTCAGCAGTTTTACAGTCTATAGGGAACGGATACACACACACACACAGACAAAGTTCCATTTATAAATAAGTTTAGATCTTTTTAGTGTAGGGAAACGAAAAAATATTTGGAGATTAAATTTAAAAAAACTTTTACTGATGTCAGTTTTGACGTTATTACTGAAAGGTGGGTTGAACCATATCATGTTACATTTGCGTGATTTAGGTATATGTTTGGCTTCTTTGCTTTTATCAGAGTATTCTAAACTTGCATTGTGATTACTTTCTTTTGCTAAGGCCTTAATATATTTAATTTTGCTGTTATCAAAAACAGCCTTACTAGTAGAGTTAGAAGATAATCTAACTTAGATAGATTTATGGATATTGTTTAGTATGCTTACGTCATGGATGTTGATCACTTTAGCGCTAAACGGATCATCTTATCTTGACTTAACATTCGACCTAAATAACGGAATATACAGACCATATAGTAAAGATTCTCCAAACCACAAATACGTCCAGAAAGATTATAATAATCCCCATAGAATACTACATATATATATATATATATATATATATAGATATATATATATATACACTTTAAGTATATATATATATATATATATATATATATATAAATATTATGCATGTGTATTGCATGTATATATATTATATGCGTGCATGTTGTATATATGTGTATATTTTTATATATATGTATTATATTTTATATATGCATCGTATATGTGTATATTTATATAAGTGTATATATGTTATATATATATATATGTGTGTATTGTATATATGTATATGTAATGTATATATAAATTTATTTTATGCATTTGTGTATGATATATGAATTATTATATATGTATTATGTATAGCATGTGTATGTCTGTTATATAAATATATATAAATATATTGTACATATGCATATTAGATGTGTGTAAGTGTAATATTTATTTATGCATATACTAGCAGTATAGCCCGGATCCATGGTCCTGGAGCTCAGACTCATTTGACGTTTGCTCGAAAGACTAAAAAGCAATAGTTGTTTGCAGTTAAAGCGAAACCGTAGACTGAGATAAAAATGAAGGGATGTAAGTCAAATTTTGATTTCCTGGTATCGATATCAAATAAGTCTTTTGTTTTTCGTAAACTGAAATTTGAAGGCTAAATAAATCCTCTGAGTAAATGGTATCATGACTGAGACTAAGAACTATAATTATACCTACTTAGAACCAAACCTGAAGCAAAAACTAAAATAAAAGGGCTGAAACAATACAGACATACAGGCAAATAAACAGACACACACACAAACATCTTGCTTTATATATATATATATTCTCGATTTTCTGCACTATTGTACAAACTGCAACCTTAAAACTTCTGAAAATCGTTTCTTATTGTCTATGAGTGTATCAAATTTGATTAAAATCGGACCACTCCTTCTCTAACCCAATTTTTTCGATTATCGATTTTGGATATTTATCGGGGGTACCTTGACACAAAACGTAGTTAAGAACACCCGAAGACGCTTATAGTGCAACTGTGTAAATTTTCAAGAAAATCGGTTAAGTCGTTTTGGAGTCTATAGGTAACAGACACATACACACTAACACAGTTCCATTTATAAATAAGTTCAGATAGATATCAGGAAATCAGTCGTCTTAAGATCAGTTGAAATATAACACTGGTCGTCACCATGCAATGTTGATTAATATGACCACACATTCCCGTTAGGTGTTCTCTTACACTCTTCTTCAATCTTTTCGAGATATATATATATATATATGTGTGTGTGTGTGTGTGTGTGTGTGTGTGTGTGTGTGTGTGTTTCTGACGCTGAATTTTGTATTTCTCTTTAAATTATTTTAAATTTCTTTATTGATATTTCATTTTTGACCAGAAAATGTCAGGTGGCATACACGTCGGTGTATAATAGAATAAACATAAGAACGAAATAAAAAAAAAAAGAAATCAGTACTTTTGGTGCGTTTCTATTGAAAGAAACCTTTCGCTTATTTCTGTTTCTTATTGGCTCCAGCTTCTCCGTAGTTATTCTTTCGGATTTTCTTTATTTTTCTCAATTGTTGAATGTTGTCTCGAATGTTTACCTTCATACAGAAATGTCAGTTTCATGTTCGGCGTTGGAAATAAACGGGAGACAACACAGTTGATAAGAATTAATTTTGTCACAAAGAAATATGAACCTCCCCCATACTCAACCTTCTTATGTAACTATATATATATATATATATATATATATATATATATATATATATATATATATATATTTCAAAAAGCATTTGTAAGTTATTAAAATCTACTCTTTGCAAGGTCATTACTGACACTATATATATATATATATATATATATATATATATATATATATATATATATATATATATATATATATATATGTATATATATATATATATATATATATTAAAATGACTTTTGACCTTTGATGCAGCCGTCAACTTATCCTGTCAGAGAATGTGATATACGAATATTTAGATCGATAAAAATTGAAATATATAACTGCAATATCAAGGCGCATTCTAACGTACGCATCTATCTATCTATCTGTATCTATATATATATAAATTTTACAGCCTCCTAAACGGAGGTATTCATCATTAACCACCATAGAGAAACCTTCTTGCTTACCATTAGAATGGATAGCGTTAGTCTCCTAGAGAGCAAAGTACTGCACTTCCTTGGTCTCACTCTATTAAATGACCTCCAATGGAACGACTATATTAAATTTCCAGTAAGATTTTCTAGTCAGATTCCATTTTGAACATTTATAAATCCACCATTCGGCAGTGCATTGGATATGGTTGCTATATCTGTTCTGTGGTCCTGCTACTCATCTTGAGGTTCTCAATAATATCCCAGAAAAATATCTGCAACATTATCGAACCTGACTTGGCAATCCAACTTCAATTACTTTCTCGCCGACGTGATGTGCCTTTTCGACAAGTATTTTTATCACAACAGTTCTGGCATTCTTTTTTCTCTAGTTCCCCGACCATATATATATATATATATATATGGGCAACAACCTGTTTTTAGCAAATGTAATTGAAAACGACCAACAAGCAAGATTATTATTATTTTCTTTATTCAGTTCGTGCATGGAATACTGTTGCCATATATGGTCAGGTGCCCCTGTTGTTCATCTCAGTGTTCTTGACAGATTCCAAAGGAGAGTCAATAATGTGGTAGGTGCTGACTTGGCGGCTCGACTCCAGCCACTTCCCAAACGACGGGATGTGACTTCCTTTTGTCTGTTCTATAAATATTTTCATGGCTTCTGCTCCAACGAACTGAAGTCACTGGTGCCTCTGCAACAGGTGTTTACTCGTGCAACCAGATTGGCAACTGGGTCCCACGCATTCACGGTTAGATCAACCAAATGCAGACGACTATTCTACTCCTGCAGCCTCTTTTCTCGTACTTCCCGCCTGTGGAAATCGCTTTCATATTCTTACTTTCCTGACTGCTACAACCTCCAGGAATTTAAATGCAATATCAATACTCATCTCTTAACCACTTGACTCTAGTTCTTTCTTCATCATCCTGTATAATGTGTAATAAGGTTAGCAGTTTTAGATTTCGTGTAGTAGAGAATGGTAAATTGACTCCTCAACGACACTGAAACCTACAAAAATTAAATGAATAGAATATAATTACAGAAATGCAAAAATTTAACTAAAATGAAATTTAATTAATAATGAAAATAAATCATATTAAAGAATATCACACTAGAACACCGAAGTGTTGCGGTCTCTCTAAAACCCACAAGACAAGTATCCCGATGATATTCTCAGGAATAGAAAGTGATTTCTAAGGAACAAAATGGCGAAAGTCATAACAAAAACTTTTAGCGTTTTTTTTAAACAATCTGTCCATCACATATAAAGAAATCAGGAAAATTTTGTTGAAAAGCTAATGGAAATGACAAAATGATGGCCAGTCTAGATATAAAATCCGTTTACAACATCATGATTGAAAAATGCCTAATTCTCTTAAAAACCATCTAATACTGTAATGGCATAATCACCATGTTGTTGTGGTCCCTTGGGGCCAGAAATAATGACACAAAGACGGAATAATTTTAATCAAATATATTCCGAAGACAGTTATACAACATAAACAAATGAACGATTATTAGCACGTCTCTTAAAGTTATACTGAAATAGATTCTACTCTTTCTACCTCTCTGCTTTACAGAGGAGAACTGCTAATTATATATAGTTCGGAAGCGTTTAATGTGTTATATGGGTAAGTCCCAATAACAAACACAATCAAAGGTATAACTTTTCTACCAATAGATAAAATAATAAAAAATCTTCCGACTCATCAACAATCATTGCTATTTCACAATTAATAATGATTCTTACATACAAAAATTTGGGAGTGATGGCATGTATCTTCTTAGAATTCTCGAATATTTTACTTAAACAGTCAGCTTAATTCCTCTAGATTGATGGTGTTTTATTAATATATTATCGTCATACTGATTTTCCTGACGTCTACGTTCAAGTAAACGAAGATCATAAAATTGAATTTACATACGATTTGAAAGAATACAATTCCTTACATACGAAAGATACCAAGCTACAAGGCGTTAAAAATTAGCGCCCCCCATATTCACTCAACAAAGTTGACTCATAAATTTCTATTAACACCATGAGAGCAAAATAAATTCCGGTATAATCCAGTATAATCATCCGGTATGATCCGAGATAATCATCCGGTATAATCATCTACCAAAGCGCCCTCATAATTTGCAGACTACAGTATTTACACAAACAGAAGAAATATTGAAAACACTTTCAAGCTACTTCAGAACCAGTATGAATTTATATTCAATGCAAAACAAAAGGCCCATAAAATATTCCAAAAGGAGAAACGACTCTTTTTAACAAGCGCAATGAATAAAAATGTACTGTCCTAACAACTAACTTTTCACATTTACAATTTAAAAGAATCTATCTAAACATAACAAAAATGTGTTACTACTAAATCTAAAACAATAAAAGACTTAGTCAATAGTAAACAACAAATTATATTTAAATACTAAACAAAATAATAAACTAAAATTTTGAGGAGGAATTTAATTGTTCGAATTTAATAATTGTCACAAAAATACATATCTCGATCAGTCTAAATAAAAGATTATATGAACAAACTGTTGCCAACATTAAATTGAATGACCCATAAGGAGTTCATATGCAGACAAACTTTTCAAACTGCTGCCAGCATTAATATAGGTTTAAGAATAACTTTATGATCAGACAGTAAGATGCTGGTTTTGAAGTTCCGCAGTGCGTATACGAGTGTTGAAGATCAAGGTGGTAGAGGATGTCTATCTGCAATTGAATATTAACATATGTGATAAAATTACTCTTCACGCTTTCTAGATCTCTTTTATATTTGATAAGATCTTTATCTATTTAGACGAATCATTTTCACTCATTATTATTATTTTTAATCTTCTTTTTGTCTTCTTTTTATTTTTATTAAACAAGCAAGATAAGAGATCGAATACTTCCAATAGTTTGCAACTTTTACAAGAAGCCGCAATATTTAAGAAGTTTTAAAAGTAAAACGTCATACATCTTTTGCCTTGTGTATTAATAATTAGGAAAATCAAATTACGTATCTCTAGCTTCATAAATATTGACCAAGGTCAAACTGAAAATAAGAACAAATAATAATATATTGATTCGTATTCTACGGGTTAAGAACTCTTTGCTGATTATTTAAAAGTAGAAAATATTTTTAGATTCTATAAATTAATTAAATTAACTCAAAGTTGGGGGAAAGAGGTGGGTCCATGCCTTTCCTAAATGTATTTACGTGTAAGTGAACGTAATGATCCCAATGTGAACTGAAAATCGGTTCTCCGCTTAAAGATTCCAAGGAATTAACGGTTACACTGTAGCGGAACTCTGGAACCTGATTGGTCATCAAATCGCAAAATTCAAAATACGTCAGAGAAACGGGTTTTCCGGAGCTAAAGAAAAAAAACCTTCTTTGAGCCACCACACGTGACTATTCAATATTTGAGGATGGTCTCTGACCAGTGACGGGCAGTCAGAGATGACAGCAGTGAGAGACAAACATAAAAAATGTAACTTCAAACTTCAAGCGACCCTGACATTGTCTTCTCTTTCTTTCTCCTTATCTATCTCAACAATTACTACTAAAACATTTTGTACGAACACTTGATACCTTCATTTTCTCATTGAACATTTCTACGAACTCTTTTATTCCTTCTTTGAATAAATATTTATTTCAAAATACAGAATGTATATTTTATTTTCTTACGCTATTCTATACAATTCCACATATTCCAACCTGCCAGCAACCAACCTTCTGATGATGAAAAACCTTCTGATGAGGATAAATCAGTATAAGATCCTGTAAACTGTAGGGAGTTCGATTAAGGAAGACAAAAGGCCGAACAAAAGAAACATTAACCAACTCCTTACACTTCAACACTACTCCCACAGCTAAACTTTCGGCACCCAGGTTTTCCAAAACATTCATCCATTTAGCTACAAATTAGGCTGGACATTTTTTACGTTTGGTGATCTTACGTGAACCTGTGTTATTATCTGAGGCAGCCGTATGACAATATATATAATGATTAAGTATGGCATTATGTGGTAGGAAATATATAAGAGAAGACCTAATGGAGATCGGACTTATAGGCAAGATTTCTAATGCCCAATTTATCGTAATCAATTATTAATGAAAATTAATGTTTCCACTATTTGATCTGGATCAGTAAAAACTGTTTTAATATTTTAGAAATCCGTCGTGATAAGTCAGTTAAGTGTCATACGTTATACATGCTTGCGTGATCATGCCTCAAAAGAGACATAGCTTACTTGGCAGAAATATTTCACGCAGTAGTTTGCCATTCTGAAGTTGAATGGTTGCTAACCAAAGCTATAGTACCCAATCTGACTTATTATTTAACCCATATCTGGAGGGATATGCGGCGGATTAATACCTTTTACAAGGTTATTTGCGAGTAATTCGAAACCGGCTTTTTTCTCATTACCAGCTGATATCCACAGCACCACAACACACATCGTAATAAATCAGTCGTAAAACATTCCATAAAATGTTAGTGACAAATCCCCTGAAGACTTAATGTCATCTCTACGAAACTCTGAACATAAGTGAAAATTTAATTTTATTTATTGCTGTTAGTGCTCTCTTTATTGAGATCTAACATTCTCCTCACGTTATGAATCAGACGATAGCCAAACCTCTCTACTCTTATGTCTTTAATATGGAATGATTAACAGATACTTCACTATAAGATCACTGCAGAAATCACCTCCTTTGGTTAATGCATATATTGCTTCAATATTTAAAAATTCTAAGTAAGTCAGTGAAAACCTTCTGGAATTATTTAACTAAAAGCGTTTAATATTCAATCTGAATAAAGCAAGATATTTGTTAGATGAAATAGCTTGATCATGAGTTTTTCTTAATCTCTTCGACTAAAAATGTATAGCATCTTCAGATAACCACTTATTCCAGTTTTTTTTAAATTATTTCTATGAAAAAAAAAATAAATAAATAAAATAAATAAGAAAAAATTCTTCGAAAACGGAAAAAATTACATAATGCTAGCCTTTGCAGAGAATGTAAAAAAAAACGTCTCTGGGAAGTTGTTTTATGAAACATAGCAAAAATATGGAAAAATATGTAAATGTATTAAAGTTAATGCACAAAACTCGTTTTATTTTACTTAGTACACCGAACGACCTTTTTTTAAAAAATTTCCTATTAACGGATCGATCGTACGCCGTATGAAAGCTCTCATAAGATTTGTGAATGTATAAATTGATTTGTTTTGAACTTTTTAGATGAAAATGCTAAGTATTATTATTTTATGACAAGTTTTGTTTAATTTTAATTTTTCCTTCTATCGAAAAACTTGAATCGATAAACACTTCTTGCGGCAAAGTAAACAGAAGTCTATCGATTATTTTGCTGTAAAATCAACAATAATATTTAAGAATCGTAATGAAATCTGTAAATCTAAATTTACTAAATAAGTATATTTTTAAATAGCAGCAGTAAGAGGAGAGAGAATAAAAGTATTTAATTACCCCCGTCTCTTTTAGTAACTCATAAATTTTGTATGCCTCATTTTCATGTCTGTATCTCCGCGCCCACTGTGCCCATGTATCATCTGCTAATATATTGCTAATTCGCCACAGATACTATCTTCTCTGGCATTATATAGCAAAAATTCAAATACCTAGGAAGTGTTCTAACAGGAAATGGAAAGTGCGACACAGAGATCGGAAGGCGAATTGGCATGGCAAAAGACGCTTTCCAGAAGCTGAGTAAAGTACTAACACACAGGAAAATTTAACTAGAAACAAAGAAAAGAGTGCTAGATTTCTTTTTGATGTCAGTTCTTCAATACGGCAGTGAATGCTGGAAAATGTCATCGAAAATGAGGACAAAACTTGAAGCAGCGGAAATGTGGTTCTACAGAAGGATGCTGCGGATATCGTGGACTAAGCATGCAAGCAACGATGAGGTGTTGGAAAGAATGGCAACAAAAGGAAATTAATACTGAGCATCAGGAAGAGACAACTGAAGTACCTGGGACATGCAATAAGGAAGGAGATCCTGGAGAACTTAATACTGACTTGCCAGATAGAAGGAAAGAGAGACAGAGGAAGGCAGCGGATAACATATTTCCAGGGCCTGATCAGGTAGATGACGGAACGGAGGTTGCGAGGTGTAACAGGAGCAAACATACTATGAGCCACAAGAGATAAGGAGACGTGGAGAACCGTGATCGCCTACGTTCTGAAGGGACAGGGCGCATAGGAAAAGAAGAATAATGTTTAACGGTATATCAACTCCTTGTAGATCATTTAATGTCAATGTTTTGGTTTTTCCCAGCTTTTGTAATCCATTTTTTGCCATTTTTTCATAAAAAAAGATATTGCATGTAAGTATTTTTTTTACAATGAAAACGTATTGCTGGTAATTTTTTATCCTAGTTTGAGGGTTCAATATTTGCCTATAGTTAAAAACCTAACAAGTCCTACCGACCTGGGTCAGGTTGAAACTGGGAACAACAAGTAAGAGTTGGTTCCATTTTCCTCAATATCTACCGCTTTTCTTGCTATCAGGTGTAGTTTATTATCCTGTGCTGGGAAAATAATACATTCCGGGGACACAGATGAACTAGTATTATTCTTCTTCTTCATGTGCCGTGTCCCTACAGCACCTCTACTAGGCTCTGTCTCTTGTTGCTCTCAATAATTTTTTTCTTTGTATCTCTTCTAAGCCCCGCTCCGTCAACCATTTGCTCAGACCTAAAAGGTACGTCTCGTGCTGCTTTCCCCTATCTCTCCTTCCATTTATCCAACCTGTGAGTCGAATCTATATATATCTACAGCTTCTTTCCTCATTACTTGTCCCAGAAACCTAATTTGTCTCTTCCTGATATTCATGATCAGTTTTCTTCTCGTTTGCATCCTTTCCAACACCTCATCGTTGCACACGTGCTCTGTTCATGGTATCCTCAGCCCATTTCTGCTGTCTCAAGCCTCTCCTTCATCTTTGATGAGATCGTCTAGCATTCACTTTCATAAAGGAGAGCAGATATCACATACCAATCCAGTACGCTCTTCTTTAGTTCTTATGAGATTTTCTTGTCTTTCAGTACTCTGTTTAGCTTCTGAAATACGTCTTTGACCATGCCAAAGCGTCTTTTGATCTCCGTGTCGCATTTTCCATCCTCTGTAAAAACGCTTTCCAGTTATTTGAATTTTTTCTGTTATAGACGCTTAAATAAAGAACTCCATATTAGTTTTGAACACGCTGAATTCAGTCTAACGTATTTTTATAGATGTCTGCGCGAGTAGCCTAAGCAAGATTTAATATTATAACTTCTAGAAAACGAGTTTTACCATGGCGACGAGGAATCGAAACTCATTCGAGTTAAAACAGAAGTAGCGAGGGCAAAGTAACTAATACTGAGTTATAGCAGGTATGAAAAAATAATAAGTGCTTTAGCTCACCTGATAACAGTGATGACAAGGATTATGAACTAAGTTGGTTTCGTTTTTTCTCCTTGGTGTGTGTGAAACAACAACAAAAACAAATTCTTCAAATATGGAGGAAATATTAGCTCAGGTGTTACAAATACAGCAACAATACCAGCCTCAATAGCAACATTATCAGTTGTTCAAACTCCAGAAACAACAACGGTTAAGGAAAATTATTCTAAATGAAACGGAAGTTTCTTTCACTCTCGACCCACTGGCAAATGCCATATCAGAATTTACATACAATACAGATGATGGGATTATTTTTGTCTACTTATTTTAGAAGATACGACCACATTTTATAAGAAGAATGCAGCGACTGGGAAAAAACAAGACTTTTGTCGAGAAAGTTAGCACAAATAGAACATGAACAATACTGTAAGTTTGTACTTCCGAAAAATAAAGACTTTTTTGAAGAAACTGTAATTATTCTGACAAAAAAAGCCACATAAGCTTTTTATTTAATACTCATTAAAAATATATCATTAAAAAAAAAAGAAAACGATGATTTTGTCATATAAACTGATAGGTTTTAGAACGAATTTAAAAGATCCAGATTAAATGAACCTATTCCGGATAAGTTGAAAGGGTTAATTATCGTTTAGCTGTTAACGGTGTAAAAATATGTAGAAATACGGACATGAATTTTTACCAAATTTGAACAGAATAATAAAATTCCTCTGATATTTACAAGAAATACGAGACGAATATCATGTTGGCAACGTTGGTCCGAATTGTGGGAATGTTGACAATGTTCGTCATAGTTTATGAATAAAGCGCAGCACGTAATCTCTTCAATGAAACAACGTCAAAGATTAATTAACACTCAGGAATCAGACATTCTACTGAACCGGACCATGTTGGTTTTTACTCGGAAAAATATGGCCGCCTTTTATAGACGTCGCATTGAATATTTTGAGCTTCCTGATTGGTTAATCCTGCTATTGGTGAACTATAAAATGGATTAACCCATGTCTGTCTCCACGGTATGTACATAAGGACCAAAAAGTTCAACATGTCAAAGAATCAGAGACCTGATAATCGATGCCGAAGAAATTCAAGAGAAGCAATGTATATACATACAAGTGAAAGAAAAATTTGCAGAGAAGAACATTTTTCAGATGTGAAAGGTTACATCACGGAGAGGACTATCCCGTTAAGAATTTCAAATGCCTAAGTGTGGACATGTAGACCATAAAAATTTATACTATACAACTAAATCAAAGAAAAGTTCTCACAAATCTTACAAAACGTTACCACTGAAAAATAATTAAAGAAAAATAAAGAAAATTTCTGTATGCAAAATTGCAACAAGAGATTAGTAGTGATATCACTATAATCAATGAAGTCACATGGAAAGAAATCAGAAAACCTATAGTGTGTCGGAGTTTCAAGTAATGTGTCAAGTGATATATCATTTTTTATTGGCGAAATAACTTTTAAAGTCTCATTGCGTAACAAGTGTGTAAATGCTAAGCCAAATATGTTAAAAATTATTTCAAATTTATTCGGTACTGAATGGGTGAATTATTTGAGCTATGTGATTTACCTATAAATGTTTATTGCAAAAGAAAAGTGGACAGGCGACAAGGATGTTGCGCGTCCGCCGACGCCTAAGCGTCGTATCGTGGCCGAACTTGAATTTCCCGACGACAGGCAGGCAGATGTTGCGTGTTCGCCAAAGGTTTAGCGTCGTACTTTGACCTGAAAGGCATGGTGTAGACGACACTTTGACAACTGTTGTTCTTTCGGCAAAGTAGTTGCTGCGTACCATGGCCTAACTTTAATTTTTCCAACAATACAGAGGCGGCTGTCGCATATCCGCCCTCGCATGAGCCTTGTACTCCGCTCTAACTTGAATACTACGGAAGCAGCTGTCTACGTGTTGTCTACATCATGCCTTTCAGGTCAATGTACGACGTTAATGTACGACTGCATAACAAGGAAAAAACATACCTGGCGTGGCCCCCTCGAGTAGTTATTGCCTGACGACGTGACAATTTTTATGAAAAGCAAGGCAGAGATTGACGAAGTTGTCTGTTAAATGCATGGAAGAAAGTTTCTATTCCCAAACATTTCACTTAGATGGGCGGGTTTATCAACATACTCGTCGTTTGGTTTTATCCGACCATCCGTTGGAGATAAAGTGGTTGGAAATCTGAGAAAAGTCCGAGGAGTTAGTTCGATGTGAAATCAGAGGAGACTTTACTCAAAGAGTGGGGCGGGAGTTTTATGCATCGATCATCTGCCGCTCTTATTGCGAAAGGGAATTACTTCACATTGGTAAAGAAAGGACTTTCTGGCATCTGATTGTTTTCTGCTACAACATTACATTGCGTGTTAGTGCGGAGTGGGGAAGTGATCGAGATACTGTAAGGGTCGTTCGGGTTTACAAATGTGCAGTTTCGCTCTCTTTGACCTTCAGCGACAGGGTGGGTGTGTTGCAAAAATTGTTTTTTTGCGGAAAGTCCCCTTTGTCATCACAAAGTTCTGTTTAACGGAGCTAGCAGTTGTGACAAAATGCATGCACTAAGGTGAGTCGGAGGATTCTTTCGAGCTCATCTTACCCGTAGCGTCGTGCAGCTGTTGTGCAAGCTGATTAAAGGCTACGTTTTTCGCATCCTGGCAGGAAAGCCTTTTGTACTCAGAGCAAGTTCCGTCTGTAGTAAATTTGCGCCACAGCTGACAAGAAATGAAGACTGAATGATTTCTTTTATTTTTTTTTTGTTAATTTGTTTTGGACATTTTTTAATAGTAAATTCTCTTAAATTATTTACATTATTCTGACTATTATCCTCAACATTGTTGTCATGTTTACGACGTTTCGGCTGTTGTAAGTTCTGGCCTTTCTCATGTGCTAGAAATTTTGAACCTAACCCTTTATTATGATCTCTGGGTATATCATTCTCATTCCTTGTGTGAAGCACCTTCTGGTAGTCATGAGTTATCTCCTGTTAACTTAAATGTCTAATTTATTTGTTCACTACTGCTGTAGCCTGGTATTGAACTTACAAGTTTTGGGGTCAAGTAAGGTCTATATCCACTCGAATTCGACTTTCCTAGGAACTGTAGACGGTTGGAGAGTACAACAGCTAAAACATCGTAAACATTGCAACGAAGATGAGGACAATAGTCCGAATAGTGTAAATAGTGTAAAGACTACCGCATCTCGAAAGTACAGACAAATAGTCTTGTCGTTTTCTTGTCATTTGATTAATCTTTTCAATTTTCGGGTTCGACCGACATTTATTTTATTTCTCTTAATTTTTCCCATATTTTTATTTTTTTTTATAATTTTTATTTCTGAAAGTTTATTGTTTTAGTTTTTGCTGTTTATCCTTCCATCTGTTAGATGAATTTTAATTTTTTGTTCGTTCGCCGAATTGTATTTTCTGTTTCCGTATTTGGTAGATTTTTTAATACTAATTTATTTTTTATAAATTTATTTCTTTGATTTCTTTCTTTTCTGATGTATTGTAAATTAGTAAGTTTCTTTTCTTTTATTCTTATGACAAACAGGTTTTCTCTATTATAGTATATAGAATTATTTTTTTAATTTTATCATCTTTATTTTGTGTTGTTACTTTGTTTTACTTTTTAACTTACTTTGTGGTAGAGATTTAATTCTAGCGTTTTCTTTTTCCTACCACCAATCAACTTTCATCATTTTCAATAAGATGTTAATTATTGAAAGTCAGAACTAACATTATGGCTCATAGAAGTCGGTCGATAAGCGTTGTGGGATCTACCCTCTCTTGTATATGATAATGGACTCGACTGAGTATACATATACCCCTGTCATAGAGAGTCGAGGAGAGAGAGTATTCTTAAACATCCGTGCGAGTTATCGGAGAGTACCGGAACTGATACGTAAGTTACCGACAGATACCGAACTTGCCCAGAGACTACCGTATTAGAAGACAGATTAGCTCTGAGCTTGACTCAGCTAGAATAATATACACGCGTATACTATTTCCAACGACTCTACTTCAATACTTGTATATATTTATTTCTTACTAATAGTGTTACTGCATTTAATAATCTGCGTTCAAGTTTGCGTATTGCGTTCAATATAACCTACTTTTCTATCTCAATATATGTTTTTGATGTTCACTATTTTCTGCGGTTACTCACCCGGAATCAACAACAATAAGAAAAGATCTTTTTCTTAGGCAGACAGAAGAGATAAAAGAAACCAAGATGTGTTATTCGGGGGAAATCAATCCAGTCACCCAAAAAGACAAATGAAAGGATGTAAAATTAAGAAGGATCTATATAAAGATGATAACTAATACAATAGTATGCCGAAAGCAAGCATGACATCAACTAAAAAGAGCACTAAGGAAGTTTAATTAACATCTCGAAATTTTATGAAAAGACAAAATGTTATGAACATCTCATAACAGAAGATGGGCTTCGTGGTGAACAAGCTTTCTCGCAAAATTTTGATCAAACAACTGATGCTTCATGTGATTAAATCCCAAAGAATAATCAAAAGTACAGGTTCTTCATGTAGCAAGTACTGCTCCAACAGCCGAAGATTATCTTAAGGGCTCCAGCCATGAGCTAATAATAAATGTCCTAATATAACGGAACGAATACGAGATTCGACGCAGGAAAACAGCAAACACTAGCGGTGTAAGCGGTCCTTCTCTCATAATAGTAGATCAACTAACAGGCTGCTTCAGTTAGTTTGGTCATACTAAGGACGCACCTCTGGGAACCTGAATAGATTATGGAGCTTTGATATAGTGTCTGATCGTTTGGCCTTAGTCGTCATCTCCAAATATTTTGGACTTTAGCGGCCGGAAAATATCGGTCATCTGACCGGCCAAAAAACAACTGTACGTACGGAGAGACAGGTCACCTATCCAGAAAAATGTCCCTCGAATTCTTGCCCCAGATGACCAAATTCACCCTCAGGCCGATAGTGATAGTTCAACCGCGCCTGCAAAGGGCCTGCCAGTGACTTCGACTGCTGCGGACAAACCTCCGTTCGGATCTCGTTACCCATTCAGCCATTCTCAACTGCGAATAAAGAAAGAAAAGTCGTGCCATTGATAGCAGTAGAAGACTTAGCCCGGAACCCACTAGAGCAATAGTCATCAACAGCCTCACTCCCTCTACCAGTTCTAAGTGTGACGCCACGGCGTCGTTTACTAGAGCAACAATAATCACTGAAACAAAAACAATCAAGGTAAACCCAACTGTAAAATGATTCAGCATTTGCGAAAATTAAATGCATTTTAATTGAATCATATATCTATACCTCAACGCTGTGGTGTGATCAAATTGCTACGCAAGGACAAGGACGGTTGGCATGTAATAGGCAACTTTCGGCTTTTAGAGATGCTAAACACAAATGAGAGGGAAAAGTAAGTCTCGCTTGTCTCCGTACTTATACTTCTCTGAGCGATAACAATGACATTAGTAAGGATGTTGTGGGTACGTAAGGTGCCCAAGATACTTCGAGAGATCTGTAAACTCTACCTTTCTAAAGGCGGTTTGGGTATGCGTTGAGATTCGTCAATATATACTTTGTATTGCGTTCGTAGGTCGAATGTCAGCAATCTGGAGGTAATGGTGAATTCTGAAAGCAAGATGCCCGTAAAAACTTTCTATCACTGAGAAGTGTGCACTCGTGTGAGGATGAGGAGGCCCTTCTTTCACTTAGAGTCAAGTGACTCATTGAGCGTAAATGTCGCATTTTACTCACGCAACTCTAAAGGTTGACGGATGATCTCAGTGACGTCCAGGACATGTCTCGTAAGGCATTGTATTGGGGCCGTTTAGAATGATTTGATATGCGAGTTCAGTCTTACAATGCACGAGACTGGCTCCATATGGCATTAGGCACCCGAGTTGAAATGGTTCACTAATGATGAGGCATCACTAGTCTGTCTGGCGAGCCTCGTGCATTGTAAGACTGAACTCGCATTTCAAATCAATCTGAACTGCCCCACTCACTAATATGTGTTACAATGCCTTACGAGACATCGTCTCGACGTCTGAGATGTCATCTGTCACTCTTAAGATTTGCTTGAGAAAAAATGCGACATTTACGCTCAATGACTCTGGGTGAAATAAGGGCCTTCTCTACGCCCTCATCAGGTTGATCAACCTGACGAGAGCGTAGAGCGCCGAAAATTTGTTCACAAATTCACTGATAGTTAAGGGCTCGACAAGTAACTAAATAATTCAACAATGCTGCTCAAAAGGAATATGAATACGTTGAAGATAAATATTATTGCAAACATGCATCCATTAAGACAAAATAATCATTTTTCTTTTTTCCAACTTCAAATACGGCATATATTTCCTTCAAACCTAATAAGTCGAATACGGAATAATTTAATAAAACAGGAGAAGAAATGAAACAGAAAACAGAGTAAAAAAAAACGATCTAATGAAATATGAAATAATGTAATAAATAAAATGTAAGGAACTATATTCAGTATTAAAAAGAAAATGCCCTGGAAAAGCAAATAATGCAATAATACAACAAGCGAAATAAAACCGAAATGACGTTAATAAATAGAAAATCAAAAGGGAAAAACGAAATAAAGTAAAACATAAAGGATTATTCTACATAAAAAGACCGGAATCAAATAGTATAGTTATCTTTGCTAATTAAACAAACATTTATACATATAAAAATTTGCTTCGTTATTTTATTTTCATCAACAACTTCATTATTCAGTAATCACATCTGAAACATTACATTCCGACTATTAGCATCTCTTCAGAAAACTGACACGAAGGAATTACATCATTATCTTTAACCAATCAGCGATCTCCGAAAATGATTAAGCTGCTAGAAAGACCCCGCTTTTGACAAGACTCCCGGATATGTTCAGACATTTGGCGCCCAGTCGGAAATAATTTTTCGTCTCGTCTTTCTGTAACAAGGAAATTTTATAAAATCGCATGCGTGAGGTATTGAAGATATAGAATTTATTTTGCAAAGAAATCGGTTAAAATTTTGTAGTTACTTTTTAAAATAAATAAATGTCTGGAAAGTACTAAATTATCGTGCTTTTAAAAGGATTATTTCACTCTCATGTTTGTGACGATTTTCTTTTGTTTTGCTTGAAATTCTTAAATTATATAAGCTGATAAATTCTTGGCTCTGTCTCAAAGGCATAGAGACGAATAATGAAGAATTTTGAATTGGTGTGATTGGCAGTACTAAAGTAGAATAGAGAATTAAATGAATCCGATAACGCAACAGATTTATCTTCCTATTAAAGCATCAAATAAACAAAGATATTTCTCTTCGACGAGACACTTCTAGAGGAGAAATAAATTCTTTTAATCACTATGAAGAAATTGGCTTGAGACCTATTGAGGCATATTTTGCCTAGCACTTGATTGGTTTTTGCGAGACGAGAAAATTCCTAAAGACATAGATCAAGCGATAGCTACTACCATACAATACTCTAGGATATAATATCTCCGTGAAGAATAAAGGATCGTATGATTATTAACAGAGAGTTGCAAGAATAAATTCTTTTGGTGAATTTTATGTTTTTTTTCTTCCTTCTCACGTTCAAAATGTCTCCATATTATCACTTATTCTTCACTAATTATTTATTAATCAGATTAATCAGCACGAATAAGAAAACCGAGAATAATCTAATGCTTTATGTGAATAGTGAGTGGGAGCAAAGAATGAAGAGAACTATTGAAATCTTCCTACGAACTAAAAAGAACAGGAAGAAGAAAACTTCGTATTCACTATCGTCTTTAAAGAACATGTCGCATAAAACAAGATCATCTCAGTTAAAAACTTCAGTCAGATCTTTTGTATATAACAGAGATGCAAGGAAATATCCTTTCGGTAAGATCTTTCTAAAATATTAATAATAATTTGTTTCATCTTACTAGAATTAAGGAACTTTTGTTGTCAGATCCTTAACAAACAGAAGTAATTATCAACCTGAATTAATAATGAAGTAATTTCTTTCTTTATAATTATTCAGGAATCGAACCATGGAAGCGCTGATATGTTTCCAAGTCAAAGAAAAATAAATCTTTTTCAATCAGTCAAAATCTAATTAAGATTAGATTTTTATATCAATGAGTACAGTTACTGAACTAATTTTCTTGAAAACTTCTTTAAAAAATAAAAGCCCTACTGTTATTCAGCGTATTCTCAGTAGACACATGGAGTTCAACTGAATTTCACATTCCCGAAGACATTACTACATATTGTTTCAAGTAAATAATGGTAATTACCAAACATTCCCTAAGTCATTACTACATATTGTTTCAAGTAAATAATGGTAATTACCAAACATTCCCTAAGTCATTACTGCATATTGTTTCAAGTAAATAATGGTAATTACCAAACATTCCCTAAGTCATTACTGCATATTGTTTCAAGTAAATAATGGTAATTACCAAACATTCCCTAAGTCATTACTGCATATTGTTTCAAGTAAATAATGGTAATTACCAAACATTCCCTAAGTCATTACTGCATATTGTTTCAAGTAAATAATGGTAATTACCAAACATTCCCTAAGTCATTACTACATATTGTTTCAAGTAAATAATGGTAATTACCAAACATTCCCTAAGTCATTACTACATATTGTTTCAAGTAAATAATGGTAATTACCAAACATTCCCTAAGTCATTACTGCATATTGTTTCAAGTAAATAATGGTAATTACCAAACATAACATCACAACTTAAAAGAAAGTTACTCATCTAAAAACCGCTATGAATTTATAGGCAATTCGGAAACTGTTGTGAATTCTTTATTAAAAAACCACACAATATAACAATAACACAAAAAAGATATGAGAGGAAAAATGCAAGTATATTGAACAAAAGATATAAAACCTGTAGATGGTTAGTAGATTCAGGAATACATGTTAGTGGAAGTCAAATATATACAAAGAAATAAGTCCGGGTAATAAATCTATATTCTTGCTGACCACCGAGTGGCGGTTCAACTGCTCTGAAAAACACCAACTCTAACAAAAACAACTACTCAACTACCGTTCTCTATAGGCAGGATTATTTGTATTCCATGGAAGAATCCATAGAGTGTGTGAAAAAGAATAACCCCCTAACAGAAACAAACATTAAATTACCTGAATACACACAGAAGCGCAAAATTTCTTTTCTGAACCAATTATATCTTACCACTGCGGACAGATAACCACACTAAAAAGAAGTCACTTGTTTTCCGTACCGAAGTCTACTTTTTTGATTCTTGTTCTAACTACACCTGTGTTTATCATTATCATGAAACACGTGCACAAAAAACAACGTGTATTTAGATTTCCTTTCCTCTAGTGCAAACCTAATCTGTTTACCTTTTTGGATTTTGCGTAAAGCTCACCTGTCAAACTTTTGAAAACTTGGGTAATACGGGCTTCTATAACTTTTTTGTAATCTTGTTTAAACTACGCCTATGTTAACCACTTTTAATGTAGTGTAAATCGAACTGATTTTTAACTTTTTGAATATAGTGCAAAGCGGTCTTATCTCGACGTTTTGGAAGCTCGTGCAAAGTGCTCCTATTTTGACCTCTTAGAATTCCGTTGAAAACGGACCTAAGTTAGCTTTTTGAATCTAGTGTAAATCGAACCCAATACTAATTTTTTGAATATAGTGCAAAGCAGACCTATTTCGACATTTTGGAATCTCGAGCAAAAAGGGCCTATGTCAACCTATTTGAATCTTGTGTAAATCGAACTCAATTCTAACTTTTTGAATATAGTGCAAAGCAGACCTATTTCGACATTTTGGAATCTCGAGCAAAAAGGACCTATATTGACCTTTTGAAATCTCGTACAAAACGGACAAAGGTCGAACTTTAGAAATCTCGTGCTAAGCGAACATATTTCCAACTTTTGGAATATCAAAAGCAAACATTAAGTCTGTCTATCTTTGGACTTTTGTACAAACCGAATCTATATTTGTCGAGATATCCTTTGTCACAGAAGCAGAATTCGACATGAAGTAAGCCGGACAATATGGATGTGTCGTAAAACAAAACAAAACAATATTGTCTTTTATAAAACCGCCTGCCTTTTCAAAATTGTGAATAAAATAACTCTTGACATATTCAATTTTTTCGTAAATCCAGAGATCATTAAAAACTATTACTCTTTTTATTTAAAGCTTTCATACACATGTGTTCGTTGAATACAAAATAAGTCTTCAATTTTATTTCAATTCTTGCTTTATTTCTTGTTATGTTATCTTTGCCCGTAACTGGGTGGGGGAAGGTGCACTATTTACGTTGTTATATACCATTTCTAGCAATGGTAACTTTAGAAAACGTGTATATTCTGCTTTCTAAACTATAATTTAAAAGAGAATTATATAAAACGTTTGACTTATTCAAAGTACGAAATGTACTTCTGAGATATACAGAGTCAGTTAAAGGTAAACATTTAAAATTATTCAATATTTTCTCTATTAATATATTCATTTCTTTTGTTATATGTGTTTGACCCCTGACTTAATTCAATAGATTCATCATTAAACCAATTATGAACTTTGTCAGTGTTTCATCTCAATATTAGTTGCATATCATTGCAGTCACTAAAACCATCATTATTTGGCCATAGTATTAAGGGAAAAGAAATAGTCAAAAGTTACAGAAATAGTTGACAAGGTGACATCTATCAATTCAAACCGTCGTTATCGTTTCTCTCTTATCTTGTTTTCCAATTTTCAGAAATTATTTTTAGCCACGTTGTTCATATTTGATTTCGCTTAACCATTGTTTATAAGCGTTTGATTTCAAAACAGAACTTTTGTTTTTGAGAATTCTCTGTTCTTTAAGTCGATCTGTCACAATTAGATACAAAACAGAATTGTATCCCAATCGATTGTTGCTGACAAAAGAAAAGAAAAAATGACAATCGTGGCTGTCGATTTATTTACTGTGTATGAAATTAGCATGGGAGGAGTTTACGTTTTCTTTAAACAGCCTACTCAGTGTAAATCACATACCTCCCATTGACCACTACATGTCTTCCAGACAGATTTAAAAGTTATTCACAATTTTAAAACAAACTCTAACAAATAAATATATCAATCAAATGTCTTTGTTGATGATAGTAGTCTTAGCAGCTGACGTCGATCTATGAAACAAGAGAAAAGTCAATAATTTGAAACCTTTTCGAGACAAACACATTTTCAGTAGCTGGTCAATTGTGTTATTTTCTAAGTAACAATTTGCCAAATTTTTTCTAAGGATTTTTTCATTTGGAATAAAGGTAATTTAGCACATCAATGTGTGTAAAAATTTCAGATAAAGTATATCAGTAAATGAAACGTGTAAATATAGACAAAAACAGCTTAGCTTATTGGAACCATTTCGTACTTTGCCATTATGTAGTTCATCAGAAGTCGAAACGCGTTAGGTAAGATAGGTTTTCGTTTTCGCTGTATTCACACGCATACGCACAAATATATATATATATATATATATATATATATATATATATATATATATATATATATATATATATATTGATTATTGATATATTAATATGACCGGCAAGTCAGTATAGTTACGGGTTTTAACATAGTTCTTGTTGGCATTTATTTAGGATTTTGAAGAAGTTTGCGGAACTTGTTAGATATGAGATCGTGAGAATTTGAGTTACAAGGATGACCTTTCTTTGAAAAGAGAACATAGATGATTGTTTCCTGTGAATGTTTTTGTGTGACTGACCAGTAACACACGCATAATAAAAAAGTGAGTTCCCATTGTAGACGGTAAAAACTTTTGATAGCGACTAGAGATTTCTTTATTCAGTAAGAAAAATTCCAATTTTAATTATATATATATATATATATATATATATATATATATATATATATATATAGCAGTAATAAATACAGGAGAAGAAATAGTCAAAATCTCATTGGACACTAGTAATTTTAGGTTAAATATTAAAATGGATCCAATAGAGAAATCAATGTAAATTTAATTTACAGAGCAGATATTTATTTATTTCATACGGACATGCCTCCCAGAACTACCCTACAAACGCGGGTGTACCCCAAGGCTCTATCCTAGGTCCTACGCTCTTTCTAATCTATATCAATGATCTCCCCGATACCATAAGATCACAAGATGGCATGTACGCCGATGATACCACAGTTTACTCTCGCCTCGATCAAAAATCTAGTGTTGGTGACAAGGCGAACCTCGCTGCCGAGCTTGAGAAGGACCTCTAATCCGTGGTGGATTGGGGTAAGAAATGGCTCGTAAAATTCAGTTCTTCCAAAACGATGCTGCTGTCAAGTAACCATCACAGGTAACCGCACCTCCCTCCCATTAGCATGGAACAGGCTTGCCTCCCAGAGAGTAAATCACTACGCCTGCTTGGCCTGACACTCTCAGCGGATCTCAAGTGGAATGACTGCGTCGAATCTATTGCTAAATCCGCAGCTATGAAAGTCGGCTCTCTGTGCAGAGCCCGGAAATTCTTTCCGCCTGAATCTATCCTGCAATTATATAAATCCACCATCCGCCCGTGTATTGAGTACGGCTGCCACATCTGGTCGGGTGCCCCTTCTATTCTCCTCGGGGTTCTTGACAAAATAAAACGAAGAATCTGTAATGTGATTGATACCGACTTGGCTGACCGCCTGCAGTATCTCTCTCACCGGCGTGACGTGGCTTCCCTGTGCCTCTTCTATAAATACTTTCATTGCTTCTGCTCTGACGAACTTAAATCACTGGTGCCCCTTAGGTGTGAATTTTCACGAGATACTAGATTGGCAACTAGGTCCCACCCTTTTACAGTGAAACCGATGAAATGTAACCGCAATTTCTACTCCAACAGCTTCTTTCCTCGCACTTCCCGCCTGTGGAATTCCCTACCGCACGCTTGCTTCCCCGACTGCTACAACCTTCAGGAGTTTAAATGTAAGGTCAATAGACACCTCCTAACACACTAACTTACACCCACTCTCTCCAATTCTCTCCCTATGTACATCCTAAGTCGTCTATCACCCTCCTTCTGACATTTCCTATACCCAATCCCTCTATATAACCCCCTTCGCTATAGTGGCAGTGGAATGCCTTGCTTGGAGTGACACAATTAAAAAAAAAGTATGTAAACTCAATATTTTACATTTAAGGAAAAGCTACTTCTAAAAGTTTTAAGCACCTGCGTTATCGACCAGAGCTGGACGGAAAAATGAAGAAATTCAAGCGTGACCCGAAAACAAGGTTAGTTTAGAGGAGTAAGAGGCAAAGAAGGTTAATTTAGAATCTGAAGAGACAAAAAACAAGAGAGAGAGAGAGAGAGAGAGAGAGAGGGAGAGAGAGAGGGGGAATAGTAGCACTAAGACAAGCGTGGAAGGCAAGGTAGCTTACCCAAGAGGTGATGGGTAGATGATAGGAATAACTTAACCGTTATTACATGTATCAATCTAAACTCTAACCGATATCAATAAATTCAGGTTGGAAATTAATATTACGACTAAATGGAAAAGAAGGGAATTAGTTAATATTTTATTAAGAAAGTTTAAATTCACTCTTCTGACGACACTTGCTAATCAATTCGTTACGTCGATTGCGAGATAAATTTTGGTTAAGAGGTATATATATATATATATATGATGTATTGAATTGTTAGGAACATAATATCTCATTGTTTAAAATACCATGCATTGAAGAAAGAAAAAATATATATCAATGGATTAATCAAATTTATTACAAAGCGTAGAAACATGTTAGGGAAACCAATTATTTTCTTCTGAGAATGATTGTGCAAACTTGACTGAATTAATTTTGAATCTCTACCATATATTCATAGTTTTTTTCTACAAAGAAAATATTCAAGTAGTATCGTTAAATGTTAAGAAAATTTTAATTTGATGAATCTAGTAAAATATTACAAACTAAAGATCCGGTCATCTGTAGGTTCATATACGCCCTGTAATTAAAAACAAATAAGACACCGGGCTTTGCTGAATAAGTAGTAAGAATAATAAGGGAAGACATATCACGAAGACAATAGGTAACGATTAAAATAGCATTTAAAACTTTAAAGCATTTAAACTTAAAAACAATGTTTGAAAGCAAGACTCCGACATATAGTTCTACTGACAAGAAGTTCTGAGAAATAGATTGTTAGCAAAGAACTTATGGTTACACTTAGCCATTTAAACTGTAAATTGACGAAAACTTGTTGCTGACCTAGTACTGCTCTTAAGTTCATTAAAATCTAGGTAATATTGAGGAAAGTTCTTCAGAAGATTTACTATAAAATTATTTATAGGAAAGCACAAGGAATCTAAATTACAGTAATGGAAATATGACGGAAGCTGAAATATCAGGTCAGGACTAATAATTTTGCAGACTTTTCTTTGGATAGTTGGAAGTATCTGTAAAGATATAACCGGAAGATCAGTCCATATAAGGCACCAATATTCGAAGTGTAGACGATTGGTAGACTTAAAAATATGTAATATAGATTCTAGAAAAGAAAACATTGTTTAACATGACATAGTGAACCAAGATTCCTAGCTGCATACCTAGCATTTGAATCAATGTAATCTTTTTGCTTAATGACAACAGAGAACAATTGCACAGGAAGTCCCAACAAGTCACTTTCCTAGAAGTTATTTTCAGCCAGGCTGCTGGTGGGTAGAAATGATCCTGTCAGATGATTAATATAAAGCAATTTTGATTCCCGTTAAATAGCTAGACGAATTGCGTTCTATGTTCTTCAATCTACCTTAGAAAGTAATGGCAACTTACCGCGAGAAAATATTCTACCCAGTCAATCATATTTCTTTCAGAATATCACCTCTCAAGCGTGTATTACGTATGACACCTAACTGACTGCCTGATTTAAAGAAGCTGTTTAAAACAAATAAAATAAATATACGGAATTTCTATAATCTTCATTTTTATTAGAAGAAACATTTCAAGAATCATTAATTTTTGGACTTCTATTGAGTAACTGTACAAAATTAGGAAGAGTCATGAGACTAGAGTGACTTTTCTCACAGCGTTTATTCAACCTCTATAGTGTAGCTAATGTTACAGAGCCAGTGACTACTAGAATTTAACGCTGGACACAAAGATAAAAGAATTGCAGATAACTCTGTAGGGATTGGATACACAGAATAAAACGTTCAGTAGCTTCTAGATAGGGTAAGGAAGGAAAGCTAGAAAAAAGATCAACTATTAACTGTGAAGAAAACATAATTTATAACTATCAGCAAGTGAGAAATCCGAAGATGGGAACAAGAAATTGGAGAAAACAAAATCAAACAAATAGAGAAATTAAAATATCTGAAAAAGGCTTTTAACGGAATATTAAAAAAATATAAAAATAGGCGTTAGAAGAGAAAAGGATGGCATCCAAATACAAATTATTACAATGATTTTATAGTATTAATCTTCATTTATGGCAGTGAACAGTGGCTAACTTCTTTACCGAGGAAGAGAATATTTACGGCAACAATAATGTAGTTCTACAGAAAGAGGCTGAGATGATAGACGGATCATGTAAAAGATTAGCAATTTTAAGCATAAGGAAAACAAAAAAGATATTTATTTTTAAGGACACAGTTGAAATTTCTGGAAGAGATGAAGAAAGAAAAGTTATGCATACGTAATGAAAGGAAAGGAACAGTTGACATTTCAAATAACCTACCTAACAATCTTGGGTAAAAATAAAATATATGTATAGTAAAGCGATAAAGATTACTAAAAGTTGTAGTTGATAATTCTCTAAACTTAATTTCAGTAGTATTAAATGCATTCGTAGATTTAAAAATTATATTTAAGGCTTATTAAATCAAATATAGATAAAGTTTATTTATATTTTAATATGCAATTTGTTAATCTTTCTGTTGCATTGCATCCCAAATTGACAGGCTGTCAGCCGCTGTTTGCAAATATGTCAAAACGTAAATAATAAACTATTCGATTAGTTTTCATTTCTCATACACGCTGATTAATTAATATCTACATATAAAGAGATGAAGAGCAAACTTTTTGGTTGCTACTAAATATCACCAAATGTAAATCTTAAGAGACATTCAAAGTAAAGGGATATAATTAAATGATAAATATTTATGGAAATATGATTGAAAAAGAAGGTTAGTCGAAAGGGAACATTATTAGACAAAGAAAAATATAAATAATACTTCTGCATTATCTTTTTATCAGTAGTAAATATTATGCTTCGTTTTCTGTTTAGGATTCGTTTTTTTACTCCTTTTAAATTCTTCACATTTTATATCAGGTAATCCTTAGCTTCTTATAAACATTATCTCCTTGATTGGAGTGAAACGATTTTAACAATAAAGCTATAGACCGTTTATTTTAGAGACCAGCATTACAGAATCTGTTCCAGTAGTTCTCGTGTATATCATAACAGAGAAAAAAGCTCTGACATGTGAAATACAGAGGAAATAAGAGTTTTTCAGAACTATAAAATAGAGCTGATCTGAACATTTGCGAAAGAAAACTCGATAGAATAAAGACTGACTTGACGATGCGCCTGTAGAGTAGCAGTAGCAGAGTGATACCAGTCAGCCTGTAACAAGACCGAGTGACCGATATTGAATTAACTATTACGACTGCGATCTGATGGTTAATTAATTGAGCCGTTTTCATTAGGTCAAATTAAAAATAGTCCTGAAAAGCTTCGATAAAAGTCTGCAAACAGCAATATCAGTTACATAGTTATTTCAGTGTGTAATAATTTATCGCAAACAAGACTTAAAGCCACTATTACGAAAGGTGTTACTGAGCGAGACAGAATATTAGGAAAAAAACATTAAGGCAAGAGAACAATAAAAGAACACGAATTAAAAACACTGAAAATAAAAACTGGCATTGCAATTAAGTTTTTCAAGATCAATGCTGACTGGAAAGCAATAAACCGGAAGAATGATCTACAAGCGGCATGTTCGAGAGAAAAAAATGCTCGTATAGAACGCACGCGTATATCTAGATATTTCAACTGTAAAATGACGAGACCTTGCCGTCAATCTGCTACTACTCTTAAATTCGCAAAGTTCATAATATCTCAAAGCTCGTCAGAACAATTACCCTGAAAATATTTATAGGAAAATATTTATTAGATCACTGGTGCCCCCTAGATTCGAGTTTGCACGAGATACTAGATTAGCAACTAGATCCCACCCTTTTACAGTGAAACCGATAAAATGCAACCGTAACTTCTACTCCAACAGTTTCTTTTCTCGCACTTCCCTACTGTGGAATTCTCTTCACATGACTGCTTCCCCGACGGCTACAATCTCCAGGTGTTTAAATGTAAGGTCAATAGACACCTCCTAACACACTAACATCCATTCTTTCAAACACTCTTCCCACCCACCCAACTATCTATGACCCCACTTCTGACATTTCCTATATCTAACTACTCTTCCTATTTACCTCCCCCTATGTAGCCCCAAGCGCAATAGTGGCAGTGGAATGCCTTGCTTGGGGTGAAATGATTAAAAAAAACATGAAGGCGGTGGGAAAGTGACAGATGCAAAGATGAAAGGTTTACTCCTTGTGGGCGAATGTTGCTGAGATAATTAATAAAACAAACCAAATATCGAGACGATGACAGAAATGCAATAAAATTAATTAACAATAGATGATAATATTTCATGTAAAATTAAAATATTCAGCTCGGACTAGAAATATTATCAGAAATTTGAAGAATGAAATAAAAGTTCAAAAGACTAATGGCTGATAACATACCGTCTAATAATAAATGAATGACTGATTAGTTGCAAGGAAAACAAATTGAAGTTTGAGGACAGAAACAATAGAAATAATTTATGAAAATGTTTTATGAAATAATAGTAATTGCTGACTGATTAGTTATATTAAAAACAACCAAATATAAAAGAAGAAAATAAGTAATGATAGAATATTTCTCATAGGATAAATGAGGGTATGATTGGTTAAGATGACAAAGAAAGATAAAATAATACCTTGTGAAAATAAATGTTTAAACATTTCGAAAATAAACAAATGGTGAACTGAGTCTGTCAGTCAGTTAAGTGCCATACGTGAAACACGCTTGGGCGATCATGTCTCGAAAGATACATGACTGACTGGGCAGATGATTATTGCCGTAGTAGGTTGCCATTGTTTCTACGGTAGACTGGTTGCCAACCAAGGCTATAGAACCCAATCTGTCCATTCAACTGGAATTCGAACTCGGCTCTCCGATTTCTCGTTCCGAGCCGATATCCACTGCACCACAACGCACGTGAACTGAGTAGCTGTGTCGAAAATTGACTAAACTTTCTATGAAAGAAAGACACGTGAAAAAGTTAATTGTGGATAATACTTCATCAACGAAGATAAATTATGGCGTTAGCAGTTACAATGCAAAATAGTTAAAAATTGAGATGATTGAATAATAGTAATCTTTTCAGTACCTAAATGGCTGGACGCTTGGAAATACCAGTTGCTGGGCGTTTACTATAATAGGTAACGGCTCGGAACAGGTAATCGTAGAACCAAATTCCAATTCCAGTTGAGTTCGGTATATTACGTGTAAATACCCCTAGGAAGGGGTATGAATGAACTCTTACCCCTTCTACCTTTAGATTGATTAATTAGAAATTGTATCAGAAAAATAAGTTATCCTCGAAAATTCTTACAATTTAAAAACATTTTCTAGTATTATATGACCCGAAAAAGTTTGATAAGCCGTAAAAACAAATGAATCAGTTAAAAAAAAGCTTGATCATAATATATGTGTTTGTTTCAACTGATCTGTTGCTACCCTCCAGTCTGTTCTATCTATCTATCTATCTATCTATCTATCTATCTATCTATCTATCTATCTATCTCACTCTTCATTATCTATCTATCTATCTATCTATCTATCTATCTATCTATCTATCTATCTATCTCACTCTTCATTATCTATCTATCTATCTATCTATCTATCTATCTATCTATCTATCTCAGTCTGTTCATTATCTATCTATCTATCTATCTATCTATCTATCTATCTCACTCTTCATTATCTATCTATCTATCTATCTATCTATCTATCTATCTATCTATATAAGACTGTTCCCTATCTATCTATCTATCTATCTATCTATCTATCTATCTATCTATCTATCTGTCTATCTATCTATCTATATAAGACTGTTCCCTATCTATCTATCTATCTATCTATCTATCTATCTATCTATCTATCTATCTATCTATCTAGACTGTTCCCTATCTATCTATCTATCTATCTATCTATCTATCTATCTATCTATCTATCTATCTATCTATATAAGACTGTTCCCTATCTATCTATCTATCTATCTATCTATCTATCTATCTATCTATCTATCTATCTATATAAGACTGTTCCCTATCTATCTATCTATCTATCTATCTATCTATCTATCTATCTATCTATCTATCTATCTATCTATCTATAAGACTGTTCCCTATCTATCTATCTATCTATCTATCTATCTATCTATCTATCTATCTATCTATCTATATAAGACTGTTCCCTATCTATCTATCTATCTATCTATCTATCTATCTATCTATCTATCTATCTATCTATCTATCTATCTATCTATCTATCTATCTATTAATCAACAGTTCCACGAAAAAGTTTACAACAGATTATATAAATGTTACTTTAGATATTTCTAACACAATTAGATTAATAAAATTTTTACTGCTGATAATATATGTGTTTCCGTTAATGAAATTATCATATAAATAAAATAATCAATAAAAATATAACACAAAGAAAAACCAATATTTGATAACGCAAAATTTGCAATACATTTATCAAATCATCTATTAGTATTTCGTAGAGTGATAGCAGCATATAGGACTTTAAAATAATTCCCAAATATTTTTCGCTTTTTTTTGGTAAATACTTTTCCATTCTTCTCGATTAAATTCATTTAGTTCATGCATGTTTTTAAGGTTCTTTTGAATTCTTAATTTCAGCTTTCTCCATACATTTTCAATCGGATTGAGATCTGGACATTGATTTGGTAACGTCAGACCTCCTATTTTAAATTAAGCGTAATTTTGTAAGCTTTGTAGTACGTTTAAGATCATTGTCTTGTTGAAAACCCAACCTGGTTTTCCAATCAAGAGAATGTGCACCCTGACGTAAATTCTCTCGCCAAAATATCCGTATAATAAGATCCATTTAACATTCCTTTTATTATTTTAATATATCCTTTATTTAAAACATTAAAAAAACAGATCATGATTGATCCGCCTCTAAAATATTGCTATTGGGATAGTAATCTTCGGCTAATCTAAAGTACTCTTCGTTCTCCAGACCATTGCCACAGCATATCTGCCAGAATGTTCAATTTTCATTTCATCTAATCAAAGTACAAATATTAATAAAATACTCGTTTGAAAAATCCATTCTAGCAAGAAAGTGTCTTTGCTTAATAAGTGTTTTGCTTTGGAGTCCTTGAAAAGGTGTCATATCAACGAATTGAACGACTAATTGTATCCGCATCCACTTTTACTTCACTTACATTATCCCTGAAGTTATTTAAGCGTAGCTTAGAGCCCTCTGCCAACTTTTCTTGCCAATAATCTTGCCGTACGTTTCGTTATCTTTCTAGGATGACCAGGGCATTTTTTCTTTTTAATCATTTCACCCCGAGCAAGGCAGAAACGCCACTGATGTGCAGGGGGTTACATAAATGTAAAAAGATTAATTAGAAAAGAGTAAGGAGTACAAGCTAGTTAGAAAGGAACAATAGAAAGCTGAGTAAGCAGGTGCAATGACAGATACATAGGCGGAGAGAAAGTGAAGGTTATACAGGGGAGGGGAGAGAGCTAGAGTCCAGTGGTTAGTAGATGAGTATTGACTTTGCATTTAAATTTCTGGAGGTTGTAGCCGTCAGGAAAGCAAGAATACGGGAGCGAGTTCCACAGGCGGGAAGTGCGAGAGAGGAAGCTGCAGGAGTAGAATTGTCGTCTGCATTTGGCTAACCTGACTGTGAATGGGTGGGACCCAGTTGCCAGTCTGGTTGCACGGGTAAACACCTGTTGAGGAGGCATCAGTGACTTAAGCTCATCCGAGCAGAAGCCATGTTTTGAGAATTGAATCACGAGTCTTCGAGTGACGAATTATCGTAAAAACTTAACTCAATGGCACATTTAAAACACTAGATATCTTTCTATAACCAAATCCATTTGAATGAAGGTCAGCAAAACGTTTGCGGATTTTTTGAACAATTATTTGCTTTTCCTAATTTTGTGAATGTATATAAGACGGTTGACAGAAAAAGAATGACGCAGAATCTTTAATCAGTCCTAAAATTAATCATAAAATTAATCTGGAACGTTCTAAAAACTACTCCATTCTGATTTGGAACATTCTAGTAAAATCTGGAAAATTTGGACATTTTTCTAAAAGAGGATTTATAAATAATAAAATATGTTGTACACTTTTGAGTTACAAAATATCTTTTTTTTGTCGAGTGATATTTTTGCAGTGTTTTAAAAAATATTATTGTTTGACTAAATAGCTAAATAATCAGTAAAATCCTTATTAATGCAACTGTATTACAAATACCTAAAAACAAACATTTGTGTTTTATGTTGTAAACATTTGCGCGGCAATCTATCTATCTATCTATCTTAGACTATTCATGTCTATATGTTCTCGGCCTTTGATATCTCTCTATCTAAACACCGGCGACAATGTTGTAGCATCTACGTAATTACAATGATAGCTAATGAATATTTCCTATTTGAAAGATTTACGCAACATCTTTTTCTTGACATGTCTTTACTTTCCTCATTTTACTTAATCAAATTAAACATCAGAATCATCGCTAAGTCTAGCAATTATACTCAAAACACGAAGAACGAATTCATACGACAAAAGAACTAAATACTAACAGATGTATAAATAGATAGATAGATATGAACAAAGTGTGATAGATAGATAGATATGTGGTATATAAATATATAGATAGCTAGATATATACATAGATATGAACCAAATGTGTTTTATATATGTATATATATATATATATATATATATATATATATATATATAGATAGATAGATAGATAGATAGATGGATAAATATATAAATAGATATGAACTAAATGTGATAGGTAAGTAGATAGATATGAAAAATGTGTGATAGATAGATAGATAGATAGATAGATAGATAGATAGATATGAACAAGGTGTGACAGATAGATAGATAGATAGATAGATAGATAGATAGATAGATAGATAGAGAGAAAGAGAGATCGATAGAAATTTTGGCATAGAAAGAAGAAAAGAGTAAAGAAATATATTCCCAACACTGACACATACCAAAAACGAAAACTTATATTAACTGTTTGGAAATTAGATCTTTCCAGACTGATACTGATAAATGTTTTTGTAGGCATTAATTGTGCACGGGTAATTAAAACTGAGCTAAGTAATTAATTACTCGAAAATAATCAAAGCACTTGAAAAGTTCATGACAAAAAGTCTTTTCCTTGTAGAAAATTATGATAAAAATCTAACTCTCATCTCCTGAGATTGAGTCAGAACGATTTTTTAAATCTACTGCATTTCCCATTTTGACGCCTAGTCGTCTGTTTTAACTCTTCTAATCAAATTGTCATCTACGCTTTAGCTACTGCCACCGACATTATTCGGTTGTTTAGCAAAGCATTCCCAACATTAGAACTACCTTTTATCTTTGAATTAAGATATCTAAAGTGTTTACCTCAGTCAAATTCTTCTTCTTCTCTGTGTCCTGTCCTTTCAGGACGTAGACAATCATGGCTTTCCACGTGTCTCTGTCCATGGTGGCTTTTACCACGCCTTCTTCAGTTACACCATGTAAAACTCGTTCCATCAACCAACTCATTAAGTCCTTCAATTATGTTATCCGCTGCTTTCCTCTGTCTCTTTTTCCCTCTATCTGGCCTCCAATCAGGTTCTCCAAGCCCTCTTTCCTCATTGCATGTCCCAGGCACTTAAGAACTCTAAAAATACACGAGAGTTTTTTAGATGAGTTCACTCCAAGGACGCTGTAAATCGACCAAGACACGAAGGATTACTGAGTGTTGAAGAATTAGAAACAGAGATTTTACTAATAAGACGAGAATATAAAAAATACAGAAATTAGCAGATAGCGATTAACAGCGCAGCAAATGTTTTGAATATCGATGTTGGCTTGAAACCACGGAACCGGAAAACAGTTCCACAACTGCTACCACAGAACCTACGGTTACTTCTAGCCAGTTAAACTGTAAAGAGTCTAGTACCAGGGTTAATTGAGAAACGTCTAGGTACCATAACCAAGAGCTCATCCGAAGAATTCCAAAAAGAAAATATTTTTAGAAAATGTACAGACGTTATACAGAAAAATGATTAAGTAGCGGATAAAAGAAGCAGACCATATACAGCAGCAATAATCTTAGCTTGCACGAATGGTCCTCACATATATATAAGCTAGATTCTGGAGAGAAATATTTTCTCACTTGTTAAAGTGAAGAAATCATAACAATAGGATGGATATTATCTTTCCACTTCATTTCAGAATGTTAGTCCGAGAAAATACAATATGTCACTTTCCTGGAGGTTAGCATCCGCCATGAGGATAGAAGACAGAGAATAGGTTCTAACGTGATTAATGAAGAGCTGTGTAGTTTTGAAACGTTCAAATTAACAAGTTATATTTTGCAGAAGTTAACAAAACCCTGAAGTTCGTTTTGGAGATCCGATTCCATTTTCAACTAATCGGAATTACTATCGAGGCAGGAGTAAATTTTTGTGTCATCATAACTTCAGAACTGATGCCATCGGGAATAAAAATTGAATACAAATCTTCAGCTATAGATATAAATATTATTTATGCATTCACGATAAAACTATAACGGTTTAGACAACAAGAAATCTTTGCAGTTTCTGCATCTTGTTTGAACTGAAATTTCCTTTGTCTTAAAATATTATACAGATGTTTGAAAAAGTGTTAGAAATTAGACCGAAGGAATATGGTAGCAAAACCTCGTATCTAAAGGTGTTGAGCTTATTCAGTGTCATTCTGGCAACATGTGGGCGAACATTTCCATGAAGCAGAACAAGGCTAATCAGAACTGGTAGATTTTTGCTTAATTTAATGTGCATTTAAATCAGGCTCTGTTTGAAACTTTTATAGAATACAAATCTTATATCATCCATTAATTAACTAAAACAAACAAAATATGATTGCACATACGCAAAAGCGAATTCAAACGAGTAAAAACATTTTAGAAAAACCCAGACTAAAATTTCACAAGTCAGTGTAAAAAGCAAAATTCTGAATCCTGATTGGATTAAAAACAGAAAATTCATATATGACGTCTTTTCACACCTAGGTGAAAAGGTCTGCTGGAGCCGGGAACATGAGAAGCTTCACTATTTAAACCACGTCGCTAACCTGTCAAAAACGGTCAGAATATGAGCGGTATCTGATAGCATCTAGCCACAATGTAAGGCAAAAACTTCCAAACTGACTCGGTCACATCGACTTCTTCTTTCAATTTTCTTTTATTCTTTTTCATTCCACGCCACCCAGCGCGTTACAAATCCATTGTACATCTTCGTCCATTTTTCTTTCTTCATTTCCCTCCACGCCGCCAAAGAAAATAACAACATGGACACTCTGCGTTATGTGCAATTTCTTTATTTATTCTACCTACTCTCTCACTCTGTCGCCAAACTATCACAAAGAGAAAAGAACATTACAATCACAATTCGCTTACACAAAGGAACATAAGACTTTACATTTCACTACTGTCACTATACGGCCCCGGGACGCTTTGCTATAAACTACTATCAAATCATGAACGCTAAACTTCTGTTGACATTTCAAATACTTACATTTCTCTTTCAACAATTTTAACTACAAAACTGCATGCATTTTCTCAATGAAAATTTTTCTTCTCACAATTATATTATAGTGTTCAGTTGACAAATTTTACTTATATTTGTATTCTTACAATTTTCTCATTCTGGAAATAAATCTTTACTTTAATATAAAACACGAAATATTCTATTCTTTCACATTTTAATATCCGACCTTCAACCTTCTGATATTTAAATTGTGGAGACTCTGAACGTGTTTCCCACAAGGCCAATTTACCAAGCCACACCGAGGCCCCTACACCTTTAGCCGCGATGCGCAGTTTACATTTCAGAAACCAGACAGTCACCATAAGTTTCAATCACCTTCATTTGAAAGATCCCATTTACAATTCAGAACTTCAGAAAGCAGAGTTGTATTACACGATCACAAGTTGGTGGTTAATGTTTGCAAAAGTTTAGGAAGCATTATAAGCAAGCTTGAACACATTTGCCTTTTTTCATGGGGAAATCAATGCGATCTAAAGCTTTAAGTTAAAGTTTGAAACAGACTGATATAAAATTAACCAATACTTTATCTTAAATGTCAAGAATATTTTTTGTGAAAAATTATAGAATTATATAACAAAGCTAGTAATATTAATAATAATAATAAGAACAATAAATCTACACTTAAAAATATATATATTGTTAAGTATATAAAACATTGCTGTGCAACGATAACAGTCACCGAATAGCAGAAGCAGTTCGTATTGTTTTAATGGAGTTCTTTGACGTTACGCCGTGTGAGACACCGAGATGTTAACATAATCATATGTCTATATGCAATGTAATGTAATGCCATCATATTGAAATGTGATTTTATTAAGTGCGTCTTGATTTGATTTAATGTAGAAGGCCACTAATATGTCAACACAAAATAATATCATTTTTGATGGTGGATGTATCTATGTCAATGTCCCTATAACCTTTATAAAGATGGCTCTAGTGAACCGAACGCGTAGACGCAGCAGAATAAAAATTTCCCAAATGTTGGACAATTTTTGTCTTCATTTTCTTGAAATCAAAGCCGAAATACAATGTTTAGAATGGCTCATGATTAAACATAAAAGACATTCAATATGTGTTATATTTAACAATATATATTTAGAAAATTACCTGCTGCCTCGATACAGTACACACACACACACACACACACACACACACACACACACACGCGCGTGCGCGCGCGCAGACATACACACACACACACGCGCGCGCGCGCGCACACACACACACACACACACACACACACACACACACACACACACACACATATTACTTTGAACAAAATGGATGTCATTATAATAACCTAACCTGAGTAATCTTTCGGCCAACTCTTTTCAAAGACTTACGTTGGTTTTATTATAAATTGTAAATACAGGACAAAGAAGAACACCAAAAACTTTACTTACAAAAACGGGGGGAAATATGGAGCTCGTTTAACCAAATAATTAAAATGTAAGGAGGGTGTAAACAGACAACTCCATAAGAGTCATAAAATGGATAAAAAGTTATTATTTGATTAACATTTACTTTTATAGAAGCTCCATCTCCCCCCCCGGTCTTGTAAGTAAATTTTTTGGTGTTCTTCTTTCTCCTGTATTTACATTCATAATAAATTTCTCAGGTTAAGTTATTATAATGACATCCATTTTGTTCAAAGTATATAGTTCTTTCTGTGGGTACAAATCTTTCTTTATATATATATATATATATATATATATATATATGTGTGTGTGTGTGTGTGTGTGTGTGTGTGTGTGTGTGTGTGTGTGTGTGTGAAGAATAGCAGACCTGTAAAGACGGAATGGGTAATCAAAAATATTTTCTCCAATTAATATAAATTATTAGTTAGTTAAAATACAGATCTTCAGATTATTCAGAGCATTATCAAATATTAAGAGAAAAACTTAATGCATAATTAGACGGTCATAAATGAAGATTTCTTTCAACAATGTAAATTTATTTACATTGTCCGGTTTAAGGTTCTGAACATAACGATGTAACTAAACTAACAGTCGAGATAAATCAAAACAAATATATATATATATCTATATATATATATTCTAAACATATACTGTTAAATATAAGAGATAATGAATGTCTTTTATGTTTAATCATGAGCCGTTCTAAACATCGTATTTTAACTTTAATTTCAGGTGAAAATAAAGACAAAAATTCTCCAAAATTTGGATAATTTTTTATTAAGTTGGTTCTAAGAGATTACAAGGACGTTAACGGTGTTGTATGTCAACACAAGATAAAATCGTCACTGATGGGAGATGTTTTTAGGTTAACGTCCTTGTAACCTCTCTGAAGATGGCTTATGTAAATAAGTAAATAATGTAAATAAGTAAATAAGTATACAAATATGAATGTTAGTCGCCTAAATAGTAGACTCTTTCATTTCAGAGTGATGTTTATTTCATTATTCAGTGCACAACTCATCATGAAATTGTTTTATTTTTATTGATTAAAAAAATATCAGTCAATATTTGCATTTATTCAATGTCAGGATTAGGAAAGCAGTCGCTAAGTTGTCAATAGTTTCAATGTATATAACAATTATAGTGCATATAATTCACTTATTGAACGCAAACCGTTTCTATTATGTTTGCATGACAATTACTAATGAATAGTTTTTCGTCTTGTGGAGTTATTTTTCACTTATTTTATTCTTCAATTTTTCAACCAATAATGTTTTGAATTTGTTTAAAACGCAATTGAGAATGCATTGTCCATGCTGCAAATTGTGGCCAAGAGTTTTTAAAATTACTTTTAACTCTCATGTTTTAACATTGGTTTCTATCTATTTCATTAAAAGGAATTTTCGTATTTATTTTTTCCTTTATCAGTTGGGAATTTATTCTTTTCTTTATAAATCGATTAATGTTTTGTTTATATTTTCTCAGAAATTTTGAATGTTGCTGCTTGCAAGTAAATACAAATACTTTACAAAAATCGTGGAATTAGATGGTAAATGAAAAACATTAAAATTTGTAAAATACCTCACACTTAATCATTTAAATTTTTCAATATTAATAGATTGTTAATTAGATCGAATCCGATTGGATGAGTCTATATTACTATTACTTCTAGAAATTTAAAGACAGTCCACACCCAACATTACATGGCAGATCTTATGGTCTTTGTACTTTGCACGCCGTGTCAATTCAGGCCGTAAGCAATCATAGTGTACAAGAACTTTCTATCTTTTGTTGATCTAATTTTTTATTTTATTCTTACCATGTTTATCGCTGCCAATTATGGCTGAGGTTGCCAGTGTTTAATACAGAGTTCACAATATCCTGGTGTCTAAGTGGCATCAAAATGCAACTCTACTTCACCCAATTTCACTCGACAGATGCATGCAAGACTCAGTCAGTAAGTTAAGTGCCATGCGCTATACACGCTTTGGGCGATCATGTCTCGAAAGAGACATGACTGACTGGGCAGAAGATTATCCCGCAGTAGGTTGCCATTGCATTCTGCGGTAGACTGGTTGCCGGCCAAGAATATAGAACCCAATCTGTCCTATTATTTAACCCATAACTGGAGGAAAGAGACGGATTAATACCTTTCCCAAGGGTATTTGCGCGTAAGTGAATGCAATGAATTCAACTGGAATTCGAACTCGGTTTTCCGATTTCTCGTTCCGAGCCGATATCCACTGCGCCACAACGCACATCCGCGTACAAGACTACTCTATCTTTTACCAGATTCTGATGGAGAGATTCGTAGCTTTTCCATTCTGATCTTAAGCTGATACTTAACAACCCAGATCAATTTGGGAAAGGTAAAATGAGGACAAAACTGGAAGCGGCCGAAATGTGTTTCTACAGAAAGATTCTACGGATATCGTGGACTGAGCATGCAAGCAACGATGAGGTGTTGGAAAGAATGGCAACCAAAAGGAAATTGATGCTGAGCATCAGGAAGAGACAACTGAAGTTCATGGAACATGCAATGAGAAAGGATAGCCTGGAGAACCTCATACTGACTGGTCAGATAGACGGAAGGAGAGACAGAGGAAGGCAGCGGATAGCATATTTGCAGGGTCTGATCAGGTGGATGACGGAACGGGGGTTGCCAGGAGCAACAGGAACAAACATACTAAGAGCCACAAGGGATAGGGAAAACCATGATCGCCTACGTCCTGAAGGGACAGGGCACATAGAAGAAGAAGAAGAAACTAATTCTCCTCCTAGAATTCTTTCGCGCCGTCCATATCACGACTCGCATAACATCTAGTAAGCACAAAAAACACACAGAGCACAGCCTTGGTTATCGACGGTACCATGATGTCTTCATTAAGACTAATTTGCAGTAGAAAAAAGCATGAGCCAGATTCTCCGCCGAATCACCGATAATAGAAAAAAATCCCAGGAAATGAAACTCCCGTCCAAGTAACAGACTAATTTTGTCCCTTGTCACAATCTCGTACCGTTTGATTAGTTTGCCGAGTTCGGCAACCTCGGCCCTATTCGAATGAAGAACATAAGCGGACAACCTTGACGAATGGAGCGATACAGTAGGAAAAGCTTTAATCGAACCCTATTCATTTGTACTAGCACTCTGCTTACGCCTACAGAAGTCGAATAAAAGTGCAAATGTAAGGCACAAACAGGCGGATGAAAGGGCAGCCATCAAGGACATATCTAAATTGATCAGCGCGATTTCAGTGTCGGCTTTCGCGATGATCAAGCATACCAAATGATAATTTTCTTTGATTGGTCTACCCTTCATAAAATAAGTCTGCTCAGACAAGACAGGACAGCCTGCAAACTTGTCGTTAAGATTTTTTTTTTATAAGGGTTTCACCCCGAGCAAGGCATTTAACTGCCTCTACTGCGCAGGGGGCTACATAGAGTAGAGAAAAGATGGTTAAATATAGGAACTGTCAGAGGGTGGGTGATAGGTGGGTAAGGATACCGAGAATGAGGGTTGGGTAGATGAGAGTGTTGGGAAGTTAGTGTGATAGCAGGTGTCTATTGACCCTACATGTAAACACCTGGAGATTGTAGCTGTTGGGAAAGGTCCGAGAAAAGAAGCTGTTGGAGTTGAAATTACGGTTACATCTTATCTGTTTAACTGTAAAAGGGTGGGACCTAGTTGCTAATCTAATATCTCGTGTAAATTCGTGCTTAGGCGGCACCAATGATCTAAGTTCATCGGAGAAGAAGCCATGAAAGTACTTGTAGAAGAGGCACAGGGAAGCCACATTTGCAATTCTGTATTCAACATCGTTAAAGACAGGAAGTTATTTGTCTCATCCTCACTGTGCTTGTGTAGCAATTCGATCACACCCCTTTTGATGCGTTGAAATATAGGCCTCTGCCCCATCTCGTTGTTTTAAATCAGTTCCAGCAGAAGAACAAGTATGGGTGACTCAAATACAGTTCGTAAGAACGAATACAGTTTCCATCAGGTGTTGTTTTGGTTTGGTGGGGGTTATAAACTCAGAGGCTCTTTTCTATGGGCAGGAAGATAAGAGGTGACCAGTCTTTCTACGCTCCGAACAGGTTGATAAACCACCGGTCACAATGTATTCATGCAGTTAGTGATGAAGCTAAATGCGTTACAATCATAATTTCAAAACTCTATCATCGTTTTGGATCGTCAGAAGAAGCACTATTATCTCCCAGAAGTTGAGAATATACACAGCAAAGTTGTTTCCAGGTTATCTGAGGGTGAACATAATAGAATAATAGATTTGGCATCGGCATGTTCGGTACAGATTATGAAGTCTTTGATTTTGAATCGCGTCTTGAAGTGTACATCCCACACTAATTAACCTTTCACCCTGATTTCCTTTTGGGGTTTAATTCACACAGATGCATAGATTATATCACGGTTTTTTATTAGAGTGATAAATTTTGGTCCGAGCGCGTGTCTACCAAAAAGTCGGACACAATAACATTAGTTAAAACCTACTAAAGAAAAAAGTGCTATCAACAGGAATTAACCAGAACACAGGTTTTCATATAGAAGACGGTTGGTAAAGCCTGGTTGGAATTACCTGAAACTCAAACAGCAATAACTTTCGAATGGATTACATTTCCGACTTTATTTCACGTATTTGAATTGCTATCTCTTATTTTATTTGATCTTATTAAATAGTAAAATAAATAAAAACGAACCTAAACTCACCTCAATCACCGACGCAGAGTTTAAATGTTTAATCTTTGTATTTGGCTTGAGGTCGTCATGGGATTCGAATATTCGCGCAAGGATTCTATCGCAAATAGACAAAAACCCTGATAATAATCTGCAACAAATTCCGTGGAGTGTCAACAACTGGTGTATTTTAAAGACGATTCGACTACGATAGAATAGTCGGTACCCTCAACAACGGCCGCTGTAAGTACTGTTCAAAGACAAAGCAGTACTATGCCACCGGATTCGAAAGACAAGAAACTTCCATCTGCTTGTTGAAATTTTGGCAGCTGGCATTTTGTTCGGTATTGCCCATTCAAGTTACATCGTTGTCGGGAGTGTACCCAAATGTAACACAAACAGGTATTTTGCACACTACCATAGCGCAAGCCAACACACAATAGACAGGGGCCACATAAATACAGTCAGCATAGAAAAATACACACCAACAATCTGGTCGCAAATTTTCTCCCAAAATCTAAGTCAAACAGCAAACATGTGGCGGTAAAACTGAATGGCTGAAGTGTTCGTCTCTAAATTGACAGCCTCCTATATAACACTAATTATAATATAACAATCTGGCCCCACCCGAGGAAGGTTGATGCAAGCGATGGTGTTTCCCGTCGGTGAAGGGGTCGGCGAACGACAAGACAGGTGTTTGAGAAATACATCCTGTCGGGGCCTGGAGCGGATGTCGTTTGACCTTATTTCCGACAGCGGCGGAAATGACTACGGAGGCAAACAGAACAGGTGTCTCTTGGCATTACGTGGGCGTTGCGTGGGCGAGGCAAAACCGGAAGGAAAGTCCCGGTTCTAGAAGACTATAAAAAGACCTCGACACACGGATTCGCCAGCAGAGAACGGCCAGTGGAAGCAGAGGGACACCACAGGCAAAAACTACACTCCCGTCGATCCATTCTATGTGCGCTCTCACTCTTCCATTCTCTGTTCCACACGGGTTCGTCGTCAAGAATAAAAATATAACCTTATATTTTTATATATGCGTGTTCTCGTTATTTTGTCGTCGTACGGCGATATATAACATACGCAAATTGGTGCCTACTGACTTGCTGTTTTAAGACAACAACAACAACAAAACAGATAGATGCGAACTTGGTTACCACGGCGACAATTGAAATTCGACGGAATTAAAACAACTAGATAGAGGAAGAAAAAGAAAAAAGAAGACGAAAATAGAAAGCAACCGGACGACCATAGACGACATCAACGAAAGATAGGTGACTTTTGATTCGATCTTGTGTGTGTTCTGCTCTTGTTCATAAGTTTATAATAAGTCTAAAAAAAAAAAATGGAACAGCATACTTTTGCCGATTTTGTTCAAGGTCTGACCCTAGAATTGAGAAATGTGGCTTGTTCGGTGTCGAACACTTTAAGGGGAGAATCTTTTTTAAAAAATATACAGCCATTAGCATGCAAAGAAGATGGTGGTTATAGTGCTTGGTTGGAGGATATGGAGAGGTATTTTAAAGTTGTGCGCGTGGCAGAAGAAGACAAGTGTCAGGCAGCTCTTCTCACAACAAGGGGAGCTGTTGGACACTATGTATATAGACTAATCTCTAATAACCCACAACTGACATGGAAGGAGTTCAAAACTTCTTTAAAGGAATACTACGGATTGGTTTTAGACCCCGACGCACGATTAGTCGAATTAGTGAACATTAAGCAGGGTAGAACAGAGGGGGTGCCGGACTACATGCAGAGAGTAGTACGCCTAGCGGAGAGCGCATATGTTGGGGTTGACGGGAGGAATGAAGTGATAAAACAAGTTCTAGGATTTTTCATAAAAGGTCTAAGGGATCGGGAAATAAAGATGGCAGTTATGAAGGATGAGCCACAAACACTAGAGGCTGCCTATCGGAAAGCGTTATCTGAGTTGAGATGGAAAATTCGACTCGATGCAAACTCTGAATACGAAGAGGAGCCTATGGAAATTTGCCACTCTCGGAGACGGGTACTGATAGAAGCCGTAAACCCCGCTGAATCTAATACTAATAATAATAGGAATAAGAACAATAGAAAAGTTGGTAATAGGGGAACTAAATACAAGACTCGTGAGCGGGAGAGGAAAGGGAGCGTTGTTAGGTGTTGGAATTGTGGGAAAGAAGGCCACATAGCGAAATTTTGTAGACGCGCCCTGGGAAACGGCAGAGGTCCGTTCGTACGACGCCCAACGAACGGAACAAGGTGGTACCAACGCACGTAGTTGGTAATATGGGCGCGCCAAATTCCATCTTTATTAGAATAGAACGTAGACCTTATAGGGTATTGGTAGATACGGGAGCAGAGGTATCGGTTATAAGCTGTAGGGTATTTAAAAAATTGCGACTGGGACTTGAACTGCAAAAGAGGGACATTAAACTTCGAACTGCGAATGGATCCCCGTTATACGTTGAAGGCCTTTGTCGTCTACAGGTCCAGATAGGAAGTAAGTCCATACCCCATGATTTTTTAGTCGTGAAAAATCTCAATAGAAACGTTATACTTGGCCGAGATTGGCTGATGCAGAACGGGGTGAGAATGTATTTCGATTTGGGGGCATTGAAGATTGGTGAAGAATACGTGGCATTGGAGGAGGATGTTCATATTTCCTCTATTGTTAGGTTAGCTCAAAAAGTAACATTAAGACCTCAACACCTGCATGCTTGTCTGGGATTAACCAGGCTGAGAAATGGACGTGGCAATGAATATGAAATCGACCAGCTGAGTAGTGGATATGTTAGCAACTTATGTGGTATATCAGTAGCCAACGCAGTTGTAAAAATGCCTAAGTCTCGTAAGTTTCAGTTGCTGATAATGAATAACACTAACCAGACAATCACTTTGAGACGGGGGTGTCCGCTGGCTAAATTGGAAAGGGCAGGTGATATTACTGAAATTACTATGCCCGATAAACAAAATAATAAAAGTCCTGATGTAGATTTGGAACAGGTAAATGTACCGGAGGAATTCAAGCCTGAAATTAACAAATTGCTAAAAAGAAATAGGGACATGTTCGTTAGTGACGACAAAAACCTGGGCAGAACCGATACTGTGGAGATGCGTATCGATACTGGAACGCATGAGCCCATAAGAAAACGCCCATATCCCACACCCCTCAAACAAAGAAAGACAATGGATTCAGCAATCGATGAAATGATGCAGGCAGGTGTATTTGAGAGATCCAATAGCCCGTGGGGTTTTCCAGTAGTTTTAGTAGAGAAGAAAGACGGTGGTAGGAGATTTTGTGTAGACTTTAGAGCACTTAATAAGATTACAAAGAAATATGCTCGACCTCTTCCTGTCATCGATGATATACTGGCATCACTTGGTTCGGCAAGGTACTTTTCGAAGCTTGATTTAAAATCAGGGTACTGGCAGGTTAAGCTTCATGATGATGACAAAGAAAAAAGTGCATTCAACTGCCACAAGGGTCTGTTTCATTTTAATGTTATGCCATTTGGACTTGCAAACGCACCCGGCATCTTCCATGAATTAATGTCAGTTGTTTTACAGGGACAGGAAGATTTTGCTCTGGCATATTTAGATGATATTCTGATATGTTCAAATACGGTGGAAGATCATTTAAGACATATAGACACAGTCTTGAGTAGTCTACGTAAGCACAACCTTAAACTGAAGCCAGCTAAGTGTTAGTTCTTTAAGAAAGAGACCCAATACCTGGGGTTCAAGATAAGTGAAGAGGGAATACAACCAGACCTCAATAAAGTCAAGGCTATAAAGTCAGTTTCTACTCCAACCACTGTTAGGCAAGTAAGAGCTTTTATTGGGATGACCTCATACTATCGCCGCTTTATTAGAAATTTCTCTGATATAGCCGAACCGCTGGTCAATTTGACAAGGAAATATGCACGATTCCAATGGGACGATGCTTGCCAAACCGCTTTCGATACACTAAAAACGAAGCTCGCGGAGATGCTAACACTAGCCTATCCCAACCCAAATAAGGCGTATAGGTTATATACTGACGCATCCGATCAATCGATTGGCGCATGCCTATCCCAGGTGGTGTACGATAAGGAAAATAGGAAGGATGTAGAAAAACCAATTTATTTATTGTCCCATAAATTAAGTGACACACAAACGAGGTGGTCAACTATAGAGAAAGAGGCTTATGCCATACACTATGCTCTTCAAAAACTGAATCACTACCTGCATGGCGCAACATTCACAATATACACTGATCATAGGCCCCTGGAGCACTTACTTAACTCGCCCATACAAAATAAGAAGATACAGACTTGGGCTCTGAGCATGTCTGGCTACAATTGCAGCATACAGTATCTTAAGGGTAAGGATAATGTTTGCGCGGATCTCTTATCACGCGCTGTTGATGTGAACGAAGACCATATTGCTTCTCCAGTAGATATAGATGATAGAAATTACTTGGTTAGTGTTATAAACTCCAACCTAATGGAGCCGGAAGAATTAGCAGCCCATAAAAATGTCGGAAATTCATCAGAGGCACCCGAACGGCCCACATTGAAAGGAATAGACATAATCAGGGAGCAAGAATCAGACAAAAACATCTTAGACCTGAAGATTAGATTACGAAATGGTAGGGCTACCAAAGCAGAACAGAAGAGATATATAGTAATGGATGAGGTGGTGTACTATCTCAACCTGATGATGAATCCCTCATCAGGCTGTATGTACCATCTCACCTTAGAAAAAGGGTGCTAGTTCAATACCATGATGACAGTGGCCATATGGGGGTGGATAAGACATTCCACTCAATAAAACAAAAGTATTTCTGGCCTTGTTTACTTAAAGAAATAAATGATTTCGTAGGTAAATGTATCCCGTGTCAGACAAGAAACCTAAAGAAGCCACAACCCCACATACAGGAATGTGACTTCCCTCCTTTTCCTTTCGCAAAGGTTGCTTTAGATGTCTCAGGACCCTACCCAAAGACCCATTCAGGTAACCAATACATAGTTACATTCATAGATATGTACAGTGGTTGGCCGGAGGCATTTGCGGTTCCTAACAAGAAGGCAGAATCAGTGGTGCATCTCTTATTTGACGAAATCTTCCCCAGATTTGGGACACCACTTCAGCTTTTAACTGATAATGGGCCAGAAAAAGTCAACAGGGTAATGAAAAAGACATTAGAAGACCTAAATATACACCATGTGACAACTTCTTTTTATCACCCCCAGAGCAACGGTAAGGTTGAGAGGTTTCACAGAACAATGCATGATGTTCTAGCAAAAAAAATCGGCAACAACGAACAGTCGTGGGATATTTACATTAACCAAATGTTGGCGGCTATCCGGTTTCATGTGAGCGAAACTACTAAGTTTTCACCGTATTACTTGCTCTATAACAGGGATGTTATTTTGCCCTTGGACAATATACTGAGGCCTCGTCGCATATATTATGGTGATGAGCATCACCAAATTGCACTACAGGAAATGCATCATAGCTTCACTTTAGTTAGGAATAATATAAGAAAAAAGAAGACGAAAAATACAACTTTTGAGGTTGGTGATTTGGTGTACTATAAGAATCACCAAAAGAAAGGGAAGTTAGATGTGCGCTGGCGGCCATATTATGTGATCGTTGAAAAGACTGGCCAGGTCTCTTATAGAATTAGAGATCAGTTAACCGGCTCGGTCATTAAGACGCATGCTGAGCATCTTCGGGCAGCGTCCATTGATGAATGGAAAATCCCTACTTCCGATAGGCCGTTACGAAAGATTGTATTGGCTGCTCCAGTAGAATCCAGTGATTCGGATGACGAATCCGGAGCGGAACAGACCGACTTTCCAGTGCACAAAAATCGACACCAACGTGTGGAATCAGACGATGAGTCTGATGTTCCATTAATGGAGCGTCGCATCATGACGCGACGTAAAATGGCGAATAAAAACGTGTCAACTATTGATAATGATGATAGAATCGGTGGTATAAATAATGTTTCATCCACGTTCGAGGATGATTGCTCAAAGTGTGAAACGACTGGATCAGGGTTTTTCTAGGGAATCACCTAGCAGCGAAGATGTCCAAATGAGGCAAACGTCTGTTGGGGCAAAAAGCACGGATAGACCTGCAGATTCCACAGTTGATCGGAACAAAAGAAAGAACAACTGAAAAGTCTTGTAGACTTATTGGCTGATATGCTATAGGATTGGGAAAGAAAGCAGTGGGAGGATTAACGATAGTTTAAGTGAAATAGTTAGGTCACCTTCCTTATAGCAAAACATGCGGAAGATACAAACTAAGGAATTACGAGTCACGGGTCCATTTTTTTTAGACTAAATTAAGATAGATGAAACCTCTAATCCTCCACAAGTAAATTGCATGCGGATTAACGTTGGAATCAGGGTAATTTTCTTCGTTTTCTATTGAACATTTCTCGGTCAGACTATGAATGATATGTACTGCAGATAATGGCAGTTTTTCTGTGTTCAAACATAGTATGCTTGAAATTAAATTAAATTAAATGAAGTTACATGTGTAACAATAAACTCGAGCGGAAACACGCATGGTGTTGGTCAAAGGTCATTTACTCGATGTCAGTTTAGAAACTGGGGCGCGGTTACCGCCTATGATCATATGGTCGTGCATCGAGGCGTCTACGCGTATGGACAGAGTCGAGAAAGGAAACGAACATTGAAAGTTACAGAAACTTAAAAAAAAAAAAAAAGAAAAAAGAACATTATGAAAATTCCACAATGGACACGAACATTGTTGGGTTGCCGATGTAGGCTCCCCTATATATATATTTTATTTTTTTGTTGTTGTTTTGTTTGTTTCGGCGTGCACATGTTTTGTACAATTGTCGGGCTTGTGTGGCATAGGGGGCGTGAGGGTGTTGCGCTTAAAATGTTCTTAGGTGAACATTTTGGAAAATGGGAGGGCGAGGAGTGTAATATAACAATCTGGCCCCACCCGAGGAAGGTTGATGCAAGCGATGGTTTTTTCCCGTCGGTGAAGGGGTCGGCGAACGACAAGACAGGTGTTTGAGAAATAAATCCTGTCGGGGCCTGGAGCGGATGTCGTTTGACCTTATTTCCGACAGCGGCGGAAATGACTACGGAGGCAAACAGAACAGGTGTCTCTTGGCATTACGTGGGCGTTGCGTGGGCGAGGCAAAACCGGAAGGAAAGTCCCGGTTCTAGAAGACTATAAAAAGACCTCGACACACGGATTCGCCAGCAGAGAACGGCCAGTGGAAGCAGAGGGACACCACAGGCAAAAACTACACTCCCGTCGACCCATTCTATGTGCGCTCTCACTCTTCCATTCTCTGTTCCACACGGGTTCGTCGTCAAGAATAAAAATATAACCTTATATTTTTATATATGCGTGTTCTCGTTATTTTGTCGTCGTACGGCGATATATAACATAATATCTCGAACTCTATGGAGAATCAAAAGCCAGCCTTCACTAACCAGTCAGGTAGCGCAAAGTGCAGCCAGATAGTGCGTCCATATCATGGGCGAATTACCATCAGTCATCACGCTCAATGGCAAAACAGTGTCTGGAATTATTTACATTTCAGAATCAAGTCACAGTCTAATGGGATTTGATTTTATTGAGTCACTAAGTATTCAGGATACCCCACTAAATACTGTGTGCAATGTGGTGTCCAAACCTGCATCCTAAGTAACCAATACCGACCTAACCAAATAGATAATTAGGACACATCTCTCATGTTCTATTGAAAGCAAAGTGGGAAAGAACAACGACAGAGGAAACATTGCAGGCTTCCCTTCTTTCTTTCAGACACCATCTTAAAATTATTGAGTCTATTATCTAAACTCATTTATAAATGGAACTTTGTCTGTGTGTGTGTGTCTGTGTGTGTGTATCCGTTACCTATAGACTCGGAAACGGCTGAACCGATTTTCTTGAAAATTTACACAGTTGTACTATAAGCGTCTGCGAGTGTTATTGGCTAGGTTTTGTGTCGAGGTACCCCCGATAAATATCGAAAATAGATAATCGAAAAATCGTGTTATAGAAGGAGTGGTCTGATTTTAATCAAATTTGAGACACTCGTAGACAAAACATAAGAAATCATATTCAAAAGTTTCAAGGTTGCAGTTCTTACAATAGTGCAGAAAATCGATAATATATATATATAAAAGGCAAGATGTTTGTGTGTGTATCTGTTTATCTGCCGGTATGTCTGTATTTCTTCAGCCCTTTTATTTTATTTTTTATTTCGGGTAGGTATAATTTTAGTTCTTAGTCTCAGCCATGATACCATGTAGCCTTCAAAATTCAGTTTACGACGAAAAAAAACTTATTTGATATCGATACCAGGAAATCAGAATTTGATTTACATCCATTCATTTTTCTTTCAGGCTACGGTTTCTCTTTAACTGGAAACAACTATAGCTTTTTAGTCTTTCGTGCCAACGTCCAAAGAGTCTGAGCTCCAGGACCATGGATTAGTTTTAAAGCTTCCATTACACCCGCGCAACGCCGGGTTATATTGCTAGTCATTAATATGCCGAAACCTGCCCTGTGCATACAACGAGAATTGAAATTTAAATTGGCTACATTTTTATCTTGTTTTAGTTTGATATGATCCCAGTCATGAAAAAAAAGTTTATTTTACACATTTTTATACAGCCATAAAACTTCAAAATCCGTAAGCCGTCAAATTAAGTTTAGCACTGAAAATATAGTATTTATATGTAGAATAAATTCTAGTCATTGATACAAAGGTCAAACTTTCTAGAAATTTATTGATGTTTCATGTAATAAGCTATTTTTGATATACTACCATAGAACTCGAATATTACAGGAATAAAACGGAATTACTTTATGCTTTGTTTGCCTATAGATGTTTCTGGTATGATCTTTTGCAAATAATGTTTCGAATGAACACTTTTGTATCCTAATTACCTGTGGAAAAAAGCACAATGGGATTTTCTCTAAGTGATTAGCTCTATTCGTTGCTTACGTAAACATCACAGCTATTCTCATTTCTGCTAAAGTCCGAGAGAGAGAGAGAGGGAGAGACAGACAGACAGAGAGAGTCAAATATGTACCGTAACTGATACTCTATTTGGCGATATTTTCTTCGTTTTATGATTGATTATGCAGAAGATTTTCTCACTGTATGTTGCCATTTGTCTCTGCGGTAGACTGGTTGCAAATCACGGTCCTAAAACAATCCGTCCTGCTACTAAACTTTATTCTTATTCTGATCCAACATCCATATATATATATATATATATATATATATATATATATATATATATATAGTCATCCGCAGACAGATCTGTTTCGCTGCATCAAAACTCATCAGTACGGTTATACTCCTATTACTTTTTAACTCAGGATTGAAACCCGACCTAATTGGCGTCAGTCGACGATTCTACTTCTGGGCTATGGGCATTCGGTAGAAGAAGGCAGACCTTTTAGCGTGTATATTGTCATTATACCCGCCCAACAGCCAGAGTGCTCTAATCCAATTCTGAATGAGCGATGCGTACATGCCAGAGTAGCTACTGTTTTTCAAAGTCTACCATTCTTCCAGAGTGCTCAATCAGGGTGTGAGAGCGTATATATATATATATATATATATAGAGAGAGAGAGAGAGAGAGAGAGAAATAGCGAAAGTTAAATATATTATCAGCGAGGGTTTTTTTTTACAAACCAGGGCTAAGTTTGTAATCTCTCCATGCGGTGTTGTTTGTTCAGGTATTGTTTCATGCCTTCAAAATAGAGAGCCACATTGAGTTGAAGAAACATTTAAACGAGAATTATTGTCGACCATGCTTGTATTGTTCCAACAGTCCCCCCCTTTTCTTAACTTACATTTTCTATCAACGTATTTTGAATTGTACTGATAGAAGTTCCATAAGGTTCAACACAGTTTAAAACCGATTAATTCAACAATTCTGACCCTTTACTTCCTTTCACTTTAACTCTAAAATGTCTTTCTTTCTCTGTTAATCCTGTTCTTGAACTCACGGTTTGTCGCAAATTGGTGTGTATTGAATAGTGCTGCCACATCTGGTCGGGTGCCCCATCTGTTCTCCGCGGGTTCTTAACAAAATACAACGGAGAATCTGTAATGTGATCGATAACGACTTGGCTGACCGCCTGCAGTCACTCTCTCACTGGCGTGACGTGGCTTCCCTGTGCCTCTTCTATAAATACTTTCACGGCTTCTGCCCCTTAGGTACGAATTTACACGAGATACTAGATTAGCAAATAGGTCCCACCCTTTTACAGTGGAACCGATAAAATGTAACCACAATTTCTACTCCAACAGCTTCTTTTCTCGCACTTCCCGTCTGTGGAATTCCCTTCCGCATACTTGCTTTCCCGACAGCTACAGTCTCCAGGAGTTTAAAATGTAAGGTCAATAGACACCTCCTAACACACTAACTCGCGCCCATTCTCTCAAACACGCTTCCTATGTACCTCCTTACTCGTCTATCAGCCTCCTTCTATCAGTACCTTCACCTATGTAACCCCCTGCGCTATAGTGGCAGTGGAATGCCTTCCTTGGAGTGAAATGATTAAACAAAAAAAAATCCTATTTCTCTCCATCGTTTTATTTCAGACATCACATTAAGACAAATCGAAGTTTCTATTCATCCCTGCTCCTAAATTTCCATAATAAAATAAGACAATAGAGTTCCCCACAAAGGTGTCACGGAACTGGCAGGAATGTCACCCTTGTGTTTGGCACCAAGTTGTCTTTCTGGATTTTCCGACGCCAGATATGAAATGAAGCATTGTAAAAGTTCATATGATAAAGAAGAAAGAAGCAGAATAGATTTGTTTATGCATCTAAGACGAGGTAGTATATACATTACTTGCAGTGTTCTGGCTGTTGTCCGCATCTTTATTGCCGTATTCGTAATCACGAGATTATAGGTCGTTGCTACAGCAGCAGTTAACAATTAATTGAGAGTTGAATTAAAGGGAGATAATCAAGAGGCACCTGGAAGTGGCATGGAATATTGAACGTGATGGATATACAGTCATCAAAATAAAGGGTTCCTTTTGAAATTCTAAGCGCCCAAAGAAGACCGAAACGTACAACTGCCGAAACGTCTTGAATACGGTAATACAAATGAGGACAACATTCCAGCAGTGTAAATAAGGTAGGTAGAGTAGATATTTACTCAATATAAACTGGAGGCTTTCTGTTGAACACCATTAAATTCGGCCCACGTCCTATCACGTTGAATACACCGGTTCTCGCTTGATCACCGAAGTTAAGCAACGTTGAGCCTGGTCAGTACTTAGATGGGTGACCGCTTGGGAATAACAGGTGCTGTAAGCGTATATTGACGGATGTGAATTGTGGTGCAGTGGATATCGGCTCGAAAAGAGAAATCGGTGAGCCGAGTTCGAATTCCAGTTGAATACCCTGCATTCACTTCAGCACTGGTACTCTTGGGAAAGGTATTAATCCGTACATTCCCTCCAGTTATGGGTTAAATAACAAGGGTAGGACTTGTGGACCCTGCTCTTAAAAACAGATCCCAATGAATCGTGAAAAGAAAAACGTTATAAAAATAAAAATAACCTAGCCCAAAATCACTGGTTATGACCTTAAAATGATCCCATAAGGATTGATAGGTCGTTAAGCCTAAAAAACAAACAAACAAACCATTGAATTCGAATTCCAAGTCTAGTGTAGTATTCAAAGATTTTTTTCAATATGCTCATGTTGCCCTCTCGTTACAAAAGTGCAGAAAATATGATCACAGTTCCTTATTCCTAAGATCACTGAGTTTACTTAAACAGTAATAATTGCAGAAACCTTGAATTCTCTCTTTTGCTATAATCACGGGCAAATAAATACATTAGAACAATTTTGCTTCTGTTAAAGTCATTTAAATTGAATATTTATCTCTGATCTACATTTTATGGCGTCACTGTAATTGTTGTAAAATATTTTATAAACATTTCTCTTGATTCCATTTAAGTTTCCTTCACTTCACCAATCCTGTTATAATTCTTTACAAATAAATATAATGATATTTAAAAGAGAGTTTATGTATGTCTGAAAAGTATTCTATCTAACTATTATCAAATTTCTCCATATTTTGATTGCTTTATAAACCCTCCTTTATACACACCTATACAGCTTCAGGAGCAAACGAGAAGGGGTGTCTTGAATTAAAGAATAATAAATCATTTCAGTTAGATAATTGAATAATAATTTGTTATTATTATTATTATTATGATTTTAATTTTTTTTCTCTTCAGAGAGCTTTTGAGTTTGCCCTGGTACGTAAGTTTCGGATGCCTGTATGTTTCACCACCTCACCTTGACCTTATGTCGCGAATGAAAAAGAACCGTGATTAATAAATGGACGTCCATTTCACGTTAACACACATTTCTCACTCTCTCATCTTCTCTCTCATTTTGCGTTTGATATTTCTCCTTCTTCCTCATGCAACTGACAAAGAACTATATCTGTCTAGACATTTAAAAAGTAGACGACACTGCATCACTGCTCTCTCTTTCGCCTATACTTTTCTTCTTTAACGCTGGCCAGAAGCAACCAATACAAGAGAGCAACAAACTCAGCATATACAATTTTATGCATGCATAAACAAATATCAATAACACTTTACATCAAAACCTTTTCCTTCTAAATTTAAGTGGATTGAACATTTTAAAAAATATAATATTGCTGAAAAAATCTTTCCGGCGAACATTTCACACTCAATTATATGTTTTATGATTAACAACATTTTAAGATTAAGAAATATTTTTATTAAAAAAAAACTTCTTTATTCTTTGATGACTTTTAAACACGCTACTACTTTTGATGTATTAAATGAGTGGAGGGTTGTTAAGTTTGAGATAGACTAAACTATCGCCCGGTTCACACTCCACACACGTCTATTAAACAGGTGAAGAGGCTCATCCCTTGTTTCCTGTTTAGGATGTGGTTTCCGGTTTTCTTTTTTCCAATCTTCTCACGTTTTTCTATTCAATTGGAGTAGATAGACTAAACTATCGCCCTGTACACACTCCACCCACGTCTATTGAACAGGTGAAGAGGCTCATCCCTTGTTTCCTGTTTGGGATGCGGTTTCCGTTTTTCTCTTTTCCAATCTTCTCACGTTTTTTTTTTCAATTGGAGTAGATAGACTAAACTATCGCCCGGTTCACACTCGACTCACGTCTATTGAACAGGTGAAGAGGCTCATCCCTTGTTTCCTGTTTAGGATGCGGTTTCCGTTTTTCTCTTTTCCAATCTTTTCACTCCTATGTAGCCCCCTGCACATCAGTGGCGTTACCGCCTTGCTCGGGGTGATATGATTAAAAAAAAAAAGAGAATTAAGAGTGTAGTAATATTTCATTGATTTCAATGTCAAAAAAAAGGGGACCTAGTTGCTAGTCAAGTACCTCTAGAAAATTCATGCAGTGGGGGCACCAGTAAGCTAAGCTCCCCGGAGCAGAAACCGTGAAATTATTTGTAGAAGAGGCAGAGGGAAGCCACATTGAGAAAATAAATGAAGTTGAGCAACCAGCTCGCGTGCGTTTATATTGCAAATAACCCGTTGGATGTTGTCCAGCACCCTAAGATGAATATCAGGGGCACCCGACCAGATGTGACAGCAGTGACAGCAGTATTCAATGTACGGGTGGATGGTAGAGTTATATATGTGCAATATCGATTCAGACGAGAAAAACGTCCTGGCCCACTGAACAGTCTTTCCTAGCAGTATATTTAGCTATGAATTAAATGTAGTCATTTCAGTTGAGCTCGGTTGAGAGAGTTAGGCCGCTGAGAAAAATAGGTTTAATATTACACAGTAAATGACCACGTAATAACCAACATCTGATTTCAAGAGCACCCAAGCTTTTGGATATGGAGTCGCCCATGACGTGACACCAAAAATCACATTGATTATATAAGCATAAACAGGAAATTCAGAAATGCATTGGTTCATTGCAAAACTTATCCAAGTGCCGACAGTAGAAGCCACCAACTCCCAGTAAAATATAATGCCTGGTACTTTGGAGAACATGAATCCTCCAAATGACGAACAACGAATACGTATATATACAAATATATTCTTATAATTTTATTTTTCGTCGGTGACGGTTGTGTAGAATGATAGTCATAGGGAATCATCCACATACGAGAGTGTTGTCGAGAGCCATTTTCTTGCAGGAGTTGTCTTCCCTTCCTTTCTGCTCTCGGCATTCTCCCTACTTTCTCTCGATCCTCCTCCGATGTTCAGATTTCTGCCCGAAAAATTCCAACTTACATGAGCTGAAATTTCTAGGCATTTTTGTCTTCTTGGGTTTTCGCTTAATTAAGCAGTTTATAGCCAGTAAAAAAGGATGTGTCTTTTCAACGGATCTATTCAACTTATACGGAGAGACAATTCTCAAAGCCCTAGATTTCATACCATGATTCATCATTGGCAGCCACCATCTGAACAATATAAGGTACGCATATGATAGCAGACACGGAGAGGAAACTACAAAACCTCCTACAGAAGCGGAAAGAAAGGATGACTAATAAACTACAAGAAAACTGAATGTTTGGTCATCAATAAAAACAGGAGCCCAAAATGTCAACTACTGGCGGGTGATAGTAGAATCAAACAGGTACAAAGATTTAAATACCTTGGAAGTGTTCTAGCAGAAAACGTAACATGCAACATTGGAATCCAAAGGCGAATCGGCATGGCCAAACATGCATTCCAGAAGCTTAGAAGAATATTGAGTTAAAGGAAAAGTTCACTAGAAACAAAGAAGAGAGAACTGAATTGCTATCATTACTTCTGTATTGCAGTGAATTGAGGACAATCTTCTAAAACATGAAGGAGAGACTTGAAGCATCCGAAATGCGGTTCTACACACATATGCTGAGGATACAATCGACAGAACAAGAGAGCAACTATGTGGTTTGGGTGTGGATGGAAACAAAACGGAAACTCATACTAACATCAGGAAAAGACAGCTGAAGTAGCTGGGAAATGTAATTAGGAAAAAAGGCTTGGAGAAACTGATACTCATAAATCAGACAGAGGGGAAAAAAGGGGCGTAAATACTCGATTGGTTGAGAACGTGGATAGAATAAAGGGGGTTGGGTGTAGTAACAGGAAAAAGGGTGCTAACCACTAAGGGTAGGGAGGTTTGGAAGGCCATGATCGCCTAAGTTCTGACAAGACACGGTACAAAAAAAGAAGAAGGATGAAGGGGAGGAAGAAGAAGAAGAAGAAGAAGAAGAAGAAGAAGAAGAAGAAGAAGGTTTTGGCAAATTTAAAACCCAGTGGACACACTGAATGTGGCATAAGCAGAGAGAAATTACGAATAATTTTTCAAAGGAGATTATATAAATGGTGAGAGAATATTGAATTGCAATTAAAGTAAGATGCAAATATTGATAAGAGCTTGAAAAGATACGAAGATGAGAAAATTGTTTTGATCACCCACATACTGAAAGGACATGGCACACGAAAAAGTAGTCAGTGTTATTTTATAGTGTATGTGTAAATAAATATTTAAAATTGCATATATCCATGGGTATTTATAATGTTTGCTGTTTCCGTTTTTTGTATATATCAAAAAATACGTTAGCTCATACGCATATGCTGAATATAACAGAAGGGATATTTAGTTTATTTAACACACTGCAGCAGTTACAATATATACTTTTGGAGTTCATTTATTCAATATTTAAATTTCTTCAGGTACTTTCGTTGTATTTCGATGCCAGATTAAAAATTACGAGGAACGTTTCTTATGTGCTTTAACTTTGTGCAGTGCAAACATCGGAAGCATATTAATTAGACATGATTTATTTTCACCTATATAGTGTTGACGTGTTTATGCAATATTTAGAATATATGATTGATATCAATATTAGACTATTTGTTAAATGTGAATAATTGGATCAAAACTCTGTTGCAATTGGCTGTTTCAAGCATTAAACGATCATCAGGTACTGAATTCGGATATGGTCTAATAATGCCGTAAACGATTAGGGCATCAATGTGTCTGTCCCTATGTGGAGTTAATTTGTCTGTCCGCACTGTTTATGGTTATCAACCTCACTTAATCATTACGATTGAGTTCTCTAAAGAAGAAAATCTGAAATGCATTTTAAAATTTAAATTAGAAACATTTTCGCGATGAGCGTTCGTGGAGAGAGTGTTTACATCACGTGACGCAGAAAGCGACACTTCTTTTAATATTTGTAAACGCAAATCCATCCAAATGTTGTTTTAAAAATAATTTTTTTAAGTGTATCTAAAAAATGTTTAATTATTGAAATATTTATAAAGATAGAAAAAAACCTAAGTCCCTATTTAAACTCACGCAAAAAGAAAGAAAAATACTGGATTTTAAAATTAAATAGATACAGGCTAGGGTTAAATAGGGACTTAGGTGTTTTGAATCTTTATAAGTATTTCAATAGTTAAACATTTTTTAGATACACTTAAAAAGATTTTTCTTTAAAACAGCATTAGTAGGTATTGTTAGGGATGGGTTTGCGTTTACAAATATTTTTAAAAATCTGTCGCTTTCTGCGTCACGTGATGTAAGCACTCTCTTCACGAACGCTCATCATTTGTTTCTGATGAAAGGCCGAGGATGGTCTGAAATATCAAATATAATAACAGAAATAAATAAATACTGTCCAAAAAATACATTTTTAAACTTACAACTTTTTAGTAGTTTAATATATATATATATATATATATATATATATATATATATATATATATATATATATATATATATATATGCGCTACTCTTCAGAAATAAAGAGTCTTTTCGGTGACTAGCGTGTGTATACACTGCTTATATACAGCACAGTAAAATTTCCCATCACTGATCAACGCGCCTATGGCTTAAGTGATAGCGACTCCGAATGACATCACATTAGTCGAGTTTCGATCCTGGCCAGAAACAACTGGATGTGTCTATCCATCCTTGCCTCACACATAAACCTTTTTCTGCCCATTTGAATTTTTCACCCCAGCTTTATACATCACATACTCAGCACCACCTTACGCGCAATTGCCCTTGTCCATGCAATTATATTAGTCAACTCCTTTTTTATTTTCCGTGTAACCCTTGGAGATCTTGGCATTTTTTATTTTTAAAGCTTTATTTAAGTTATTGAAACAGCTCTAACTCTATTTCACTGTATGTTCGTTAAATGTCTTATGCAATTCAAAGAAATCAGGAAGTGTTTTTCCAATATTTAAAAAGAATATTTTCCCTATATCAGATTTCACCTTGAAATTGAAAGGAGGGTTGAACCAAATAACATTTATTGAGTTATTATTACTACGTAATTGTTAGTTCATAGTAAGTTTCAATACCAAATTGGAATTGTGCCCTTTCCCCTTTAATGCCAACTCATACTACTTCTTTTCCCTTCAAATATTTCTATAAAAGAATAATTTGATAATCTACACTCAGTAGCTTTAAGGATATGCTTAATTACGCTCACTGGGTGTTTGTTTGGAAATGGCATTCATGTACCTCAATTTAGTATAAGTTTTAATGAACGGAAATACAGTACCGTTATGCAGATCGAACTTTGAATACTATACCACTTTTCTATTTATGTCAATCTCAATATAAAAGCCGAAGTTCTTGAGGATTCTAAACAGTGCCTATTTTGACTTTTGTCATTTTGGTTTCTATTATCACGCACTATCATGAGTCTGTCATATCTGTACATCCGGTGATTGTCTATGTAGACCAATTCATTTACTTTACTCAACACGTATAATCCAATCAAACATCAGCACCATCAAACATCCTTTGCCCCAGTTGGATTTCTTAATCCATGCTTCTCTATTGTGAAACAGAACCGTTTTACGACAATGTAAAATTACCTCAACCTGTTCCGGGGTATACAAATACAATCCTTAGCGTATTGAAAGACCTGCCGTAGCATTTTTTCCGTTATCTAGTGGTAGCAGTCTTTAATATCATACTTAATGAATACTTTTGTTTTCTTATCATCAATTCAGCTAAACTGTGAGATATATTCCCTCGTGCCGGGCCATTGGTTAGCTTGCGTGGCGACTCTTAACAATTCGCATACCTTTGCAATGCAAAACGGCTTACCTTACCCAACTCGCTCTTAGTAGGATTGATCAGCCGAAATGAGGGGCTCTTCGGAAATTTTTCTTCGTGATTTTTCACTGTTATAAATGCTTGTTTTTCGCACAGTATTTCCACTCTGTCAGGTATACCCAGTTCAGACGTGATGTCTTTAGCCTCCTTGTTGATATTATCGATATACAAGGTGGATGCTTTTCTATAGAAATTAGTGACTTCATCTTGTAATTTGACCTTCCAACACTTTGGACTCACCAGATTTATATTTCCTGTTTTGTCGCTTTTTATTAGCTATTTAGTTGTTTTTTCCTTACCTCATCCTACACTTGTTTTAGAAATTACATTTGTCCTTCTTGAATCTGATTCTATCTGTAACTAGCAGTATAGCCCGGCGTTGCTCGGGTATTATGAAAGCTTTCAAACTAATCCATGATCCTAGAGCTCAGACTCTTTGGACGTTGGCACGAAAGACTAAAAAGCAATCGTTATTTCCAGTTAAAGAGAAACCGTAAACTGAAAGAAAAATCAATGGATGTAAGTCAAATTTTGATTTCCTGGTAACAATATCAACTATGTTTTTTCGTCGTAAACTGTATTTTGAAAGCTAAATAAGTCTTCTGAGTAAATGGTATCATGGCTGAGACTAAGAATTACAATTATAGCTACTTAGAGCCAAACCCGAAGCAAAAAATTAAAATAAAAGGGCTGTAAATACAGATATACAGGCAGATAAACAGACACACGCACAAACATCTTGCCTTATATATATATATATATATATATATATATATATATATATATATATATTATCGATTTTCTGCATTATTTTAAGAACTGCAACCTTGAAACTTTTGAATATTGTTTTTTGTGTCTTTGTCTATGATTATCAAACTTGATTAAAATCGGACCACTCATTCTATAACCCGATTTTTTCGATTATCAATTTTCGATATTTATCGGGGGTACATCGACACAAAACCTAGCTAAGAACACTCGCAGACGATTATATTACAACTGTGTAAATTTTCAAGAAAATCGGTTCAGCCGTTTTCGAGTCTATAGTTAACGGATAGACACACACACATACACACACAAAGTTTCATTTATAAATAAGTTTAGATTAGATATTAATCATTTCCTTGTCGAAGCTAGCCAGATCTTCAATTGTAGATGGCTATCTCCTTCTCCTAAATTAGAACGTCTCTGTCTCTTTGATGCTCTTTGCATACCTTCTTTCATGTGCATTGTCCTTTCATGGCTTTCAACGTCTCCCTATCCTTGGTGGCTCTTAGCACGCCTGCTTCTGTTACACCATTCAACCCTCGTTCCATCATCCACCTGATTAGATCATTTAGATATGCTATAAGCTGCATTCCCCTGTCTCTTTTCCCCTCTATCTGGCCTGTTAGTATCAGGCTCTCCAAGCTGTCTTTCCTCATTGCATGTCCCAGGATCTTTAGCTGTCTCTTCTTGATGGTTAGTAATAATTTCCTTTTCGTTTCCATTATTTCCAAAACCTCATCATTGCTCACATGCTCGATCCATGATATTCGCAGCATCTTTCTGTAGAAAAAGCGCTCTCCACCACACTCTGTCGAGGAACTGCTTGATCTTACTCAACAACATTGGTATATACGCATGTCTGCTAGGTATCGGGTTATTCTTGAGCGAGTACGGAATCTCAAACTTTTCCATAACCCCAACAAATCACATAGCATGCTAATAACCGCGCTCCAGTGAAACAACACACGTAGTCACGTACAAGATGATACAATTCACTTGTAGCTCGAAAATATGATTAACCTTTAGCTTCTGAACGTTTGTAAAAACATGCAACCATTGTGATCGCGTGCTAGCAGAATAATGCGCGGAGTCACGTACCAGATGTTATAATTTACACGCAATTTAAAGTATAATTAACCTTTAATCTTTATGAACTTGTAAAGATTTTTAACCTTTACGGGCGTGCACCAATGAACAATAGGCGTAGACCCGTAATAGATGTTAAAATACACTGGTAGTCCAACACACAGTTAGTTCAAAAGTATAATCAACCTTAAACTCTTAAAAGCATGCAACGATCTTTAACCTTTAGCCTTTATTTGCGTGTACCAATGTAACAAGATGCATAAACCCGAACTAGCTGTTACGATGTACTGGTAGTTTTAAGAGTATGTTCAAACTTTAACCTTTATAAGCGTGTAAATATACACCGTAAAAAGTGCTCGACTGCGTGAAATAGAGTATACTTAGGACGGTTTGGCCGTATTGTATTGGTGACTAAATTTACGGGTTGTGTTAGGGGGAAAATCTGGCTATTGTCACATATCACACAAGAAATCTGCTGATATATCTGTTATTGAATTAGAATCAGATCACTTGAATTAAAAGAGAATACCTTAAGAGTGAGAGTGAGCTTTTTCAGTACATGAAGAATGCTTGGAAACGCCTGAAACTTATTTTTTGCAAAAATGTTCGAAACAATGACAATAATCTTTAAAGTTGTAATTAAGACAGGCAATGGCTTTATGAACGAACAAAAAACATAATGATATTGTATTTGGCTATATTTCATAGATAAGGCAGTATTTACAGTATTAGATTATTAAGACTATTGTCCTCATCTTTCTTGCAATTTGTCCGACGTTTTGGTCGTTGTTCACTCCAGCCTTCTTCGGGTGCTAGGAATTTCGAACCGAACCCATTATTACAATCACTGGGGTATATGATCTCCATTCCTTGCGTATAACCTCTTCTGGGTGTCATGAGTTATTTCCTTCTAACCCTGTAAGTTATTTGTTCATCACAAATGTAGTCTGGTATTGAACTCACAACTCTTTGGGTCAAATCACACGAGCTGAAGACGTCTATGACCACTGGACGATGTGTTCTTAAAGCTAAAATCTTTGGGACTTATAAACCTAATGTTCAGGAACCCTTTTTTCACCAGACTTCTCATTGCAATTTTTTAATGGTTAATGGTTTTCTCTAGTATTCTCTAGCACCTGAAGAAAGCCGGCCTGCTCAACGGCCGAAACGTCGTACAAATGGCAACAAAGATGAGGACAATAGTCCGAATGATGTAAATGATGATATTGTTTGATATTTTTTTATAGTCAAATGAATAATAGCAAATACACTCTAGTTACAGAAATTGTATTTTTTACTTAAAAATTATTAAAATATCTAATACTTACTGTGTTTCTTGTTTTTGTCTGTTGTGTATAGAAAAGCGGAGGAGAGGTTCTTGGGAAAATCCCTTAAAATATATGTATGTACATGGTTTTCTAATATATAAAATCTACGTTGATAAAGTTAAAGAACTAACGCATCTGCATAGTCTGCGTTCAAGAGATATTTATATCTTCCATAATGTTGTTAGAATGTTTGTTGACAAAATTACTTAGCGTAATGTGAATTTCTTTTTCTTGAAACAGTAACAACAAAGGAAGACTTCGACACACAACTGATTATTAATTCGCTAGAAAACAGAAAAAGAATACTTTAAGAAGATTAGTGTCTACTAGACACCACCATATGTTTCCCTATCATTTTGTTAAAAATTAGACAAAGTACATATTGGCGCACATTTCAATTTCCGTCCTAGACATGAAAAATATTAATCTAGAATAATTCTTTTATCATGAATGATATTCTTCTAATCTAATCTCATAACTGAGGTTATTCGTCTCGTCAGTAGTAATATTTTATCATATAAATATTAATATTAAATTCTTCTATACATGCATTAAATAAAATTAATTGATGACCCCTGAAAAGATTGCGCTATCACGTATTTTTTGGGGGGTGGGGATATAATAAAACCCTCCCTTTTTTAATTAAATAATTTCCTTGCTGTCCCAATGAGTATGTTATCGTTAACTGTCTTACCGTAACATCTTTAACAATATGTAGGAATTCATTTTCTTTATATTTTACTGTTGTTAATTCTATTTGTATCTTGACTACCACTTCCATCAATGAAGGATAATTATCAGTTAAACTTGAACAATATTGAATATAGAAGCATATAAGACGAAAATAATATATATCATAGCGTTACAAACAATCTACAATCATGTGCAAATTAATTGAAACACCTGCTTTCTTCTTTTTCTTCTATGTGCCCTGTTCCTTTCAGGACGTAGGCGATCGCGGCTTTCCACGTCTACCTATCCCTGGTGGCTCTTTACACGCCTTTTCCTGTTACGCCATGCAACCCTCGTTCCATTATCCACCTTATTAGGTCCTTCAAATATGTTACCCTGTTTTTCCCCTGCCTCTTTTTCCTTCTATTTGGCCTGTTAGTATCAGGTTCTCCAAGCTCTCCTTCCTCATTGCGTGTCCCAGGAATTTAGCTGTCTCTTCTTGATGGTGAGTATAAATTTTGTTTCCATCATTTCTAAGATCTCATCATTGCTCATATGTTCGATCCATGATGTTCGCAGCATCCTTCTGTAGAACCACATTTAAGTTGCTTCAAGTTTTTCCTCCATCTTCGATAATATGGTCAAGCATTCACTATCATATTGAAGAACAGACAACATATAGCTATCCAGTACTCTCTTCCTTGTTCCTAGTGAAATTGTCCTGTTTCTTAATTCCTTACTCAACTTCTGAAATGCATCCTTCGCCATGCCAATCCGCTTTCGGATGTCTGTGTCACACATTCTGTCTTCTGTTATAACACTTCCCAGGTATTTAAATTTTTGTACCTGCTTGATTCTAGTATCCCCGACCTGTATTTGGCATACTGGGCTGCCCTTTATACTCATGACCATGCATTCGGTTTTAACTGCTTTACTTTACTTTATTTCACCATGCAGTCAGTTTTAACCCAACGGGAGTTACAGGTTGTAATCGATTTCTATTTTCTCCTTGGATAAATTAATTTGCAGTGGTGTGAAGCAATATCTATCCATTTCTGATGTGTATGATGAGATTTGTTTGGTCTTGAATAATATTGCGTCATCCCTGACTGCATCAGATTTTTATCACGCCCGGACACTATAGTCTCGACAAATGGTTAGTTGTCTGTAATGGACGTAACTCCAAGAAAGCATACGAAAGTTGTAACGCTGCACAAACACACTGGCAAGCCTTACGGGTAGATTGGTGGGGGTTGTTGTTGGTATCAGCCTTTCAACTGTTTGCCGTGATATCAAAGGGAAGCAACAAACAAGAATGGAAAAATCCATCAGTCTAAAACGCAAAGAAAAAATTCAGTTTTACCAAGATACAACGTATACGTGATCAGGAAAAATGTGAAAAATCTTAAGAAGACATTATTTGTTTTCCAATTAATTTGCACAAGGGTGTATTTCTTTTAACATCCGTCCTTTCCTTTCAATTTCTCCCTTGTTTTCTTATTTAAATTTCACTGAAGCAGACTTTAACCGCATTATAATGTTATAGCGTTGGCTTCGATTTTCTCTCTCTTTGTTTTTTTAACACTAAAATCGAATGTTTTTCTCATATAATAGTTTCCTGTCGTCTTTCCTCGTCGTCAAAACGGAATGGTCAATCATTAGTTTCAGACAACTGAAAGACCTAACACAAGCAAAAGCAAAATTTAATGATTTACAACTCGAAACAGACAAACGGAAATCTGATACGTTAAAATATATTTTCCTCTGCGATTTTTAACTCTCTTTGAATATATGGAGATGTTCTCGATGTTTATTTACTAATTAGCTTATCTTGCACAGCAATATGTGCTTTTCACTAACTATAGTTTTTCAGTATATATCCATTTCTACATTTTGAACTTCATTAAACTTTAAAAAAATAATTTTCTTTTTCGTTTTTTCAGTGAAGTCTATTTCCAAAAATTAGGAATCTAATCTCAAATTAATGAATAAATATGGCAAAGAATTATCCACGATCATATTTGAAAGAAAGAGACAGTTACATGACAGAATTAGTGGAAAGACAACATATGTTATAATTTCAATGTCGCCGTCTGCAGCACTGTAAAAATTCTGGTCAGGATAAGTTTACTCGAACTCAGTGTGGGATAGAATTCTGAAACTGATGGATTGTTTCTGGTTTACGTTTTGTTAATAAGAAGTCTAAAAATCCGCAAATACATGAAAACGGTACCAAGATTTATAAAAGATAATAATCTATCCGCAGCCAGATTTTATATTAAAGCAAGACAGCATGTGGTATAAAAATTTTGGCTAACCTCTGGCTTGCGCCAGTCTCTTGCTTCCGCCGATAAACTGTTCTGTAACTACTGTGTATGATAAAGCGAAATAGAACGTGAAAATCGTCCTCTTGATGACGAAGTATATAATATTTCATTTATGTTTAAAACTTCAAACTAGGGATTGTGCGAAAGGCAGCAGCTCTTTTTAATAAGCACAAACAATTTTGATACTTTTAACTTCTCTTTAAAAACAAAAGTCTTAAATAATACATTTTTATAAGTAAACAATGTATTTAACTATCAAAATATTACAGATTGATATATAAGTGTATTAGATTTTTTTTGAATGAGAAAACATTTATATAAGTAATAAAAATTAATTTAATTTATTCATTCAAAATTTTATGATTATGACCAAGTAAAATACTATTTAATTTCTGATTATGAGATTTAACATCCCCGGGAAGAATTTGAACTCTTTTAGAATAGCGAAAAAATCTAGTGTCGCGAATTACACTCTATTTCCTTAAAGAAATTCTCCGATGAAATTGCGATATTGTAATTTTCTTTTCAAAATGTTGTACTTGTAAAGAAAACAAATTTTATTTGTCATCTTTTTTTATTAAGGAAATGTCTTCAAGTGAAAAAGGTCTACAGAATTGTTTAGTGTATTAGTGTATTAGTAGACTAACGGAAGGAATGCAAATATTGTGAAAATTAATTTTGAAGAAAAAAAAACGCGAGTATAAAATACGCAGAGAAAAACTCACCTATATATATATATATATATAAAAATAATGAAAATTAATGACGAAGTGTAAAATATATTGTGTGACGTATTTCGTCCTTAAAGACTTAATAGAAGTAAAATGATGTTTACAATGATGCAGTTTGACATACGTACGATGGGGAGGAAGGTATGCGGAAAATGGAAAAATTTAAATAAAAATTTTCTTAGTATGCTTGGGTGAATAATTCAGCCAATTTAATTTAGTCTATTTTGCTTAAGCTTTTCTCACTTTAATGTTAAGTATATTATATTGTAACGATATAAGATTTGCCAAGGAAGAGAGAATGATCCACATTTACTGTGAGTAATCAATCGATTAAAGCACTTTATATAGACTTTTGTTTTAGTAAAATGCGTTCGTTTTTCTTTTAATTTAATTACATTAGCATTTTAATATCAAAATATAGACAATTTCATTACGTTGAATAATGTATATATTCTGGTATATAAAAAATGTATATATAACTTTACCACACACACACACACACACACACACACATATATATATATATATATATATATATATATATATATATATATATACACATATATATATAGGGTGTGATGGATAAGTTGTCGTCTAAAGAAAGCGAAAATGAAAAAGGCACTGATATCTTACTTATTTTAACAAATATATTTAAAAAAATATGCAAAAATATTTTGAAATAGTAAAGAGTAAATTTATTCAAGAAAATCGCCATAAGCTTCAACCTCAGCCTCGACAAAACTCAGGAATCTACTGTATCTCTTCTGGGTGGTCTTCTTTTAGAAATAAGTGAATACTGCCATAATCCTTCCCTTAAGTTCCTCTTTGGTGTTGCAAGAAGCTTTTTTGTCACATTCTCAACTTCTGAATATCGTTTCTCATATCTTTGTCTATGAATGTATCAAATTTGATTAAAATCGGACCACTCCTTCTATAAACCGATTTTTTGGATTATCGATTTTCAATATTTATCTACAGTACCTCGACCCAAAACCTCGCTAAGGACACACGCAGACGCTTAATAGTACAACTGTGTAAATTTTCAAGAAAATAGGTTCAGCCGTTTCGGAGTCTATAGGTAACACACACACACACACAGACACACACACAGAGACAAAGTTCCATTTATAAATAAGTTTAGATATATAAATTAATGACATTTTTTGCTGAACTGAGGAAACAGAATAAGCAGAAACCTGAAGAATGAATATATCCTACTAATGTTCTTAAGAATTTTCAAATTCGCTACGACCTAAAACCACACTGCTCAATTAAGTAAAAAAAAAATCTCTCTATGTTAATTCTGTCAATGCTGTATATTGATATCGAGTACATTACGACAAAAAACTTAATCGGCAAAAATTCTTCCCTATTAGCAAACGACTGAAACTTAAAAAATTTTGCCCTAAACACCAATATAATTGAAAACTATATATTTGTGTATGAATCAAATTAAACACGTAATCCTAGTTTTTTTCATTGAATATAGTGCGAAGATACATAACTAAATATCTATCTATACTTATATAAAGATATATATTCATCCACTGACAGTCCTGTTTTGCAGCTCATCAGTACGGTTAGACACCCGATTGCTTTTAGCCAAGATTGAAACCCCACCGAATGGACGTAGGTTTTAGTAAGGTAGACTTTAGTGTTATATATATATATATATATATATATATATATGTATATATATATATATATATATATATATATATATATATATATATAATGTAAGGTCACGCCAGTATTCTAATTAATTACGGGATGAACATTATATATATATATATATAATGTTAATTCAAATATATATATATATATATATATATATATATATATATATATATATATATATATATATACTTTAATTGAAGTAATGTAAAAGGGTGATCCAAATTTCTAAAATATCATTGTGAATAAATGTTTGTATCGAAATGACTTGAGAACTTTTTTTTAAAACCACTTAATCATGTTAGTGGTTTTGGTTTCATATCTGAAAATATAAATTCTGAATCGCATTTCAATATTATATAAAATAAACTAATTTTGATTCACTTTGTAAAATCTTTGTTCTAATATTCATTTACATCTTTTATAAAATAATCCAGAAATTCTACATACAAAACATCGTTTCAAATATTGTCGTATTACAAAAGACATGAACCACATTATTGTTAACAAAATCTCGCCTTTATCAGAATCTAATTCTCTAAAGTAGAAAAATAAATGTTTTGTTTTAAATAAGTACAGTTTTTCAACCATTTATAGAATTCTATTAATGCAAAAATTTAATTAACTTGCAGAGTACGAAGCAGCATTTTGGTCAGAAATATATCACTTTAGCAGGTGTGCAAATAAAGAACTTTCGCAAAAATTTGCAAAGGATAGTGATATCAGGGTGTGCGGAAAATTCTCGAAAAAATATCCACAATAAAAAAGATAAGAATTATAATTGGAGAAAATTGCTATTCGTTGTTCTATAAGCTAATGTAAAATAAAGGATTTTATCTATAAGCTAATGTAAAATAAAGGATTTTATCTATCTCACACATAAGTTCAGAGCCTGATATATATTAATAGCGTCACTAATAAAAATTCCATGTGTTTTTTATAAAGTAATAACCATCAAATGGCAAGTGACGAAATTTGGGCCTAATCGGATTATTAGTTTACAAATTAGTTATTTAAGTAAAGTTGCTGTTGGAAGTGTTGAAAAGAGTGGAAATATTTGAATTTCCTGTGTTGATAAAATATTACATTCTGATAGGAAAAATACTGTCCAAGAAAACAATGGCTTGATATGTGCTATTCGGGTTCTGTTCAGTAGAATACACAGGTTAAGATGTCGCAGGCTGACTTTAAATGCGGTCGTACATACACATATGATACTGAACGATCGGGTCGCATAAAATCGGCAGTTGTCCTAGAAAGCATAACATTCACAAACTTATTTTTTCCGATCATAAATTGAAGCTGTTTCAGATAACTACAGATCTGAACATATCAGAAAGCTGTGTATTGACCATTTTGCATGAACATTTGTCATTGAGAAAGTGGGTGCCGAGTTGGCTCACAATCGATCATAAACAGCAACGCGTCGACGATTCATAGCGTTGTTTGCAATTGTTTCAACGCCACGAGAAGTTTTAGCGCAAATATTTAACAATGGATGAAACATGGAACCACCATTTCCATCTGGAGTCAGATGAATGAACAGCAGCAGGTGAAAGATGCCCAAAGCGACCAAACGCAAATATCAGCAGGTATGGTTTTGGCCTCTGTATTTTGCAATGAACAAGGTATACTTTTTTATCAATTACATTGAGAAAAAAAGAACCATCAATAGCGAATATTATATAGCATTATTGGCGCATATGAAGGAAGAGATCGCCAAAAATTGTCACAAATTCAGAAGAAAAAGGGATCTTTCATCAAGACAACGTATCGTGTAAGAAGTTGATCGCAGCGATAGCAAAACTACGCGTGAATTACATTTCGAATCGCTTCCGAATCCATGCTATTCTCCAGATCTGGCTCCTGCCGAGAACTGGCTGTTTGCAGACCTCAAAAGAATGCAATAGCAAGAGAGACTTTGCTCCAATGGAGAAGTGCTATCGGAAACTAGGACGTATTTTGAGTCCAAAGGCATCGAATTGTTAGAGAGGCGTTGGAATCAGTGAATCACCCTAGAAGGAGACTATGTTGATGATTAAAGTCGAATTTTGCTTAAAAGTTGTTGTTTTATTAATTAGACCCTGGATTTATTGAGTAATGTGTTCATATATCTATCTATCTATCTATCTATCTATCTATCTATCTATCTATGTCAATTTAAATAAATTGCAAATATTGTGTCTGCTTATTTTTCTTAAAATCTCTTTATACACACCGATAATCTTTCGCTTATTATAATTGAAAGATGTCAGAAATGAGCTGTAATGTTTACAGATGTCATTGCCATTCATTTCTCAATTTACCCAAGTACATTTAATCTCTTTCATCTTCAGGGGTGTGAGTTATGGTAACAAAAGAAAAACAACCGCAAAACTCTGTTGCTAATAGTTACTGTAATTTTCTTCTGCTTCATATATAACTGTTGACAATATATATATATATATATATATATATATATATTAATCATATCGCCCCCAGCAAGGCGGTAACGCCACTGATGTGCAGGGTCTACGTAAGAGTGAAAGATTGAAAGATTGGAAAAGAGAAAGCCGGAAACCACATTCTAAACAGGGAAAAAGGGATGAGCCTCTTCACCTGTTCAATAGACGAGGATGGAGTGTGAACCGGGCAACAGTTCAGTCTATCTACTTTAATTAAAATATATATAATGTAACAGTGTTTTTAGAAAATTGAATTTTATTTCCCAAAAATGTATTTGATATAAATAAAAGTATAAAGAAACTTGTGAATATAAGTTTAAAAAGTGAATTATATTTAGTATATTTTCAATTTCTGAAGAATGAGCGTGAATATTCTTAACGTACTCACGATTTGTAACACGAAATTGGATATGGGTAAAAATTACTGCTTCCAAAATTATGCTATATTTATATATAATTATTTATATTTATTTGAAAATTATGTTATATTTATGGGTTAAAGAGATAGAGTGTATGTAATTGGACTTTGAAGTCAACACCTAGACGCTTCTTTCTGTTACATGCTAAACGCAATCGTCATGACCTGACGACTGCATTTAGTATTGCTTGTTGTGTGTTGACAATTGCGTGTTTGTTTCAATCTTGAGAATTGCGCGTACATAAATAATTCCTTTTTACGTGAGAGTTTAGAAAACGCTAAAATTTCTTATAACAAATCGCCTAAAGATACCGACAGGCAGAAACCGAAGTCGCGAAGTAACTCGTTTCCTAATGAAAAACATTCAAAAGTTCTACAATGTAATTGTAATAAACATTTTAATACAACTGTGTACTGGTTTAATTTAATTATGACCAAAACTAATTAACTAAATAATAGGCACTTGTCTTACAATTGAGCACTTTGATTATCAGTGTATTTTCAAGAGAAACGATACAGGATGTACCGGACCGCACGGAGAAAAAACAGTAAAAATTTAAAATATCACACTCACTGAAAAACATACCAGTTCAAAACAAACATGAATATTTGCTATGTTAGTAATAACAAATTAAACGATTTCTTACCACAAGCAGATGGAAAGCATTATTCTGCCTAAAAATATACGCAGGGCTAAAAAAATAAAGCCGTAAATAATTTCAATTTTAAGACTAGGAAACAAAGAATTAAATAAATTTGAAGATGTGATTTCCATATTAGAACAAACAAATTTTTAATAAGCAACAACAACTTCCGAATCAATTAAATACACAAGTAAAACAATTTAAAAACATCAAAAAATATACTTATTAAGGAAACAAATCTAATAACATATATAAAATAAACCCAAAGTATAAAAAAAATAATGAAGAAATCACAAAATCATATAAAAAGCTTCGGTTTTCTATATTAAAAATATCAACAAGGAAGCTAAAATTGTTACATAAAGACTGGATTTAAGCACCGAAATGCAAATTTTAGTTAGTAAGCAAGCTTTTCTAACAACAAAAGACCATAAAAATTATCCCAATAGCCCCTCGTACCGGCTCATAAACCCAATAAAAACCGAAGTGGGTAAAAGAAGCCATCAAATATCAAAAACATTTGTGACTTAAGGAGAATTGCTACTCAAGCCAATCAGTGGAAAAACACAGGGGACTGTACTTCCTGGTTCTAAATTTTCAAAACAAAAACATAATTTCATAAAATTTGACATTAAATCTTTTTACCAATCAATATCAGAAAACAGTTTATTGAAAGCGTTACATTTAGCGAAACGGTACATAGATATACCATCCGAACATATAGATATAATTCTATATTGCCGAAAATCCATACTATTTTCCGATGGTGAAACATAGATTAAAAAAATCAAATAACGGTACGTTTGATGTACCACAAGGCTAGTTTAACGGAGCCGAAGTTTCAGAATGAATGAGAATACACATCCTCAGTGAAATCAACGAAATAATCCACATAGATAACTACAGATTATACAGACATGACAGATTAATGATAGCACAGAACAGCAAAAGAGAAAATGATAGAATAAGAAAAATACTCTCCAACCTCTTTAAAGATCTAGATTTTAAAATAGTAGTTGAAACAAATTAAAAAGTCCAATATTTAGATGTACATTTTAATTAACAAACTGCCAATGTCTCTCCATATTTGAAAGCCAACGCCATTTTAAAGTACGTAAACACAAGATCTAACCATCCCACAATCATAATCAAGAACATTCATAAAAGAATAGATCACAGACTATCAATGAATTCGTTAAACAAAATAATGTTTGATAAAAAGAAAAGAAATTGTGAATAAGCCTTAAAAAATCTGGCCATAAAAACATTTTCGAATACAGACCGCAATCAAGCAGACAAATGAAAAAAATATTAGAAATCGAAACACTATTTGTTTCAACCCAAAATATAACTTAAAAGTAAAATCCAAAATAGGACAAATATTTAAAAAAAATAATCAATAAACACATTCCAAAACGCTTTAGATTAAACAAAATATTCAAAAGGAATTCAATTAAACTGAGTTAATAATTTAGAAAATTACATAAAAAACAAAACACCAGAAATCTAAATAACAACATACAAAGCATCATTAACAAGGAATGTAACTGTAGGGACAATAATAAAGGCCCACTTAACGGACTTTATAATACAAAAGAGATTATTTACAAAGCAGAAGTACATGATATAAGTGGTCAAAATAAAACATATTTACTATGTACCCAAGAGAGTTTTAAAGTAAGATGGAATAGCGTAAGTTTATATCTAAACTGGAAAACCTAAAAAAATGTTCAAAACGGGCTACCCACGTGTGGAAAATTAAAATTAAATCAGGGAGAAGTCCCCAATATAATTACAGCATAGTAAAAATAGCCAACTCTTACAACGGTGGTAAAATATGCAGATTATGCTAGGAGGAAAAATTGGTTATTAAGTTAAATTACTAAATGAAAAATAGAAATTCTTTTAAAGTTTAACCATACAAATAAATATTACTAGGATCATATATTCATGACGTGTTCCAAGACATTTAAGTAACTTCTCTTAATATTAAAAATTGCACATTTATAAAAGATCTCTGTTACGTGAGCATTTGAAAAACGGTAAAATCCGTGATTGTTAATTGTCTGAAGATACAGAAAGGTATAAAACAATGTTGTGAAATAACTCGTTTCCAAATGAAAATATTGAAAAGTTCTACAACATAATTGTATTGAGCACTTCTGAATACAACTGTGTACTGGTCTAGTTTAATTATGACCAGAAAAGGGGTTTCTCAGAATACTCTCTGCGTTCACAAGAAATCATGCCACTAGACATTTCATTGGAATATCTAAAAGACAATGTCCACCCTAACAAATTTTCAACAGTCTCTAAACTGAAAGTAGCAATTAAAAGAAAAAGCACACAAGCCACAAATTGTTTCGTGATGTTTGCCATTGAATTACTTTGCTTTCGTCAGCAGTGCTTAACGTAAGTCAGATTGAAAACTGGTCTTGGCAAAACAACAGATTAATGTCTGCATATTCAATTTAATTTTGAAAATGATATGTATTTTAATAAAAACTGACTTTACAATTATCTAAAGTGCGTGTGCATTTTTGAGGAGCACCTTGTACACACACATAAACACATACACACAGTCATATATGTATGTGTGTGTGTGTCAATGTGTGTATCTGTATGTGTGTGCATATTTGAACTGAAAATACACCATAAAGTTACGAGGGTGAGTGATCAGTGAAGGGACCTGGTTTTATTTTGAATATTGTAAACTTTGTACTCACTCCGTTAAAACTATATGTATGGTTGCAAATATAACGAATTTATGAGAGAATCTTTCTAAATGTTTATAATTAAACAAATGTGACTGACGAAATAAAATGTAGGTTTTTAAAATTATTGCGAATATTCATTCTTATAATTTTCTTTTCTTTTGAGAATCATATAAATATTTTAAAAATGTTTTGGTTATCCGAGGGCTTTTGGCTATACTTTTAGCCATTATCGATGATGGATTTTATGCAAGTGTAACTGAATGGAGTTATATGTATGTCTGTAGCGTCCTGTGTATGTTCTATTTTATGAGCACGGTAAGTACGTTGTTTGCGTATTCTTAGTTGATATTATTGACTGTTGGGTTTTTCTTTCAGTTATTCAGTTTTACACTGCTAACTACATCGTCGAAAATAACATTTCCCCTGCAAGATCGAAACAATACAGAGAACCTATATGATTTACGAATTTACATGTCATTTGAAGAACAGTGTTTCTCATCAACATATTTTTTTGAAATAGTTATATCGGCTACAACATTGACGCGAAGGAACACGTTGCATCTTTCATACCAGAGTTCAATCCAATCTCATTTAAATACCCATAGTGACCTAACAAACACTATCTGTAACGTACTTTTTTAACAACCCAAATATCATAGCATCATCCACAAGCAAAACAAAAAAGGTCTAAAAGTAATGGAAGCATTATTAATAGAAATAAAAACCCAACACTGAACAATATCAACTACAACCACGCCAAAAACATGAATACCAAGTCCATTGAACAGGTGTAGAGCCTCATCCCTTGTTCCCTGTTTAGGATGTGGTTTCCGGTTTTCTCTTTTCCAATTTTTCCACTTTTCTCTTTTGTTAATTCTTTTCAATTGGAGTAGATAGACTGAACTATCGCCCGGTTCACACTCCACCCAAGTCTCTTGAACAGGTGTAGAGGCTTCATCCCTTGTTCCCTGTTTAGGATGTGGTTTCCGGCTTTTCCAATCTTTCCACTTTTCTCTTTTGTTAATTTTTTTCAATTGGAGTAGATAGACTGAACTACCGCACGGTTCACACTACACCCACGTCTATTGAACAGGTGAAGAGGCTCATCCCTTGTTCCCTGTTCAGGATGTGGTTGCTGGCTTTCTCTTTTCCAATCTATTCACTCTTACGTGGCCATCTGCACACCAGTAGCCTTACCGCCTTGCTTGGTGTGATGTGATTAAAAAAAATACCATGTTTGGAACATAAAAACATACACACGACTCTACAAACAGACGTAACACTGAAAAAAAGCATCCATCCTCGACTCTACAAACAGACGTAACACGTAAAAAAAGCATCCATCCTCGATTAAGGCTAAAAAATAGATGAAAGCGCGCCGAAATATATTTGAAAGGTTTTTTTATACGATTTACGTTCTGAAAAGAAAAATAATTATAAGATCACATGAAACCTGCATAAAACAGAGATTGCTGTCCAAATGCAAAATATATATATATATATATATATATATATATATGAGTCATCTACAAACACACACACACACACACACACACACACACACACACACACACACACATACATATATATATATATATATATATATATATATATTCGTTTATAATTATAGGGCATCCTCAGTTTTTATAAAAAATATGTGTTCCATACTATTTTTAGTATTTATTACCAAGTGGATAATTCTAAATGAAAATAGAATTTTTTTTTGTTATTATTACTTTGCAGAATGTTACAAGGCAGACAGGAAGCCTTTGCTTTGGCCAGCCAATAAGTAGAAGAGACTAGCATGGGGAAGAGAGCACAAAAACTGAACAGTAGAACAGAGTTCATTTGATGCACATGTTATTGTGCATTATTAACAAAAGAACCATTCTATTTTCATTTAGAATTATCCACTTAACAATAAATACTAAAAATAGTATTAAATACATCATTTCTTTTAAAACTGGGGTTGACTAATAATTGTGGCCGGTAGTATGTGTGTGTGTGTGTCTGTGTGTGTGTGTGTGTGTCTGTGTGTGTGTGTGTGTGTGTGAGAGAGAGAGAGAGAGAAAGAGTGAGAGCAAGAGAGAACTATATTCACGTTCTGTTTTCGATAGTGGTATGGAATGAGTAATCAGCAAGTTGATTTCAAATTACTGTCAAACTTTTTCTACATTCACGAGATAAATACTGTGATGTTCATGCATTCACAAATAGAAACATATCCATATTTACACATATATTGGTTTAATATATTTTGCTCACACAATTTACGTCCTACGCATGCTTGTTTTCATCTATAAGACATACGTCTTTTATCCAGTGTTCACGAGATATTCCACCTAACCACGTATTTTGGCCTTGTTATTTAAGGCTGCACACACGTGTTATCCGGCAGTTAAGGCTCAGTTGCCCCACGACACCAGCCATGCTATCGTGGGGACATGTTTCTTAGTTTCACTAAACTCACACATACATAAACGCACTAATTGCAGATAGCAATTAATGGCACTAATTCATTTCTCATACATACAGGCATGTGCACATACATTTCCAATACAAACTTCAATGGGAATTTCAGCTCCAACAGTATGTTTTTCTTCTTTTCAGAACTTTATTCCAATCAATCTTTCATTGAACATTTAACAGACAAAAGGGAGATAACTTCTCTGTATTTGGGTAGACATATTTGTAACCTTTTTTAATACGTTGTTATTCAAGTTACCTTAGCGTCTTTGCTGTTTCTTATTTCCCTTGTCATGTCTGATCAATCATACGTCGAGTAGAATTATAAATTTAAATATAGTTATAGACGTTTGTCCTTTACCACTGCAAAACGTACGAATCGATTTCTTCGTCCTCCTGTTTAAGCCAAAGACAGGAGGAGTCTACCTATAGATTAAATAGTAGAATACTATATAGCCTTTGTGGCTACCGGTTTTAGGGATCTTCGAAGATGAAGGGAAAACTTGAAGCAGCTGAAATGTGGTTCGACAGAAGGATGCTGCGAATATCATGAATCGCGCATGTGAACAATGATGAGGTTTTGGAAAGGATGTAAACGAAAAGTAAATTAATACTGAACATCAGGAAGAGACAGCTGAAATTCCTGGGACAAGCAATTTGGAAGGAGGGCTTAGAGAACCTGATACTAAAAGGCCAGATAGAGGGAAAAGGAGACAGGGGAAAGCAGCGGATAACATATTTGAAGGACCTGATCAGGTGGATGACGGAACAAAGGTTGCGTGGTGTAACAGGAGAAGGCGTGCTAAGAGCCACCAGGGATAGGGAGACGTAGAAAGCCATGATCGCCTACGTCCTGAAGGGACAGGGCACAAAGAAGAAGAAGAAGAAGAAGAAGAAGAAGAAGAAGAAGAAGAAGAAGAATAATGAGGAAAGAGGGCTTGGAGAACCTGATACTAACAGGCCAAATAGTGAAAAAGAGACAGTGGAAAGCAGAGGATAACATATTTAAAGGACCTGTTCAGGTGGATGACGGAACAAGGGTTGCATGGTGCAACAGGAGAAAGAGTGCTAAGAGCCGCCAGGGATAGGGAGAGGTGGAAAGCCATGATCGCCTATGTCCTGAAAGGACAGAGCATATAGAAGAAGAACAAGAACAAGAACAAGAAGAAAGAAAGAAAGAAAGAAAGAAAGAAACTTTGAATTCAATTATTGAGAAAGTTCACTTCGAAACCTTGTGAGATAATATTTGAACTGTTCTCTTTATTGGGCAGTTTCGAAAATTGTGAATTGTTATACTTATGACTTCACCCTTATAATAAAATCAATATGTAGGATGCTCAGTTCTGGTTAATTAACCGCCGAGCATAAACACATTGAAATCTGTATTGATTCTTTAAAATTATATTATTATATAAGTAGTAGTACTCGTCACAATTTCACGGCTTTTCTGTTTGAATTTAATTTTTTTTTCTTTCTGTCCGTCTTTTTGTATTTCTTTCCGCAACGGCTGTTAGGTTCTTTCTGTCTTACCACGCGATCAAAAACGGAACTTCTATTATAGTTCAGTCAGTTAAGTGTCATACGTGATACACGCTTTGGGAGATCATTATAGAGTTCATCCTCTTTTGGGTCCAATAGCAACGTGTCGGGGCTTAAATACATTACAAATGTGACCAAAAATTTTAATCTGGTTATTATGACTTCAATTGTTTTCTTGAAAATTGTATTTTGGTTGTGCCTTCAGGCATCGATTAACCTCACCATTGTCAGTAGTAGGACCAGTCATTTGACACCAGTAATTTCTGCAAGGACAACGAAATATCCAATTTTACTTCTTTTGATTTGGTAAAAACATTTAGTAGATTGATTTTAGACAGCCGCGCGGTTTTTTGACCCTGGGTTGGAGCTCACTGGCATTTTCTTTAGGGTACTTTCAGTGAAAGTGTGTCTTTATATTCTTAGTCTTTTCTTTACTATTTCGAGCAGTGAGTATCGTTCCTCATACATTTCTTCCGCCTGATAATATGAGGAAAGCGAAATAGACACTCCAAAGACCGAACACCCAAGCGGCAGCTCAATTAGGACAATAGGGGCCTCATTTCCAAGGTTCTAGTGAATGTGTTTCTGGGAAGCAATTTCCCAGATCCCGCCAGAGATACGAATAACCTGGAGCGGAATAGAGTTTGTGAGTATTTCTAATTGACAGCTCTCGTTAATTTTTTCCTATCTCTTTAATGCACACAGTTTGTGATTGCAAGTAACATAAATGGGGCTTAATGATGTATACGTGCCCAGGGTTTCAACTTTAAACATCCTCGCTTCTTCGGCTATCAGTATCATAAATTTCATCCCAGTGGAGTTCATTGTCATATCATATGCTTCGACTCGAAATAAAGCCTACGCCTCTAATTCTGCAAACCTGTGGGGCACAGAATGGTTAAATTAACTCCTTGATTTACATCAAATATGTTTTCCCGGTTCAATGGTAGAAATAAAAATCGGGACCAGCATTTTGTTTTCTTACAATGTAACACAATGCAATGCATTGTAATGATTCCATAGCTCTTCGCCGGGTTCCACTACCAACGTTAGATGGTGAGGTAACTCAACCTGTACTTTTAATTAAAAAAAACTCAGGTGGCCTGGGGTCACTATTCCTGGAACGGTTGTTCCAACGATACCACGTATAGTTAACCACTCAATGGCTGTATAAAAATCTTTAAGTACTGGTTACTTTGTCGTACCTTGTTGACAGCGCTAATTAGCTTAAAGTACTATTGTATAAATATTGTATAAAACTCAGTACCTGAAATTCGTTTACCATCGCTTTCAAGTTATATATTTTCTGCCTCAACACTCGCAAATTGCTTATTAACCGATTGATATTTACATTATTTTGGATAGTTCTAATCTTGTTCCAATCTTCAGTATCAATACGCCTTCTCTCGCCACTAACCATTTTATACCTTCTCTAGTTCATTTCTTATAGACTCGATATCGTCGTCACCGTTCCGAACAAGACATTCAGTACTTTTCATAGAATAGCGAGTACCGTTCCTTTCTTCCTGTAGCAGCTCCACCCACTTTCAGATAATCCTACATCTTTCTTTACTGAACCTTTAATATGACTTTTTCCTTTTTCTTGGAGCCCAGTAAAGTAAAGTAACTCTTTTCCCTGATATATTTCTGTGTTACCCGGTTACTTGCTTCGCTCAGATTAGCCAATTCATCCTGTTTTTTGGTCCAATAGCAAAGCGTAGGGGCTTAAATATATTACACATGTGACCAGCAATTTTGTTTTGGTTATTATGACTTCACTGGTTTTCTTGAAAATTGTATTTGGGTTGTGCCACGAGGCATCGATTATCATCACTATTGACAGTAGTAGAACCAGCCATTTAACACCAGTCTTTCTTGCAAGGACAACGAAATACCCCAATTCACTTCTTTTGATTTAGTAAAAACATTTAGTAGATTGATTTTAGATAGACGCGCGGAGACGTTTGACACAGGGTTTGGTCTCACTGACACCATCGCCAGACATACAAGTTTCCAAAGCTTCACCCTGACATTTCCGTTCTGGTTAGCATTTCAATACTCACCGTTTATCTAAACTGTCTCTCATTTTCCTCGACCGCAGACAATAACTCATTCTCTAATGAAGCCTGTCTCTCCTTTTCACTCTAAGTTCTTCTTCTCATCCATTACACGCAATGGTGCGTAGGGCAGCAACTTTTTGTTACTGTTTCCGTAACAAACTGTTTTTTTATGGGCAAGGTTGTTAGCTCTGCGCCCAACCCCCAAACCTGGAGGACCGATGGAGCATTCTGGGTCTTTAAGTTTACAGCACCTGGTATTCCAAAATGGTCACTTATCTAAGTACTGACCAGGCTCGATGTTGCTTAACCTCTGTGATCAGAGGAGAACCGGTGTATTCAACACGATATAGCCGTAGACTTCCACTCTCACTGCCTTTAACATTTACTACTGGGACATAATTAGTCTATTAATTATCAATGTATAATCAATGTGTAGCGAAATTAGGTGCAAAATTAGTAACCAAAGCAGGAATAAGCACACTTATAAATGCAGTTAGGTCCCATACGTGGCAGACATTTGGGTGATCATGCCTGGAAAGAGAAATGACTGACTGGGCAGACGATTTCCTATTCTGCGGTAGACTTGTTGCCAACTAAGTCTATAGAATCTTATCTGTCCTGCTATTTAACCCATAGCGTTATAGAAAAGAGCCGGATTTATACCTTTCCCAAGTTAATTTGGGGGTAGGTGAATGCAACTAATTAAAGTGAAATTCGAACTCTGTTCTCTAATTTCTCGTTCCAAGTCGATATCCACTGCAACACAACGCACATTTTCTATTCTGATTTCATGATGAATCTTAATTGTAAAGTTAATGACTGAATAAACGGAACCGTATAAATTTCTATATCAATTTGGTAAATATTTGATGTTAAAATATTGCAACAACAAGCACAAATATGTGGATAAATGTGTAAACATTTGAAACGGATAACTTATTCTGTTTCCTTGAAACAGAATTCAATATTTCTTTCGTCCTTTGTTTCTTTAATTTTCTCACTGAAACCAACGTTTTATGATTTTCCTGAGTTTTTCTGGGACATTAAACAATTTTATATTGACTTTTTTAAATCTTTCTTTTATCACTAAAACGAAATAGGAAAATAACGCCCCCTCACCATTTCCATAATGCAATATTAAACATTTTACGCCTTGAGTGACATATTCTGAAATTATTGGGTTGTTTAGACCAACAACAAAACCGGAAATTCGTCTAATTGTCTAAATGAGCGATCTTACAAGAAAAGCGGAAATGTATCTTTTTGATTGATGAACTAGTGTAATTGGTTTGACAAGATAAATGAAATTTTATTGTGAATATTGCCGACCCCTCGTGTTCAGTTCATACAGTGATATTGAGTCCTTTTAAGGAACAGTTTGCAGTCGAGTTGAAAATAACTTGTTAGGCCAAATGATGAGGATCTACTTTGAAAAATTAATGTGAAAATGACAAAAGAAAAAGGAGATGGTAACCGGTTTTGTTCCATCCTCTTGGAGAGTTTCACTCAGTTGGCTATAAAAGAAAATAAAATAAACAAAAATTCATTAAAATCCTTCCGGTAGGTTTAGTGATTACTTGACTCTTTCTCGAACAGGGACATTTTTATCAGAATGTGCTCAACTTCGGCTACATCATCGTGTTAGAATCTTCAGTAAAATAAAATACTTTATAGTTTCAGTTCTTCTTATGTGCTCCTGACTTAGGATTTTGTTTTGATCCAAACAAGTCTATCACCTGTCTCAGTCAGTTAAATACCATACGTTATACATGCTTAGGCGATCATGTCTTGAAAGAGACATAACTGAGTGGGCAGAAACTTTTTCCCGTAGTAGGTTGTCATTACTTTCTGCGGTATTATTTGCCAACCAAGGCTACAGAACTCAATCTGTTCTGCTATTTAATCCATAGCTTCAGTGAGAAGAGACTGATTAATAGCTTTCCCACTGGTATTTGTGCATATGTAAACACAACAAATTCAACGGAAATTCGAACTCTGCTCTCTGATCCCTCGCAGCCAGCCGATATCCATAGTACCACAACGCACATCTGTCGATTTCCGAAATGTGGTGCTGTAACGATTTGTATTATTCATCTCATTTGGAATATTCTCCTTATATTTATTGTCATTCTAGCAGTATAACCCGGCGTTGCTCGGGTGAAAACTAATCCATGGTTCTGGAGCTCAGACTCAGCATAAAAATATTTGTGTGAAGTTTGGTGAGAATCGGATAAGAATTGTGGATTTGTATGAAGGACATACAGACAGATAATCAGACACTCACACACACACACAAACATCTTGCCTTATATATATATATATATATATATATATATATATATATATATATATTATCGATTTTCTGCACTATTGTAATTTCTGAATATCGTTTCTTATGTCTTTTTCTATAAGTGTATCAAATTTGATTAAAATCGTGACCACTCCTCCTATAACCCAATTATTTCGATTATCAATTTTCATATTTATCGGGGGTACCTCGATACAAAACTTAGCTAAGAACACCCACAGACGCTTATAGTACAACTGTGTAAATTTTCAAGAAAATCGGTTCGGAGTCTATACATAACAGATAGACACATGCACACATACACACACAGATAAAGTTCTATTTATAAATAAGTTTAGATTCCTGACGTTTTGGCATGTGTACATTATAGATCTCTTCAGGTGATATACGTCGGGATTTCGTACTTAACACTTTATTTAGTCCACGGTGGTAGATGATTCTAATTCCACGTGCTTTTTCTTTAATATCTCAGATGAAATGTTTTGTTTATCTTCCTCTGACAGGTATCGAACTCTTAATGCTTCCCAAGGGTAACTAGGCCAGAGGAGAAATCGCTGGTTAAAGTAATCCAAAATATAACTCAGCTTAAAGAAATATGAGTTCCATACCAGGCCACAGCAGATATTATGTTATGTAATATCAGTCCTTCTATATGGCAGTGAATTCTGGACAATCTCTTCACAGATAAAGAAGAAACTTGAAGCAAGAGAAATGTGGTTATGCAGAAAGAGGTTTAGAATTCCCTGAGCCGAACATGTCGGCAGTAACGAAGTTTTAGAGAAAATGGAAAAGAAATGGCAATCTATACGTGGCATTAGGGAGATAAAGTTAGAAATTCTAGGGTAAATAATGAGAAAAAAGGGCCTGGAAAGAAAAAAACAAAATTTATTTTGAGCCACAAATGACAGAAAATTTTGTAGAGCCATGATCTCGTACGTTCTGAGGAGACGGCTAATAGAGGCCGAAGCCTTATACAGGATATGACCCTTAAGACTTTTGGATATATAACTATATCTCTTATACAAAACGACCTTTTATAGTAATGGTAATAATAGCGTTTTCTTCATAATTATGCATTTGGCCGAATTAACAGACAAGGCAGTAAAATCTTCGGTTTTAGTTTATAAAATCTTTCTCCTGAAATTTATTTTTTAGGAAAATACGTTTATCACGTTTTCCAGTATGGATTGGGGTTTCCTTACCAACTTTTTGTTAAAGAAATGTAGGTCGTCAAATTCTTCATTATGCCTTTATTTTCAATTTGTATTGCATTTGCTATCGATTTAAGTCGATGCTGTGTTGGAAGTTTTCAAGTGACGTTTTCTTATATTTGGAACAGTTCTCTGTTTGTAATTCTGTGGCACTAATCATCTGTTAAAGCTTACAGGCTTTATTCGCTCAACGGCATTTTTAACCATGCATCTCAGAATGCTGTTCTATAGAGCTGAACGATTAGATATTTTTGAACGTGTTTGGCGCCATGCAGGAAATCGACAGGAAAGTCTCAAAATGACGGTACTATATAAGTACACGAGTAGTATAGCCCGGCGTTGCTCGGGTGTAATGAAAGCTTTAAAACTAATCCATGGTTCTGGACCCTTTGGACGTTGGAACGAAACACTAAAAAGCAATAGTTGTTTCCAGTCAAAGTGAAACCGTAGATTGAAAAAAAAATGAATAGATGTCAAATTTTGATTTGCGGTAACTGAATTTTGAGGGCTAATAAGTTCTCCGAGAAAATGGTATCATGGCTGAGACTAAGAACTACAATTATACCTACTTAGAGTAAGACTCGAAGCAAAAACCAAAAAAAAAAGGGCTGAAAACTTGATTTTGATCAGACCCGATAGAATATCGGGGCATCGATGTCCATTATCATAGTTAAATAAGTCATCCAAGGGTAAACTAACCTAAGTCCATGAAAACTTATCGTACCCATCGGGCGTAAAACTAGAGAAAATGAGTTATATTTATGTCTGAATATCGGTTTTGATCAGATTCGAAAAAATATCGGGGGTATCGATTTCCGATATCATGGAAAATGAGTCATCTACTAAGATCTAATGTTTAACAGTAAAAACTATAATTTTACCAAAATAGAGCAAATTCTGCAGCAAGAACCACGATAAAAGAGCTAAAATCCTGATCTTGATCAAACCTGATCGGATGTCGGGTTATCGATTTTGAATATCTGGGGGAAAACGAAAAAAATAGCCCATGACCAGACCGGAAGCGTAAAGAATATGTGTGTGAAGTTTGGTGAGAATCAGATAAAAATTGTGGATTTGCATAACGGATATACAGAGAAACAGACAGACAGACAGACACACACACAAGCATTTTGCGTTTTATATATAAAGATGACTCATCAATTTGATATTTTTAGCAATTTGTGGATTTGGACGTAACTATCAGTATCGCGACATATTTTATACCCCTTTTGATTATCGTGTATTCTAAATTTGACGTAAAACAGTCGAGCGTGAAAATTCAAAACATAATATTTACAAGATCTATTTCAAATTGTTAATGAATTTTTCTTTATTAGTCATTTGTACTTAAGGGAGGGCGGATGGGCATTCTGGTGCAGTGAATATCGGCTCGTAATGAGAATTTGACGAGCCGTGTTTTAATTTCAGTTAAATTCCTTGCATTCACTTACGCGCAAATACCCTTGGGAAAGGTATTAATCCGTCTCTTCCCTCCAGTTATGTATGAAATAACAGGAGAGATTGTGTCCTATAGCCTTAGCTGGCAACCAGTCTACCACAGAAAGTAATGGCACTCTATCTCTTTCAAGACATAATCACCCAAGCATGTATCGCATATGGCAATAAACTGACTAACTTAAGGGGTGAGGTAGTATTTACTTTACTGACACTGTTCAGACGGTTGATCTCATCGTTATTGCCATGTTTACGACGTTCCGACTATTCTACTTTCTGACCTTCTTCATGTGCTAGGAATTTTGAACCGAACCCGTTATTTCCATCCCTGAGGAACATTATTCTCCTTCTCTGTGTGATGAGACTTACGGATTCTCTGTAAGTATCTTTTTTTAACTCAACTATCTAAATTAATTGTTTACCACTGCTGTAGCCTGGTATTGAAATCACAACTCTTTGGGCCAAGTCACTGGAAATAACCAACGCCTATATCAACTGTGACCATGTGTACACAAACGTCGTAAACGTGGCAATATCAGGACAACAGTCAGAACAGTGTAAATGATGCATTTTTATGTTCAGTAGTAAAAATTATTTTTCTTATAAACTGAAATGATACATTAATTTACATGTTCCTGCTTCAAAAGAAGCCGCCTAATGGGAATATACAAGGTATGTGTCCTCATTTATGGCATCAAATGAAAGAAATCTCATCAGAGATGAGAAAAGGACTTGAAGCAACAGAAAAAAAATGGTTCTACAGAATAAGGGTGTGGATATCATGGATTGAACATGTCAGGAATGAATAAATGTTAGAGAAAAAGTGAACCAAAAGAAGACATGTACATCAGGAAAAGACTGTTAAAGATTCTGGGACATGTAATGAGAAAATACGGCTTGGAAAAGTTGATACTCATAGGATAGATTGAGGAAAAACAGCCAAGCTAAGTTATCGTGAAACGTCCTTGATGACCCTAAGTAAACGGATAGCAGAGTAGAGTTCGGAAAAATAACAAAATCACAAAAGAATTTCAAGGGACAGGAAAATGTGAACGTCCATAATCGCCAATACCTTGAAGCAAATCCAAGAAGTCAGACGGAGATGATCATTAATATGTCGTTATTCTTGTTCAAATATATCAATAATAAAATATTCTTTAATCATATTTGTCAACATGAGCAACACTCTACTTTTATAATATACCAAAATATTGATATGGATATTATGATCATGTATAAATTATTTATATATAAATTAACATATTACTGCACAAGTTAAACGTTGATGAATGACTAGCCACAAGTGTACAAGAATGACAAATATAACCTAGTCTAAACGCCGTCTACTGTAAACTTACATTAAATTTAGAAATTAAAAACATATTATTTGTAGACTTATGGTTATATGGTCATTTGTCCTTATTTTCGTGTGAGGAACAATGCCCAAAGTTTGTAAAAGTATTTTTAATATTCCCTATATATATATATATATATATATATATATATATATATATAAATCGGTGTGTGTGTGTGTAAGAGAGAGAGAGAGAGAGAGAGAGAGAGAGATTATTTGCATATGTGTGAATGTCTAAGCTTATGTGAGCCCAAAAATATTTACCGTCCTTCTTATCTATTTTCATTTTATTTACGATTTTCTATGAATACTGAGTGATGCTGTGCGGAGGAATATATTTGCATGAGCCTAAATCTTTTGTATGCAATAGCATTCGGCATACGTTACGTTTGTATCTAGAATCTCTATTACTGCAACGGGGTGAAAAAATACCGATTTGTAATAGCGTCCCTTAGTCATTAAAGCAGCAATGATAAGAGATGATTGTTCCTTATTGAAAAGTATTCCGGATTCGGATTACAGAACGCCATTACCATAATCGATTTTGATTGCTACTGAGCGGTGACTTAACTTTGCACTCTGCTACTCTTCCATGAAAGAGAATTGTAATTCTATAAAAGACATGTTGATCTGTACAGACAAATTGGAAAATTTCAGAATTTGAGAGCGGGCATAACCGACGCGCGCGCGCGCGCGCGCACACACACACACACACACACACACACACACACACACACACACACACACACACACACACATATATATATATATATATAAGGAATGAATGTTATTTACGGCAGATCTTTAATATGTATAAAATAATAAGTATAATAATAAAAATAATAATACTAATTATTATATATATATATATATATATATATATATATATATATATATTAAGAGAGATAGAGGAAGAAAGTGAGTTTTGAAAGTAGAACCGACACTGCCAAAGGGGCGATATTTTAACACTTCATTGCGATCAGCAAATCAAGGGCTATTACATCTTGAGCAAGCTGTATATTTTGGACGTTGTACTGTTACATTACTAGATAATTACGAATAATATTTACAGCTTTTACCCTATATATATATATATATATATATATATATATATAGTCATCCGCAGACAGATATCTGTTTTCACAGCTTATCAGTACGGTTAGACATCCGATTGCTTTTACCCAGGATTAAAAACCCGACTGTTTTGACGTCAGTCGGTGATTCTACCTTTGAACTAGAAGAAGCAGTCTTTTAGCGTATGATGAATCATACGCCAGTAGTTAGAGTGCTCTAATTCATTACTAAATGACCGATGCGTAGATGCTAGAGTATATATATATATATATATATATATATATATATATATATATATCAGACCTCAAATGGAACCACTATATTGAATCCATAGCAAAATCTACTGCTAAGAAGATTGGGTCACTATGTCAATCCAGGATGTTTTTTACACCTGAATCCATCAAATTTCAATTTCAATTTCAATAAGAAACGTATTATTAAAATGCAAGGAGAAGAATTCAGCGTGGCGTAATATATAATTATTAAGAATATCTTTAGTGAAAGCAAGAAAGAATGAAAGAGAGAAAGTAAGGGAGTGACAGAGAAATATAGAAAATATATAAGAATCTGAATCAAGGATGATCTAAGCCCCTGCCGTTCTCCTCACTGTTCTTGACAAGCTCCAAAGAGAGTCTGTAATGTGATAGGTACTGATCTGGCGACTCGACGGCAGCCACTTTCCCATCGTCGAAATGTGGCCTCCCTCTGTCTCTTCTATAAATACTTTAATGGCTTCTGCTCGGATGAGCTTAAGTCACTGATGCCTCCTCAACAGGTGTTTACCCGTGCAACCAGACTGGCAACTGGGTCCCACCCATTCACAGTCAGGTTAGTCAAATGCAGACGAAAATTCTACTCCTGCAGCTTCCTCTCTCGCACTTCCCGCCTGTGGAACTCACTCCCGTATTCTTGCTTTCCTGACGGCTACAACGTCCAGAAATTTAAATGCAAAGTTAATACTCATCTACTAACCACTGGCCTTTAGCTCTCTCCCCTCCCCTGTATAAACTTCCCTTTCTCTCCACCTATGTATCTGTCATCGCACCTGCTTTCTCAGCTTTCTATTGTTCCTTTCTAACTAGCTTGTACTCCTCACTCTTTTCTAATTAATCTTTATACATTTATGTAACCCCTGCACATCAGTGGCGTTTCCGCCTTGCTCGGGGTGAAATGATTAAAAAAAAATAAATAAATATATATAGTAGCGAGCACAAAGTTCAGAACGATGATAAGAAAAAGTTTAAATATGAAATAACTTTTTATTTTAAGGCTTCATAGAACATTTTACCAAGGAAAAATAATGATATAAATGTAAATTTTATAATTCCAAAATGTAAAGCTCAGTAAACTTATTCTCTTTCATATATCCCCAATCGAGAGTTTCTTCATTACGTAACTTGAATATTAATTTTCTAGGTTCCAATGATGTCACAGATGTTTTCGCTAGGTTTACAATGCAAGACCCAGTAAAGAGCCAGTGTAATTTAGTCAAATACCCGATTTTATATTCTTATTCTGAAAAATTTTCAATAATGCAAATTATCAAACCTTTTGGATCTATTTAATCGTTTTGATGTTTTTGGTCATCAGTTTTTTCAAATGTTACACAATTATTCTTATAAATTTATCAAAATAAGTTTATTGTGCTTTATATTAATATATCAAACAAATACTAGGCCCACATGAATAATATCAGTTACCCTACTACTGATAATAATGACCCATTAAAAATAATTTCAACTGAGGATAAACTAAGACCTGCCTATTGAATTGGTGTATGTCCGAAAGTATTATTTACAGAACTCGTCTTCATTTTGAAGATAAAGATTTTAAATTCTATTTTGCAACAACAAGTAACATTTGGAAGTATCGTTTCAATAACCAAATGTTATTAAACAACCGTAAATACAGCAAAAGTACTGCTTTATACATACATACATACTATTGGAACTTATAAAAAAACAAAATTTAATTATTGCCTGGGATATCGTCGCTAAAATCAAATCTTATCATGGAAATTGGAACATATGTAACTTACGCGATTGAGAAAAAAGTGTCATCTTAAACATTATAACCTTAATAGGCTTATCACTTAACGCGATTTAATGACCGCATGTTACCACAGGAAAATACAAAATTAAATGCTTAGATCATCCTTGATTCAGATTCTTATATATTTTCTATATTTCTCTGTCACTCCCTTACTTTCTCTCTTTCATTCTTTCTTGCTTTCCCTAAAGATATTCTTAATAATTATATATTACGCCACGCTGAATTCTTCTCCTTGCATTTTAATAATACATTTCTTATTGAAATTGAAATTGAAATTTTTTTATTTCCATGCATTTTTTAAAATTAAATATTCCTCTTGATAAATGAAAAGTATTACTCTAACATTATAAGATTTTGTAGTTATAGGGAAATATTTAATGTTTATTAATTCAGCCTTGTCTGAAGCATAACCAAACTTCCTACAACTTATAGATTTGTTCGTCATTATCAGAAGATAGGCAGCAGAACGATTGTGTGAATCAGTGTTGATTTGTGTAGAAGAATATAAATATACAATCAACATGTTTGTTATGTCGTGAGTCAGAATAAATAACTCAACAACAGGAATAGGTTAATCGTTGTATTCCGTGAAAATAGTATTTTACAAAGGTTATTAGTATCCAATACAAGAATAAAGGTTAATCGTCTCAACCGTCGTAAGACGTAGTATGAGCAATGGGTACTTCCAGGTCGTCACCGGAAGTCTATGACTGACTTGTGGATACGGCTGCTCGGCACACTCCCCTACGTAGATGCCACCATTACTTTACATAGTAATGGAATAGTCCATTATAGCCGAATAGGCGCGGGCGTCCCAACAATGTTAAAATACAAAATTTTTTGATGGAAAAGAATTACACAATTTCGTAGAAGTTGATGTTCAATGAGAAAGTTAAGGGTATCAAGAGTTGTAGAAATGTTCGTAGTAGTAATTTGTTAAAAAGGGTTTATGTATACTACGTAACTATGTATGAGCGTTTGTTTGGTAGAAATATCTTTGAATGGAGAAGAAGAATTAAAAGAAATCAGCGCACGAGAAGAAGAAAGAGGGTCGAGTTGAAGTTTCTCCTGTTACATTTTAGTGTTTCGTCTTGCTGCTTCCATCTGACTGTATGACTGAAGCTAACCGAAGCCTTTTATAGTTCTTTACACTTTTCGCACTGGATCGCTAATTCTTGTCAAGTCTTGCAAATCGTTTCCATTGGTCAGAAAATTAATTTAAAATCTACTCGTGAAATCCGGTTGCGACATTTTCTCTAAGCACACGTAGTTAATCTTTTTTGTAAAAGCAAAGAATAAAGTTGCTTTAAATTCTTAATTTCTTATCCACCACAATTTAATTTCAATGAACATTGAATGAACTTTCATTCAAAACTCTTAACCGGCCAGTTCATAATATACAACTGATGATTACGTAACGAATGAAACTCCGAGCATTTCCATCGACGTACGATAATATATATATATTTATTAATATATTCCTTGGGTCACTCTATTCCATCTCAACCAAAAGTTATTAAAATACGCATATATGTGCCAGTTATTTTAGATTAATATAAATGTTTTCAGTATATACTGACGAAACATATAATTCAAATTCAACTATTTATATAATAATTTCTGAATATATTTTCATGGTTTTATCTAAGCATAGAAAAATTCGTAAATAATTTATTGTTAATATTGATTTCTTTGATCGCTTGAACGCGATGATCATACAGGAGTTTTTTTTTTATAGAAACACATAATTGAGAGTGAAAGTGAACAAATCTGAAGAAAACGTCTGCTACCTTCATTTTCAATATCCCCCAAAGCATTTAACAATCATTTCTTTCACCTCGCTAGCAATAGATTTAAAGCATATCAGGCTCTTATTTCTACACTTCGATAACAACAAATCTAAATTCAAATCTATTGAATTTAAAAATATAGAGCACGCAACAAAAAACTTTCACCTTACCCAAATTTTCATATAAACTTCAAAGTAGAACAACATATTTTCAAGAACTTGAATTGCCAATGTTCTCAATGAATACGGTATTAATAAAATACTACAAACAAAATAAACGTCCAATAATAAATGATAGAATTATTTTTTTATAATCGTTTCACCCGAAAAAAGATTATTGCTAAGTCTTGTTCGTCTTCTGTTGTTTGCAGGCCGTAACTGTTCGACGCTGCCGCCTCTTATACTTCTCAAGGTTGTAACTATCAAGAAATCAAGTAGATGAAAAGGAATTCCCAAGTACTTACATTTTTTAACCTGCTTCAGATTAGTATCCTCCAATTGTAATCGGCATTTTGGGCTCCTCCATTTGCCGATGACCATACATTCGGTTTTCTTATTTGACCTTGTGTAGAAATATAATTCAGTGGATTATATATATATATATATATATATATATATATATATATATAATCATATCGCGCCAAGCAAGGTAATTTAATGCCACTGGAGCGCAGGGGGTTATATAGGAGGAAACTTAATTTATATAGGAGGAAACTTAATTATTGAAGCCTTCCTTCTTCATCACATGTCCCAAAAACTGTCTTTTCCTGATGCTCAGTATTAATTCCCTTTTTGTTTCCATCATTTCAAAGACCTCATCATTGCTCACATGCTCGCTCCATGATATCCACAGCATCTATCTGTAGAATCACATTTCAGTTGCTTCAAGTCTTTTTCTGATGCTCTGCATTTTCGTTTCCATCTTTTCTAAAACCTCATCAGTGCTCACATGCTCGATCCATGATATTTGCAGCTTCCTTTTGTACAACCACATTAGAGCTGCTTCAAAATTGTCCTTCATCTTTGATGATATTGTCAAGTATTCACTGCCATATTAAAGAATAGACATCACATAGCAATCCAGTATTCTCTTCTTTGTTGTTAGCAAAATATTCCTCTCTCTTAATACTCTGCTCAGCTCCTGGAATGCATCCTGGGCCATTCCAATTCACCTTCGGGTCTCAGTGTCGCACTTTCCGTCCTCCGCTAGATCACTTCCCAAGTACTTAAATTGATGTACTTGCTTGATTTTAATATCCTTCATCTGTAATTGGCATTTTGGGCTCCTCCGTTTGCTGATGACCATACATTCTGTTTTCTTGTAGATTATTTTCAGTCTTTTTTTTCGACTTTCTTAATCTACCTTTTTAAGAAGGTCTTCTAATTTTCTTTCCGTGTCAGCTATCAGCACTGTATCATCTGTGTATCTTATGTTGTTCAGAATGTGACCGCTTGTGACGAATCCTAGCAAAATTTCTAGGTCCCTCAGAATAATATCGCTGTACAAGTCGAATAGATTCAGTGAAAAGACACATACTTGTCTTACGCCCCATTCTATCTTTGCATATCTGCAAAATTCGTTTACTGTCTGTATGCACGAGGTTTGTTGCCAGTAGAGGTTCCTAAATTCGCCAAATATGTCGAGGTTGCTGGGCATTTCTTTTAATTCCTTGGGGCGTACTTTGTCGAACGCTTTGGCATATCATACAAATTACAGGTAACCTTTCTTTTTAATTTGTATCGCCTTTTCCAATAGCATCTTAAGCATAAATATCGCATTTCTTGTCTCAGTGTCCTTGATAAAGCTGCACTGTTTTTGTCCTATTTTCGGCCTGATTCTGCTTCGCGCTGTATTTATCAGTATTCGAACAATGAGTTTCGTTGTGTGGCTCTTCAAACTGATTGTTCCATGGAGTTCGCATTCGTTTGCAACTGGCTTCTTTGGCTTAGCTATGAAAATTGATTTGCTTAGGTAATATGATATCACACCACTGTTGTTAATTTAATTTATTATTTCCGTAATTTTCTCTATTTCAAAATCTACTAAAACTGTCAACATTTCTATTACAATGTCGGTTGGTTCAGTTGCTTTGTTCCTATTCAGTTTGTCCATTGCAACTTTAACTTTAATTTTAGTATTTCCGCTCCATCAGCATCTTTGTTTACTCTCAGTTGCTCACTCTTGTCGTGGAAGAGATCTTTTAAATATTCTTCCCATCGCTGGAGTATTTCCTCTTTCTTCATAACGATCGTTCCCTCCTTGGATTTTTGACATCCTGTTGAGAAGCACGTTCTTTGTCCGGTCAGTTATCTTATTTCTTTAGCATTTCACCTTTATTAGTCTTGCTCAATCTCACTACTTCGGCACATTTTTTGTTGAGCCATTCCTCTTTAGCCTCTCTTCATTTAGTCCTTATTTCCTTTTCTTGTAGTTTCTTGTATTTAGTTCTTGGCATAGTTTTCTATCTCCTTTGCATCATGTCAAAAATCTCTTCAGTCATCCACTCGTTTTTTCTTCTCTGTCTGATTTCCTCTGGAAGAATCTTGTTTGCCGGTGTCATTTGCTCTTCATTAAGTGTGTCTCTTTTCGAATTTCATTTTCTATTTGTTCTACGTATTTGTCCCTTAAACTGTCAGCATATTTTCCTGTAGATTGAGGCCATTCAAGAGCGTGTTGTATAGCAGTCTGGCGCTATCCAAGGCCTATTTAGTCTCCGAAGTTTTACCCTTAGTTTTCAGATTACTGGAAGGTGGTCACTTCCACATTCGGCAGTAGGATAAGTTTTGAATTGAACCACTGCGTTTCTCAATCTTTTGTTTATGGTTAAATAATTGATGCCACAGAATACCATTAAGAAAAAGTGTAACTGGAGAGACAAAAACAAATGTCCGTTTAAAAAGGTTTGTAAAACAAAAAGAGTTTTATATGAAATAAAAGCTGAAGATAAATATACTTAATAAACATTAAAGACAATTTTAAAAGGCGATAAAATAATCAAAACTCAAACTTCAGACTAGAAAAAATTAACAATAGCACCAAAATAGCCGACTACATATGGAAACTAACAGAAAAGATTGCAGAAATTCAAATGTGGCATGTAAAATAATAAAAAAAAAACATTGCAGCGTTGAGGATGCATACAAACTGTGCCAAGAAGAAAAGTTATCTAGAGAATTATTTCCAGTACGAGAAAAGCTATTAAATAAAAGGTCCGAATTAATGTCCGGATATGGACTAATAAGAAAATATTTTTAGACTGCTACAAACCCAGATGAACTGAATTTCCAACAGCAAACTACTTTCTTTTTCTTGAACTTCCGGTTATGAATTTATAAAAGTGTTAACCGTTGAGCAAAATGTCAATACTTGAGAAAAACGAAAAGTTCGAAACCATGGTAACTTAATCGGCTGATTTTTCAACTTCATTATCTAAAACATATACATGTCAACGATTCATTTTCCATTCTAATACAACTGTTTACTGATCTAATTTAAATTTAATCTAAAACAGCTTGGTACATATATATATATATATATATATATATATATATATATATATATATATATATAATTTTGCTATTACAATCGTTTATAAAAGCATTGCATAACTACACATAAAATTCCATATTTCAGAAGAATATTGTTCTTCTTCAGGGGATATTGAAAAAATAAATAGTGAAATCGATTTATTTTAGAAAATATAAGATGACTTCATGGTTATTCAGAAAATAAAGAAGGAGTTGGGAAATTAAACAGTATGATTGTGATTGTGTCAGTATTGCTTAAAAAAGTGAGGATTAAGATGAACTATGAAGTTGAAAATTTGGGTCGCTTGGAGAATGTTTTAAAACATGACACTGTCAATTATAATCTTTTATCTTTTTTTTATTGTCCTCTTTCTTAATTAAACTTATTTTATACTCATATTCTCTCAAACATAGAAAGACTTTTGTTTTAATAGCTTTATTACATTGTTTGGGATGAAATGATTAAAAATACATAGCTTAGATAAAGCGAAGATCTCTAACTATTGAGACAAATTTACTGCCACATATTATGAAGAAGAAGGGATTAGCGAATTGGACACTCACAAGGCAATGTAAAGACAACGGAGATAGAAGAAAGAAAGAGTAACCTACGTAAGGGAATTGTGTATATGTTTTGCAGGGCAAGAATTGAGAGTGATAGTATGTTGTTTTCCTCTGAAATTTTTGTATTCCATCTGTCATCTCTGCTCATTATTTACTCTAGAATTTCTAACAGTCTCTTTCTGATGTTATGTATAAGTTTTAATTTTGTCTGCATTTTCTTTAAACCTGCGTTATTGTCCACATGACTAGTCTACGCTATGCCCATAATCTTCCTGTAGAACCACATATCTGTTGTTTCAATCTCTTCATCATTTTTCGGGAGGTGTCTAGCGTTTATTGGGTCCTTGGCATGACAGTAAACTGCATCCGGCAGCAAGGCCTCTTATTGGGGGGCTGTGAAGAGCATGGATCCACCGCTTAATTGCTGTTGTTCCCAGGTCCACCCTGGCCCGGAGTGGTAGCACCTTTTAGGGTCCCAGCTATAGGCAAATAGTTAACCCCCAAACTGGAGTCAAAACACTATGAAAGTATAAAATCCACTTTTATAGAAATATAATTCATACCAATGGACTTTTATAGAAAAAATATTACCAACAATAAATTTTGGAAGAAAATTTATTGCCATAACACATTTCTAAAGAAAAAAGTTATTCTCAGCAAAACATTTTTGAATACAAAACTAGAAGACATTTTCACTTTTCTAAAATAAAAAAAGAATAAAAACAAAACCAAAAAATACATTCAAATCTTATTAAATCAACCTTCTCACTATAACCGAGCATTAAAAAAAAACAACAAACTTAAAACCCCACCTTTTTGGCATTAAATAACCCACTGAGATTTATTTGCCGATAAACAAAACTCAAAGTCTAGCATTCACTGCAATATAAGCGGATTGATGTCACGTAACACAACATTTCATTTTCCTGTGTCTCTAAATATTCTCCTTAACTTTTGAAAAGCATCTTTGTTTATTCTAATGCCACTTCAGATTTCAGTGCTGAATTTTCTGACTTGTTAAAATCCTGTTTAAATGTTTCCGTTTTTATGTTTAGTCATTTCCAAATTGTAATTTAAACTTTGGACTCATCTTTTGCTAAAAACTTGCAGTTTATTTTTACTCCTTTCTTCTCGCATTCATTAGCTACCTTCTGTAGGTGGTTTTGTCTTATTCTTCCCGTGTTTTCTAACAACACTGAATCATCTTCAGATTTTAAGTTGTTAAGACTGTCGTTGCCAATAGTGAATCCTGGTAGGATACTGTATCGTATTAAACAATAGGCACCCCAAATAACCAAAATTGTAGAGTTGATGTATATTCGAATCCTGATAAACTACATTATTATACTGTTAAACAAACGCACTTTCTCTGCTTGCGATAGATTCCAAGAGTAGTAGTTATTTGGAAAGTATTCGTTTGACGCAGGCTTGTGAAAATATTTGTTTGAGATATAAATGACAAAAAAATCTAAATTTATTTTTGTATTATCTATCGGCGTAACCGTGTTGTTTTTGTCTTTTATTTTACCGAAAAATAATTTATAACGCTATACCTTATTCGCCAAATATATTTTGAGGACTGCGCACGAAATAATCAGACATTTATTTCCTTGATTGAAATAAGTGTTCACTTTGCATAAAGGCCTGATGACTGAGAATAAATATGGATTGAGAGACGCCTATTTCCATTTCTAGTTATCGGCAATTCAGTAGACAAAATTAAGACGTCGATTTCATTTTGCTGTTATATATATATATATATATATATATATATATAGTCTTACGTTGATGGCACGTTTCGGAGTTTCCTGCGATATGCAATCATCAAGTACATTTTCAAACTTAAAATACGGAATAATCTTCTGCACAGTCAGTCATATCTCTTTTGACACATGATCGCCCAAGGGTGTATTACGTATGGCACACAACTGACTGACTTGTTATCAAAAAGCAGTAAGTTAACTTTATAAGATTTAACTCTCAAGAACATCGAGTGAACTTAAATTCAAATCTATTAAACTGTCAATTTGAAAAGTGCACCATGATTTTAGAACGCATGAAACTCCGACTAGTGCCATCGACGTAGGACAATACGTATATTTGATAATATATATATATATATATATATATATATATATATATATGAACTTATTTATAAATGGAACTTTGTCTGTGTGTGTCTGTGTGTGTGTCTTTGTGTGTGTGTCCGTTACCTATAGACTCCGAAAAGGTTGAACCGATTTTCTTGAAAATTTACACAGTTGTACTCTAAACGTCTGCGAGTGTTCATAGCTGGGTTTTGTGTCGAGGTACCCCCGATAAATATTGAAAATCGATAATCGAAAAAATCGGTTTCGATTTTAATCAAATTTGATGCACTCATAGACGAAGACATAAGAAACGATATTCAGAAGTTTCAAGGTTGAAGTTCTTACAATAGTGCAGAAAATCAATAATATATATAAATAAAAGTAGAAGAATTCAAATCCGATAAAATCAGGCTACAATTGATGTTAGATGACTCAAAGGATAAAGTAGTTAGATCGTTAAATCCTACTTTAAAAACAGGCAGAAAGTGGAAGGTCAGAGACACAATAAAAAGTGCTAACGACCATCTAGCCTTCAAAGAAGTCATTGGATACACTCAAGCTGGAACTCAAGGGTTAGGAAGAATTGAGAACCAGTGGTGGTCGAAAACGTCTGGGAAGGATCGCCGAAACATGGTCATCCAGGATGTAAGGAACGACGAGGATGATAAAAGACTCTTAAAAGGTGTGCAACAATCGCAACAAGGCCAATGGACAAACTGGGAGCAAGCCCTACAGAAATCTCTTAATTGGCAAGATATTTGGCAAATGGCTCCTATTAGGTTGAATTTTTTGATACGGTCTACGTATGATATGCTTTCGACTAAAAACAACCTAGTGAAATGGAAAAAAGAAAATGATCCAACTTGTCCCTTGTGCAAAGAAAAACCTCAGACATTAGAACATGTCCTTAGTTCCTGTAAGACAGCTCTGGCCAATGGAAGATATACATGGAGACATAATAATGTTTTGGATGAGTTGGTCAGAATCATAAAAAATTATATGAAGCCTGATTCTTCGAAGTCAACCCAAAAATTTGTTACAAAAGGAGGAAGAATTTATGCCTCTTCTAAACAGCCCAAAAACTTAGCAACACTTGGACAAAACCTTCTTAAATCTGGTAACGATTGGGAAGTCTCTGCAGACCTTAAAGGCTGGAGTATCAATTACCCAAAAATAATCTCAAAAAAGGGTTTTCGACCAGATATTGTTCTGTTCTCAAATAAGAACATTATTTTAGTGGAATTAACAATTCCTTATGAAAGCCGAATGGAACAGAGCCATGATTTTAAAGAAAGTAAATACGACGATTTAAAATCACAGCTGGAAAGAGAAGGTTATAGTGTAAGCATTAAGGCCGTGGAAATTGGAGCAAGAGGATTTGCGTCAAGCACCCTGTACAAATTTTTGGGTGAAATAGGAATAAAAGGCCGTAACAGAGCCCGCAGTATAAAGAAATTAATAGAGTTAGCAGAAAATGGTTCCATGTGGATTTGGAAAAAGAGAGACGCGACGTGGAATATATCGTAATAGAACAATATGCTAACTTTGTCGCGCAAACGTGGAGAAAAACGTGAAAATATTTTTCTCTTTAACCGTTTATTTTAAAATCATTTTTGCTTTTCGTTGAAACGGTTGGTAAAATACAATGGGGCCTCACATCAGTGAGGGGGGCCGGTGTGCAATGAAAACCGTAGAGAGGAAGGCCCCGAAACGGTGCACATTCTCTCCTGATGACCCCAAGAGTAATAGATTATTTGAACTTTTACGAATTGGATTCCCAAAGACCGTCATAGAAGCATTGTGCCGATAGGATAAGTGGAATTGTAAAAGCTACCTTTTTGGTAAGTTTGAATTACTTTTGCAGTAATTTCCTTCTCCTATAAATAAAAGCTTTCATTACATCCGAGCAACGCCGCGTTATACTGCTAGTATATATAATAGCTCTGATCATATTATATTATACACTGTTTTATTAAGATCTAAATAATAATGTTATATATGTGTGTAACTTCATATGTATATTTATTAATTCAGGTAATAATAATAATAACATATAGTTATTATCACAGCTCACCAGTAAAGTAAGACATTTGACTGCTTTTACCCAGGATTGAAACTCAACTGATTCGGCGTCAGTCGTCGATACTAGTTATGGGCTATATATATATATATATATATATATATATATATATATATATATATATATATTTAGGATACTTTTTAGAGGATTTCAGAAAAAAAATTTAATTCTATTTATTAAATATTGCCTGCTTATACAAGAATATTAAAATAAAGAGAAATATACAGTATATATATATATATATATATATATATAATATAAAATAAAGAGAAATACAGTATATATATATATATATATATATATATATGTTTTATATTTATTATATATATATATATAAATATATATATATATTAATTTCTCTTTAATTTAATGTTCTTGTAGTAGCAGACAATGTTTAATATATAAAATAAAAATTCTTAAGTCCGCTGAATGGTATCTTTTGATCATCGCAACGCTTCAATAACATTATACGATTCTCTATTGACAGAATCTCTTGCAAATATATAGTTATGGAAGACTAGTTATAGTCCTTGTCTTCATCAGTGTCTCCAATAGACCTGGTTTTTTCATTTTATACACTGTTATTACTAAGTCTTTCAGGTCTTCATATTTTTGGTTAGTAATTAATAGATATTGTAATTTAGTAACTTGCTCAAGATGTAATGCGTTTATCACACTATAGCTTTCTCTGCTGTAACTCTTTTTCGCTGAGGCTAGAATTGTAGCGATATGTAGATAATTGCCTAATTATCATAGAAAAGGTATTGAGATTGTGGAAATGCCCAATCAGTAAGGAAAGTGTAAAATATAAATACGCGAGTTTTATTTTCTAATCGACACAGGATTTCGCTCCACCATCAATAATATTGACTCAACTCGCAGGGGTGAGTCTCCCAAGAAGTATAGTACTGTGCGAAAGTATGAGAACAAGAACTATTTTATCTTTTATGAGGAATATTGACAGAAAATAAACAATTTAAATAAAGTAATTTTATTTGATTTACTCAACAAATACTTTAACAAGAAAAAAATACTTGTTACAAAATAAGTTTAATATTTAGTGTAATAACCTTTTGCTTTGATCACCGCCTTCATTCTGTCAGGTATTGACATCACAAGCTTCTTCAATGTATCTAATGATATCTCTTACCAATCAGCTTGTATTTGTTCCAAAAGTGTCTCTTGCGAAGTAACATTAGATTCATCATTTTTTTTATCCAAAATATCCCATAGATGTTCAATAGAGTTGTTTCAGAATAATTTGTATAATAGAAAATATGAAAAATTATATATAACTTTTTTTAATACATTTCTTTTACACCCTGTTTTAAATGATCAATATTTATTATCAATTTACTTGGCTTTTCACCCTGTATTTGAATTTTAGTGAGGTTTTTAGGAAAATCACCCCTGTCCTAATACTTTTGCACACTACCGTTAGTGTACAAAAGTGATAGGACAGGGGTTATTTTAAACTTTATTTCGATGCCTCATAAAATATAAAATAGTTCTTGTTTTAATACTTTTGCACTGTACTGTACCTCGCCTTCAGACGAGGTTTGGGTTAATTTTCCGGGGCCGAAGGTGACTCCAAATTAGTGAAGTCCCGAAAGAGTTTGTGAATGTTTTACAGTACTGCCGATGAACCGCATTAAACTTGACCTTGAATCAATGTTTGTTTTTTTTTTGCGTCGTGTTTGTGCGTTTAAATACCGAAAATGATAAGAGATTAACGGATGCCGCAAAGCACATTTTATAACACGGATGATATGATAGTGAATCACCCGTTTAAATAAATTTAAATGCATTCATGTGCCTTAATGCTAACCAGATGCATTTCTGTTCCCAAAGACTTCTTTCTTTTTGTTAACTGTGACAAGAAATAATATAGATTTTTTAAAAAATATAAGCTTATTTAAATGATAATGTTGTGTTCTTTATGTGCTGTTTCCTTTCAGGACGCAGACGATTATTGACTTCTACACGACCTTTTCGCTCTCAATATTTTCCCACTTGGTATCTTTCCAAAAACCCGCTCTGTCATCAATTTGCACAAGCTTATCAAATATGTCTCGTGATGTTGTTCCTTGTCTCTTTTTCATTCCATCCGTCCTGTAAGTATTGTATTCTATAGACCATCCTTCCTCATTATTTGTCCTAGGTACCTCCGCTCTTTCTTCCCGATGCTAAGTATGAGTTTTTTGTGCTGAAACATGGGGCACCATACACAGCTGACATTCTCATTTGAATTTTAACTGGTTTGCACCATTCAGCAACCAAAAACTTGATAACAGACCTCTGTTCAATCCTGGAGCATTTATCTTTGTTAATCTTCAAAACTCTCAAAAACAATTAAATCCCTTTGAAAAAGATGTAATGGAAAAAAAGTCAACTTGCATCTGTATTAAAAGTCCTTATACCGAAAAATTCACCTTATTTATTGAATTACTCGTATTATATACCGTATATTCAATATCCTATATCATATTTTTATTTCTTCAAAGACCTCAAGAAAGAACAAATTTCAATATTAAATGACCCCTAAGAAGTTGATATAACGTTAAACAAACAAGTCAAGGCTAGAGAATCCAGTTTATCTTGCAATTTAGCCTACAATCGACAGGAGAAGACCGGGGTTCTTTTCTTTCCCAAAACATTTGTTCCAGACTGAAGATAATTATATCGATTAAAATACAGTATCAAGACGTCGGTTTCTCCTTCAAGGACCTCTAAACCGTAGTAGATTGGGCTAAAAAATGGCTCGTGAGTTTTAACGCTTCCAAAACGAAGATGCTATCTATTAACCATCACAGACAATCGCTTCTACCCCTCGCATTGACATGGACCAGGCTAGTCTCCCTGAAACAAAACACCGCAACTATTCGGGTTAACTCTCACAACAGACCTTATAAGTGTGTGTTTGTAAAATTTTATGCCTGGTTACATTTATGTTAATTATATATATATATATATATATATATATATTCAAGCCAGTTTTGCTGTATTGCAGCTCATCAGTGTGGCTAGACATTTACTTTAACCTGGAATTGGTTAGGTTTAGGTCATAATAAAGTTAGAACAGTACACAGTCGTATTAAAATTGCTCAATAACATTATATTGTAGAACCTTTCAATATTTTTCCTTTAGAAAGGAGTTATTTCGCGACCTCGCTTTCTATGTTTTGGTGTCTTCAGGCGATTTACAATAACTGATTTTACCGTTTTTCAAATGGTCACTTAACTGGGATCTTTTATGAATGTGTACTTTTCAATATTAAGAGAAGTTACTTTAAGGTCTCTGATCACTTTCATCCAGGATTGTATATATATATATATATATATATATATGTATATATATATATATATATATATATATATATATATATATATATATATATATATATATATATAGTAAAATGAAAAATATTAAAAGAGTAAAATGTTTTCTTTGGTTAAAAGAAAAAATTCAAATAATCATATTTCTAAAAATCTAACTTATTAAACCAACGTAATGAAATAAGTGCATGAAGGTAATACGTAGCAAATATAGACAGAATAAAGAAAGATGGCTCAATGACAAATGCGCCCAAGTAGAGAGACTGAGTACAACAAATAATGGATAAATGCCCCAAAATTAAAAGAAACTAACAGGGTAAAGGGCATGCTCAGCAACAGGATGTATAAAAGAAAAAGATAGAACACTAATAATAGAAAAAGAAACATACATCAGAGATCATACAAGTACATCGAAGAACTCATCCATGACAAGAGAGAGCAACCAACCCTGCGCAAAACTACGAATGGACCAGAAATATTAAAAACCGAAGTGGAATCGGCAATGGCATAAATTGAAGGGAAACAAAGCAGCGGGATCAGACGGGATTGTAATCGAGATATTGATGTCCCTAGAAGGATTTGGCGTCAACAGACTAACAGAAATAATAAACGAAATCTACAGCAGCGACAATGTACCAGAAGACCTAAGTAGATCAATCTTCATAACAATACCTAAAGAAACCAAGGGCAAAGGAATGTGAGCGCCATCAAACAATCAGTTTGATGAGCCACATATCAAAACTCATCATCCGATGAATAGACGCTCAGCAGAATTGCCCCACCGATAGGATAATCAAAAACCTACCTTGGCAGCAAACCGCTAGTGTACAGATAGGAGGTGTACTCAGCAGTTATACAAAAATAGAAAGGGGCGTAAGACAAGGATGTGTTTTCTCACCGGATCTTTTCAACATGTACAGCGAAGCAAGTATGAGAAAAATAAATGCCTTGCCATGATTCGTCATTGGCGGCCATAATCTCAACAATATTCCATACGCAAATTACACGGTGCTGATAGCAGACACGGAAAGGAAAATGCAGGACCTTCTACAGAAGTTAGCAAAACAAAGTGAAAAGAAAAGATTGAGCATAAACCTCAAGAAAACTGAATGCATGGTCATCAGCAAAACAAGGAGACCAATATGCCAACTGCAAGTTGAAAAATCTAATAAAAAAAAAGGAAAAATTCAAATAGAAACTAGCCCGAGTACTGAAAGACAGGAAAATCTCATTAGAAACAAAGAAAATCGTGCTGGATTGCTACGTGATATCTGTCTTTCTGTATGGAAGTGAGTGCTGTACGATCTCATCAAAGATGAAGGAGATACTTGAGGCAGCAGAAATGTTGTTTTACAGAAGGATGCTGAGGATACCATGAAAAGAGCACGTGTGCAAGGTGTTGGAAAGGAAGCAAACGAGACAAAACTGATAATAAATATCAGGAAGAGACAAATGGGGTTCCTGGGACACGTACTGAGGTAGGAAGGTCTGGAGAACTTGATACTCACAGGACGGATAAATGGAAAAAGAGACAGGGGAAAGCATCGCGAGACGTACTTGCTACCTCTGAGCAGATGGTTAACGGAGCGGGGTTTGGAAAGAGAAAACTTACTGAAAGCGACAAGAGACAGAGCCAAGTAGAGGACCATGATCACCTACGTCCTGAAGGGACACGGCACATGAAGAAGAAGCAGAATGAAATAACTACTTACTGCCACCATAAGATAATTAACACTCTTAAATATATCTAACATGAGTTATCTCAAACTGTTTACTATATACTATTCTATACAATCCTACCTGTATAAATTAACTATATATACCTTAAAACTAACCATCATCAATTTTTACGTTGCCGTTTACACCTACTATTAGCACTAGTTAACTTTTCAATCGAGTATTGAGCATCAGAAAGAGACAACTGCAGTTCCTGTGACATGCAATGAGGAAGGAGAGCTTGAAGAACCTGATACTAACTGTCCAGTTATAGAGAAAAAGAGACAAATGAAAGCAGCGGATAACATATATGAAGGGCCTGAGTAGGTGGATTACCGAACAGGGGTTGCGAGATGTTACAGAAGAAAGCGTGCTAAGATCCACCAGCGATAGAAGACGTGGAAGGCCATGATCACCTACGACCTGAAAGGACAAGACACAAAGAAGAAGAAAAAGAAGGAAAAAAGAATTCTGCGTTTACTAATTAAAATTATGGTTTTATGTGTATTTTTCTATAAACTTAAGTCTTTATATTAACAACAACCTTTAAGACAAATATCTTTTTTTTATTTATAATCTCATAGCATTTCAAATATAATGAAAACATATATCTTCCATTATTATTTAAATTGATACAGCTGAGAGTAACATTTTTCCTATCAACGTACTCACCCATACCCACAGTACTACACATAAATGTATCAATATTCATTGGTTTACACACATAAATCTTTGAAATTCTAATAACCTCTCATTCAACCATATTCATCTAATGTGGTATCATTCATCTTATTGAATTTTGAATTTCCCTATCACTATATATATGAACCCGTAACTGAACAATTTTAACTACCTGATGATTGTGTATTAGCACTAAAACCGGAAAGCTTTTGATTTGCTGTCCCATATATTATTATTATAGCACTAATAATAACTCTATAGTTCTTTATATATATATATATATGTGTGTGTGTGTGTAAAATAAAATAAGTTTTCAATGTTTAAAATTGTTGTTGTATGATCATTTCAACATGAAATCCTTAAGAGAGATTTAACATAACGTCCGCAAATAATATATATATATATATATATATATATGTGTGTGTGTGTGTGTGTGTGTGTGTGTGTGTGTGTGTGTATTTATATATATCTATATATATTGCTTGCGCGGCTTTTCAGTTGGATTCATTATCAATGTGCGCACTTTCTATTCTAATCTTGTTTATTAAACTTTGCCTAGAGTTACATTCTAAATTGCTAATATTATAAACTTATTCAATCGACAGTCTAGAGAAAATTCAAACATAAAGCAGAAAGATACAAGGGGCATTTAAAATTATTTACTCCCGTTTATCATTTGACAATATTTCATCTGCTGAGGAAATATATTTTCTCTTTTCACTCGTGCTGACGTAGAGTTTCCCACGTGCTTAACAGAAAACCCCGAGGAAAAAAACAAAAAACAAAAAGAACTCAGGGAATCTGATGCAGTATCCGGTAAGTCGTGAATTTTTTTATACATAGCGTCTTACCTCGCTTCTTAATCGACTTTCACATCTTCCTAATGGATTCCCAGAGAAGCGTCTGTTCCATTTAACATCTGCAAACAGATTGTAAGTCCCTCTTGCAGGCCGGCTATTAATTTCTTCTTTGGATGTTTCATCTGTGAAAATTGTAAATAGAAGTATGGTACCAGGCTGATAATTTAATAATTTATCCAAACCATAATGATAAAAGACGCAAGTCCTTACTAAGTATAACAAATGCTACGATAACAATAACAGCAACAGAATTCAAGAAGATAGATGACAATTGAGATTGCTTTTAATTTTTTGAAGATTAAGGATGAGACTAAGTGCAGAAAAAAGAGTCATCAAGCAAAGAACAGGAAAGAAAACATTATTAGCAAACCACTTAAGCTGATGTCAATGTATTAACAGGAAAGGCTATTGATAATAATTAGCGTAATATAATTATTGACGAGGCAAACCTACGTTACGGCCGTAGGAAAACTAACCAAAACGAAGATGCTAAGTTAGGACCTTTAACATTGTCGATTCTTCTTTGAATTTTGTAAATAAACTCGAAATATAAAACAGAAAGCAGAGACATTAATGTAGCAGCACTATTTGATTGGTAAACTTATAAATGTGGCGGACACATTGTTACCAGACATAGTGAAAGAGCATTACTTGAAGTAGACTTATCAATTTCTTCTATATATTCATTCTACTTTCAGTCAGCTAAGTGCCATATGTGATACACGCTTTGAGCGATCATGTCTCGAAAGACAGATCGGGGTGCTAAGTTCGAATTCCAGTTGAATTCCTTGCATTCACTTACGCACAAATCGCTTTGGGAAAGGTATTAATCTGTTACTTTCTTTTAGTTATGGGTTAAATAATAGGACAGATTGGGTTCTATTGCCCTGGCTAGCAACCAATCTACCGCAGAAAGCAATGACAACCAACTGCGTCATAATCTTCTAAAAGAGACATGTTCGCCCAAAACGTGTATCATGTATGGCTTTTAAGTGACTGAAAAGTATCAAAATGATGGTCCTATTTCCATTCTGCATATTTCAGAAAAACTCCGTTTTTGCTCGAATCTGGCTCTGCTAAACAAATATTTCGGAAGTTGCAAGCTATTTTTGTGGCTATACAAAGATCCGATTATTTTCCTAGCATCTTTAAAAATGGATGATATATTGGCATTCCAATTCAAGTCTGCATTGAAACGAGTAGACATTTTGTTATATACTGCGCCTGCTGCTGTTGGAAACAACACTCGTTTTGACATCAACGACGAACAAGAAGGTGTATATATAAAAATATAAACTTATATTTTTATTCTTCGTCGGTGACGATTGAGAGAATCACGTCGGTGACGATTGAGAGAATCACGTCGGTGACGATTGAGAGAATCACGCCCATACGAGGAGTCTTTGACCAGCGGCGGTTGACTTCTCCTCTTCACTTTTCTCTACGTTCTCCCTGCGTTTTCTCCGTGTTCCGATTTCAGCGTGAAAATATCGAACTTATGTAACCTGAAATTTCCACGCGTTTTTGCCTTCTCGGATTTTTGTCTAATTGTGTTATTTTAAAGAAATATTTTCGTGTCAACTGTTCAGATGAAGTACTCGCTAGTATGCACGACAATATAAATTTAAACGCATCAACAATGTCTCACCTCTTTACCTTTGAGTCGGCTATATGTGATTTACGTTCGATGCTAACATTTAGTTTTCTTCATACTTATCATTAGTGGAACTCTCTTCTAGCTCCATGGTTCCCAGTCACCTTTGGTGTCCAAAACTTAAATGTGATGTCAATCGCTCTTTGCTGTTTTCCTGACTACTCATCTTTTTTTATCTCGCACTTTAGTAATGTTAGTTTTCTAATTTTTCTACATCCTTTGACCCACTGTGTCTCAGTGGATTTACTCCCTTGCTTGGGGTGAACACAATTAAAAGAAATTAAAGTTTTCAAGGGAAATCTTTGAACAGAGGTTGTGTGGATTTGACCAAAATGTTCTTCCTGTATTCCTCATTTAAATACATTAGATGTGTTCACATTTGAATAAATAAATAAAAAACTATTGTGTAGTAATTGGTTAGCTTTCATCTCAGCGGGTACATTTGAAAAGTTCCAGAAATTGGGCATTTTTTAAATTCATTTAAACATTGAATCGAATTGAGACTAAACAACGTTTTCTGTCCAGCTTGTAAATCATTAATACATTTTTTAGAAAAACGTATAGAAAACAAAAACGATGGGAGAGATTTCCGGAACGCCTGTATTGATTCCATGGAATTCTGAAGACTGGCCTCTCTTAAAGACTATCTTGTACCTAACTGCTAGAAAATAATTGATAATTAGGGAGATCCTTCCAGATATCAATGCGAAGGGAATTCGTTTAGTCTCCACTATGTCTCTTCTTGTAAAACACATTAATATAATGTCGGTAATTGCTTTTCGTGCTGTAGCTAACCTCGAGCGCTGTGTTGATTCCATATGTCATACATAAAAATTAACTCATTTCTAATTATGAAACCTTAAAAGACAGAAAATGTTGTTTAGTTTCATTCAGATTCAATGTTTGAATGAATTTTTAGAAAATTTAAAAAAATTTAATTTTAAGATAAAACTAAAAAAAATAAATCGGTTAATATCAGAAATTTGATCTTGATAGGAAATCTTCTGAGAAGTATAAAATGTGTCTAAAGCTGTTTCCAACACTGTATACTGGAGATTTCTCACTAAGCAATCCGGCACTGTAGACTGGGTATTGAGTATAATCAATAAGGATATGTGTTCTGGTGCAGTGAGTATAAACCACGAACGAGAAATCGGACAGCTGAGTTCGAATTTCAATCTAATTCATTGCAAATGTGTATTCGATCTGTTCAAGGATAAAGTAAAGTCACGAGGCATCATATATGTAGTTCTACAGAAGGATACTGAGAATACCATGGACAAATTACGTGAGCATATATGTGGTGTTGGAGTTGATGCAAATGAGAACCAAAACTTGTAGTTAACATCAGGTAGAGACAGTTGAGTTTCCTGGGACACGTAATGAGGAAGGAGAGTCTAGAGAAACTGATACTCAGAGGATGGATAAAGGGAAAGAGAGACAATGGAGCGCACCGCGACAAATATTTGATGGACTTGAAGAAATGGATGGCGGAGAAAGATATGACGAGGAAAATATTAAGATCGATAACGGACAGAAGCAAGTGGAAGGTCATGATTGCCTTTGTCCTGATGGAACACGGCAATGAAAAAGAAGTTTTACTGTGCTTAAGAAATCTATCTACTGTACTTAAGAAATCTATCGCCAAAAAGCACAATGGATTTTGATTAAGGAAATGACTCTTGTTTCGGTCAAGGCTGCATTCCAAATTTACAATTTGAAAATGTTTTTGTGACGTTTTTCTGTCTATAGGAGAGAATTGGCTGTTTTAAATCAATATCAACTTCATCGAGACAAGAATAACGATTGATTCGAATCGGTACTGAACTCATGAGGACCAGTAGAAGGCAGAATTGCAAATTAAACATACGTATACATTTAACAGAAAATTGTTTACTTGAATAAATATAAACATTTATCCGGCGTATTTAAGATATATTCCAGCTGAGGATTACTAATTATTCTAATTTTTTAGAGAAGTTTGTTAATTAACAATTAACTGATGTGGAAATATTAAAAGTCATTTCGAGCAGATATTTTTTGACATAAGTAAATGTTTTGGTAAGATATATTACAACCTCTTCTTAGAGAAGTTTTGTCTTTATTTTCAACTGAAATTAAAGCCAAAATACGACGTTTAGAACGGCTCATGATTAAACTTAATAGACATTCGTTGTCTCTTATATTTACCAGTATATGTTTAGAAAATTATTTGCTGTCTCGATACACTACATATATATATATATATATATATATATATATATATATATATATATATATATATGTGTGTGTGTGTGTGTGTATATATATATATTGAATTATACAATGTATATGTAATATAGCATTTTCACAGCTGACAGTAGCTGACTTTTGAATTTATTTGAAATGATTGTTTTAAAGGGGCTCAATGTTTTGTATTTGAAATGATTATTTGAAAATGAATAGAACAATATATATATATATATATATATATATATTTTTTGTTGTCTTTCAACGACATCACCATCAAGTATATCAGACGGTATGAACGGATCCTACACAAAATTAATAGACAAAACTTGTCTATATTATTCAATGAAACCTGCATTAATATATATATATATATATATATATATTGTTAAATAAATGTCTATTATGTTTGATCCTGAGCCGTTCTAAACGTCGTATTTTGGCTTTAATTTCAGTCGAAAATAAAGATTCTCTAACATTTGGATAATTTTTTATTAATTTGGTTCTAGCTTTCGGCTTACATGAGCCATCATCAAAGAGGTTATTAAGACAGTAACAAAAATAACATCCACCATCAATGACGATTTTATTTTGTGTTGACATAAAACTCCGCTAGGCAACGGCAACAGTTACCAAAAATGACAAACGCAGTTCGCAATTTTGTAATGCGGTTCTATGACGTCACACCGCCTGATAGCGCAAAATGACAACGGAACCATGTATTCAAATGCAATGTAATGTGTTATGACCAGATTTAAACGTGATTTTATTAAGTGTGGAGAATTTATGTCTTTATTTTCAACTGAAATTAAAGCAAAAATACGACGTTTGGAACGGCTCATGATTAAACATAATAGACATTCATTGTCACTTATATTTCACAGTATATGCCTGGAAAATTATTTGCTGCCTCGATACACTATATATATATATATATATATATATGTGTGTGTGTGTGTGTGTGTGTGTGTGTATATATATATATATGTATATGTATATAGTGAATCATACAACTTATATGTTATATAAAATGTTCACAACTGTCAGTAGCTGACTTTTGAATTTATTTGAAATGATTGTATTAAAGGGGCTCAATTTTCTTATTTGAAATGATTGTTTGAAAGTGAATAAAACAATATATATATATATATACGATGGTGATCCGCAGACAGATCTGTTTCGCTGTATTACAGCTCATCAGTACGGCTAAGACTCCGGTCGCTTCCTAACCCAGGATTGAAACCCGACCGAATTGGCGTCAGTCGGCGATTCTACCCCTAGGCCACGAGCTTCCAGTAGAAGAAAATTTAGGGCAGACTGAGCCCCTATGAAAAAATCCTTTCAGACAAATTCAAAAGTCAGCTACTGTCAGTTGTGAAAATGTTATATTACATATATATTGTATAATTCACTATATATATATATATATATATATATTAGCGAAGTAGCTAAAACTCAAGAAAGTAATGCGAGAAAAGTGGACTAAGTATAGAACAAACATAATGCATTGTTATCAGCAAAAAAATGGATTCTAATATAAAAATTACAAACTGGGGTTGTTACAAAAAAAACAGTACAAAAAATTAAATATCTGAGAAATGTTCTAACAGAGGACTAAAAGTTCAACAATGAGATCTGAAAACGTATTGAGATGGCCAAAGGTGCATTCTAAAAGCTAAGCAAAGTAATAGGCGTTAGAAACATTTCTTTAGAAACAAAGACGATCGTATTGAACATGATATTTGTCTTTCAGTATGGTAGTGAACGCTGGGCAATCTCTTCAAATATGAAGAGCAGATCGATGCAATTCTGTTTTACAAAAAGATCCTGTGGAAACCATGGAACTAACATGTAAGCAACGACGATATTTTAGGAAAAATGGAAACAAAAAAGTAATTTTTTTTTTTTGGTGGGGGGCGCATAATGAGCAAGCAATTTCATACCCAGAGGAAAGCAGCGTGTAATATACATGACAAGCTGGATAAAATGGAGAGTTAAACAGATTTTGGAAGAACTGACCAAAAAGCGAAACTTATTAAAATCTACAGGGGGCAAAAATATGTTGAGGGCTACGCTCGCGTACGTCCTGAATGAACACGGCACATAAAATAATAAATTTATTTTGCTTAGCATTAGTATTGCGGATCGAAACTCATTGGCTATTCAATGTCCGTCCTTATACAAATCGAACGAATGATGCCTGAAACCTTTGGAATACGTAAGTTAACATGTGTTTAGATGGTTTCATGTTGAAAAAATCCACGTCACGACAACGATTTAATTCCCACGTGATTGTTTTTTTCTTTTCACAGATTCTGTTCATACTCTGTCAATTTTGCTTCTGCCTCTGTGCTAAAGTTAGAAACTTACCTTCCCACTCTCAATTACATGCATATTAACTTTTATCAGTTTGGTTTGGGTAAAAGCCAAAAGCAGCTCAATCGGCAAGCGAGAGAATTTCTCTTCCATGTTCTGTTATCTGAACTTCGAAAGATACGGCATAAAGTGAATTGCTTTGGCAGCACTTCCAACTGATACGGCCACCAACTGAGGTTTAGTGCCGGGCCTTCGCTGACGGATTTTAAATAAAAAAATTAAGCCACGAATGCCGATCAATGTATCGGAAAGACAAAATTTAATACGCCAATTAATAAACATTGGAGTAAAGAGGGACAGTTATGAATTATCTATCACTGTCAAAAGTGGAGAGAGCTTAACAAAAGAGGAGTCCAAAGAAAGTTAAGAGAAACTTTATGGGTATTTTCCAATATTCTAATTTGTACTGGAGAGACCGAACAGATAATATTAAATATAGGGCGTATGTGCACCACGAAGTGTTGATGTAATATGTCATTTGAAGCTGGTCACGTTCATTGAATATTATAAAGCAGTTAAAACTATGAAAACAACTCTGATAGCAAATGAAATCTTTAAAAAAGAACATTACGTAAAATAAGAAAGATTTAGCATAAGATTATGGAAATATAGATATATAGAGTGACCTGTCCTCCTTGTCAGTTATTTACTGACTTTAAGTATTTTAATATGGTGGAGGATTAAGAGGATGAATTAGAAGACCAATAATAACTCAAAAGAGGCTTCTGAAATTTGTTTGAATGAATCACGTACGTTTCATGCATATGATATTGATGAAAGCGTGAAAAGCAGTCGGTGATAGGATTGGGAATGAGTGTTGTTTTCCATCCAACTGGAAATGAATATTTATTACTTTATATTGATACAATAATTTCAGCAAATGGACTAAAAGGAAGTGGGGTGAGGATGATCAACAATTTCTGTCTTAGACCTAGCTAATCTGATTCACGAACCAATTCCTCATGCACTATGTTCATTTACCACATCACCTTACAACCCTACATATACAATAATATCATATTTGCAAGGAGCCCTAAAAAATGGAAAAAAAAACATCGTATAAAATTTTATTTCACATACAATATTTTTTTCACAAAAATGTTTCTGCAATTATATAGATATAAAAATGTGATGGCTTGGATATGCAACCAAATAAATTATAATAAGACATTTAAGTAAAATTAACAAATGATAGATTCATCCATCTCACAAAACTAAGAGTGTCTGCTGTATTTTCCAATAGGGAAACTCAAGACGCACGCTCACTAAAAGAGGAGGAAAGGCATAAAAATGGAATGGAATGGAAAAATCAAAGACTAACTCAGTGAGGACCGAAAGAAATGGAATAAAAAACAAACTGAAGTTCGGAATTTCGACGTGGGTCATAAGAAAAGGGAACGCCGGAAAACAGGCTGGGATCGAAACTCTAACATTAAATAGATACACAAAGAAAGATTAATTTAACCAGGGTTAAGCTTCACAGGAAAAAAAGAGATTTAAATTAGAACTGGGGAACTGTAGGGACCATTCACGCAAAGCAGTCTCGCTACATTCATCCACCTATTTGCTTAAATCTGTTAACATCAAACGTATTCTATCAGATGTGATCTGCATATTTATCTGATGCTCAAAGAATCTAATCAGATTCACCTAGGTGTCCTTGACAAACTCCAACAGAGAATCTGTAATGTGATAGATCCCGACTTGGCAGCTGGGATACAGTCACTTTCTCACAGCCGCGTGGTGACTTCTCTGTGTCTCTTCTACAAATACTTTCACGGCTTCTGCTTTGATAAACTTAGCTCACTGGTGCCTCCTCTATATAAGTTTACTCGTGCCACAAAATTACCAACTAGGTCCCACCCTTTTACTGTGAAACCAATAAATTCTAAACGCAAATTCTACTCCAGCAGCTTCCTTTCTAGCAGTTACTGCCTGTAGAATTCCCTTCCATTTAAATGTCAAGTCAACAGTCATCTTCTATCTCACTAACCATCATACTTTCTCTTATGCTCCTTTCTCCGTCCACTCCACTCTCATCAGTATTCTCATCCTTCTCTTACCCACCCCATAGCCTGTCACTCTTTCTCATAACTTTCTCTTATGTAACCTCCTGCAAAACAGTGGCAGTAAAATGCCTTGCTTGTGGGCGATATGATTATCAAAAAAAAAAAAAAGAAAAAGATGCTGATAAGAATAGCGTTCATACTTCAATATCTTCTCCATTCCTGAAGGCCATATCAACATTCATGCTAGGGCTACCAACATTAGATTTCACCCCAGAATATTACGGTAATAAATTGTCACAATGTGAGATCGATGGACATGTGATGTTCTGAAGCGATACGAGCGGTAAACTCTCCGAAATGGTCCCAAAAAGGGTGCATATGAGGACAGTCAGGCAAATCCACCCCGCCCACTTTGAAGGTCACATCATAAAGAGATAGCACATTCCGAATCAATTCACTCTACTAGTTCCACCCCTGTCTATTCCACCCTGTCATGGATGGCATTTTAGTCGCCCACTAAATCTAAGCTCGAAGCAACTACCAAGAACGACCCCAACTGACGGAAAAAAGACACACATCGTTTGGTCGTTTGGCACATAATTCGCAATTATCCAAAACGAACTACTTTTCACAGAAATATATACCACAATCAACCAGGACCCCACATCGACTTAAACAAGTCTCACGTTTGCACCCAGGGTACGTTTAACCAATAAATGTTTAACTTCGTTTGGCAGCTATTCCCCGCATGCCGAATAGTTAATAAAGTCGTTAGAGAGCACAGGACATTAACATCGCATACATTGTATGTCTCCTGAATCACATCAATATCAAAACCAAACGAGAAAAGATTACAAAGGATGTGGATAGCCTTACTCCGATACTTCAAGTCCCTTGCAGGCTAGCTTGATCTTAATTTCTCAAGTCGGATCCTTTAAAATCTTTGAATGGTTAGGATCCCGACAGATTGTCCTTGAATGCCTGTGCCAATCTCGGACGTAAATTGTCCGTACACGACAATGCCACCATCGGTGGTAAGCACTGGAACCTTCCCCGCACAGAGTTGTAAACGTTTTTTTCAGTTAAGGGGACTCAATTTTACACATGCTGAGCACTCGGAATGTGTCCTTAGCTCTTGCTAATAAAACATACACTTTGAAATTACCCCAAAATGAAGGTGGTCACTCAGAAAGCGTCTGGTAAGCTTCTGGGCCCTCCTCAGATTTGATATCTACAGAGTTACATTTCAATAATGGCTCTAGAAGGGTCTTTCTCTGAGACTAAAGGTCTCTCTTAAGGTAGGGTATTATTTCTTTTCATGAAAACGCTTGTGGGAAGCAGTAGAGGGGGCTCTATAAAGTGCAAAAGAGAGACTTCTTAAGTTGTCTGTGGTGTGCTTCTTTTTACAGGTGAAGCAGTGGCGAAATGAGACGTAGCATCTACTAGAGCCTTTTTACGCCCTGCTACGACCGGCTTTCTTTTCTTTTCTGTTAACTTTTTCGTTTTGGATAATTGCGATTTATGTGCCAAACGACCAAACGATTTTACTTGCTATTGTGTGTCATCTCCAATTCATAACTTGTAAAACTTTTGCGTTATTAATGTTGTAGTGCAATGGATATTGACTCAAAACGAGAAATTGGGGTGCCGAGTTCGAATTCCAGTTGAATTTCTTGCATTCACTTACGCTCAAATACCGTTGCGAAGTGTATTATTCCGTCTGTTTCCTCCGGTTATGCGTTAAATAACAAAACAGACTGCGTTCTATAGCCTTGGCTGGCAAGCCGTCTACCGCAATGGCAACCTACTGTGGTATAATCATCTGCCCAGACAGTCATATCTCTTTTGAGACATGATCACCTAAGCGTGTATCACGTATGGCACTTAACTTGATGTTGCTTTGCTTTTTTACTGTTGATTTACCCTGCATATATTTTTGTATTTTTATATTATTTTTGATCTAGTTCTTTTTATTGCGTATTGCAAACATTTTCAATCCTGTTTGTAAGAGAGTTCTGCTGTTATTTATTTTGCATTCTCTCATCTCTACTTACTACACAATGAGTTTGAGAAATACAAGTCACATTACAATATTGTGTGTTATTTTTCTTCATATATTAAGAGGATGAATCGATAACAAGAAAGACAACAACAGGAAATTATGACAAATGACTGACTTCTAGTGAAAAAGTGGCTTAACAGTGACAGAAAAAAAGATAAAAAGCAGAGAGAAGAAGTGGGATTATTGGCGTCTCCGTAAGTTGAAGACAGAAGAATACGTCAATCCCAAAGTATACAGCAAAAACCGCATCGATGTGATATTTAACACGTTTGTGTTTTGTCAATGCAACTAAAATAGGTACTTAATTTAAATACGCGTTTGGATTGGCTTAGGACATGAAACGGATGTAAAATGATAAGTAATGTTAAATATTGTTAGACAATATTTTTGAGGATAATGAAATTTTTGACAATGAAATGAATTTGTGCTTAGTTATTTGTGCGAAGTACATTTTGTTTAAGGATGTCAGGTTATATTTTTAGACAAAACATTCTCGCATTTGGAATTTGATTTTGTCTAGCGGGGTCAGAGGTTCATGTCTAACATTGTGTATCGGAAGATAACTGTTACTGGCACGGAATTGACATCAATCTGACAGAAAATCTATAGTAGTAATTTTGATTTTGATTTTAAAAGAGTCTGGTCACAACCGTTGAAGCGTACGGTTGAGTAAGATCGATGGGGGGTGTTGACAACTCTCACCAAATAACTTCCTGACCCGTGACATTTCAGCGAAGATGTCTTTGTATGAAAAAGGAAAAACAACATATATTTTATATTTTAATTAGATTTGGTCTAGTTGGTCTAGTTGTTTTCGACAGAAGAGTTTTTGTACATTGTATTTGTTGTTGATGACGATGACGACGAAAGGACAAAGAAGATGAAAAAAAATTATGAAATGATTATGTGAAACTGATTTTTGTGAAGAAGTCGGGTTGCGTGATCGCCGACGTAAAGCATTTATGAATTGAGCTGAAAGTTTTATGTGTCGGCCCAGAAATCTTGAGAAGTATCGTCGTCGTGGCGATTGCAGTGAAAACCGCCGAATTTATAAAGTTAAATGTTTGTCACCAGCTCAACATCGTCGTGTAAAATTCGTCATTTGTTTTACCAGCACCATTGTTCAGCACCTTTAACTAAACACCCAGGTCCCAGCATTTTGTTTGAGTAGTATGGCTTCTGCCAAAAGAGAGACTATATAATATATAACTGTAAGATACAGCGTCAATAATAAAATATTTGAGATTCTGTTTAATCGTTACATACTAACCAATGTACTAAAGCTACTAAGAATAAAGAGCGTTGCAGCGTGAATGAATAAGAAAAAGAAAATCATTATTATGGTGCAAGAACAACAAAAGTAGAGGACAGTATATAATATTTTAATAAACTATTTAAACTTTTAATGACAAAGTTGGTTGAAAGCCAGAAGCCGAAAAAGAGTGTCATAAGCGAGTGATATGAGAGATATAGCCAGTCAGTTAAGTACCATATGTAATATACGCTTTGGGCGATCATGTCTCGAAAGAGACATGACTGAATCGGCAGAAGTAAGTTGCCATTGCTTTCTGCGGTAGACTGGTTGCCAGTAAAGCTATAGAACCAAATCTGTATTATTATTTAACACATAACTGGAGGGAAGTCACGAATTAATAACTTTCCCAAGGGTATTTGTATGTAAGTGAACGCAAGGAATTTAACTGGATACAACTTAGCCGAAAACATATGGTTACATTCTATCCAGTTAATATTTATATGGATGATACTTTCTTGCCAATCTATCAGTAAGCTTAATAACATCAAAGCGGTGAAATATGTATTATCCGTTGTAATAATCGAAAATAATTTATAAATTATATTATTTGTTAAATTAAATAAATGAATTCTTGGAATTTACCTGGATTACATACCAACCGGCGTTGCTCGGGTGTAATGAAAGCTTTAAAACTAATCCATGGTCCTGGAACTTAGAATCTTTGGACGTTGGCACGAAAGACTAAAATCAATTGTTGTTTCCAGTTAAAGCGAAACCATAAACTGAAAGAAATATGAATAGATGTAAGTTAAATTTTGATTTCCTTGTAACTATATCAAGTTTTTTTCGTTGTAAACTGAATTTTGTAGGCTAATTAAGTCCTCTGTGTAAATGGTCTCATGGCTGAGCCTAAGAACTACAATAATACCTACTAAGAGTCAAACCCGAAGCAAAAACTAAAACAAAAGGGCTGAAAATATACAGACATATGGGTAGATAAACAAACAAACAAACAAACGCACACACACACACACACACACACACACACACACACACACACACACACATACACATACACACACACACACACACACACACACAGACATCTTGCCTTTTATATATATTGTCGATTTTCTGCACTATTGTAATAACTGCAACCTTGAAACTTCTGAATATCGTTTCTAATGTCTTTGTCTATGAGTGTATCAAATTTGATTACAATCGGACCAATCCTTCTATAACTCGATTTTTTCGATTATCGATTTTCGATATTTATCAGGGGTACGTCGACACAAAACCTAGCTAAGAACACTCGCAGACACTTATAGTACAACTGTGTAAATTGTCAAGAAAATCGGTTCAGCCGTTTCGGATTTTATAGGTAACGGACACACACACACACACACACAAAGACACACACAGAGACAAATTCCATTTATAAATAAGTTTATGTATATATATATATATATATATATATATATATATATATATGGGTATGTGTGTGTGTGTGCATGTGTGTGTGTGTGTGTGTGTGTGTGTGTGTGTTGTGAACTTGTTCAAATATGGTTTTCTGTAGAACAGAACACTCTATCTTGTGAAGGAAATGCTCCAAAGCAAGAATATAAATGACAGATGAAAGCGAAACAACACAAAATGCTCCAATCATACCCCATTCACTTCCACCAGGGCACCGTGATACGTGTACTGATAACGGATCCAGGTGCGATAGTACGGGCTGAAACCAGAGGCCGAAAGAAAAGTCCCCAGAAATCGATGACCAACACCCTTGAATGCCTTGGATTAATCTAAACTGGTTAGGGATACTTAACTGTTGACTTACTCGATCATCAAACGTACCAAATGAAGATTATAATAATCTTGAGCTTCACAGCAGATGCCTGCTCATATCAAATAAAATTTCAGAGAACAGCATTCAAACGTTTGGCTAAGTTCTTGGCTAAAATCTTCAACTCTATTTAAAATCGCCAAAGGTCGAAAGTTCCTTATATTTGGTGAGACTTGGATGTAGAGACTCCTTCATCCAGTTGATGTAAGCAATTTCCATAAAGGGAACAAAAACAGGCAAATGCATTAAGTACAATTCGCAAAAGACAATATGATCCTGAAGCCAACCATCTTCAGCGTTGCCAGATCTTACTCTATGACGCGGCCATCGCACCAGACTGCTTCAGCTGCATAGTGACGCGGAAAGTCAAACAAATAACTGGGCAGGGTTCCTTGGAGAACACACCCTGAGAGTAGTCAAGAAAAGCCTCAAATATGCCAGCGTTTGTGGAGACCTTCCGCTTGTCCGGCAATGACGCAATATGCATTTTTGATGTGTTTCTCACTTAATTTGTACACACATCAGTTGTTGTTTTAGTTGCCTCAGTCGACATTATTTTTAACCTAGCGCTAATTATAAGAGTTTGATCCTTCTTGATAAGCAAGAAGGCTAACTCCGTCTTAGCTAAGTCATCTGTACCTCAATCACGGCCCGATTAATCTTTGCTTTACATGCCGTTTGTGCTGTTAATCTACTGAAATTGATTCGGTGAAGATAATTGGCAGACAACTTTAGACTTCAATAAAACCCATTACTTATTCCTAACCACAGCAATTATCACTGTAGCTTTAGTATCAGCGACCACCAAAAAAGTCTCACTCGATAAATTATGATGTGTTCAATATTCAGCCATCCCTGTCTTTAGGCATATCTAAGTTTACAAGAACTTGGACGAGCCTATGTTCCGAGTAGACAATAGAATGGACACTTGGACAGCATAAAAGCCCTAAATCGAGAACACAACACCGAAGCTGCTCCACCCCAATTAGTCTCTGCCCTCACTACCTGGCGGGTGTGTTTTTACGATACTCATTGAACGTGTCGATATTGTCCTAACACGGCATCGTATCTCGTTTGTTAGTACCTTATCTAGCACAAAGTTTCAAGCGACCGTTGTCATAAATTCTCTTGATAATATTCCAAATTTCGACGATTTGTTGATATGATCACCAAGTTTTGACGAACAAATAGCACTGGTGTCATTTTTTGTTTATAATATTACAACGTTTTGAGGGAGAATTATCATCGTTATTGTTCATACTGTCTCGATATTGCGACGGAGTATTGTCATCATTGTTTATCATATTTTCACAACCTATCTACGAAAAACTATCATAATTTTGAATGATATTAACACAACGTTTCGACAGACTATTGTCAGTATTTTGCTGATGTTATCACTATCTTTCGATGAAAGAATATCATCATTTTCCTATATTATCACAACATTTCTATGGACGATTGGCATAATTTGTTTTGATATTATCTAAAAGTTTCTACTCTTTTTCTCTTTGAATTCTTCAGCTGTCTGTAAGTCTGTAACCTCGACCGTATTTCTAAATTAGTTACTCAGATCTACTTAATGATATCTTTATTTAAATCTGGTAGCTGACTGCATGTTATTATTTTGGTTATATATGATAGGACGTGTATCAGCTGAGCAATATTAATTAAGAAAAAGAAGCTTTAACCCTTAGAATCTACACAGAATGAGAATAAATAACGATTCATTCACTTTTACCTCATTAATTCTATTCATTTTCTGGCATCAAAGACATTTTACCAAATCTTGGGAATATGTTGAATAGAATAATTTTCAGTACATCTTCGTAAATATTTCAGATATTAGCCATTATATGAATGTTAATGGATGTAATTTTTTCCTTAATGGCCGAATTTAACCCAGACAACTTTGAACAGGCATTTATACCAGGGTCACTTACTCTAAAAAATATTGATGAGTCACAATTAGCCTCAACTTAATAGTTAAAACGTTAGTGATTGTTCTTTCGAAATTTCTAAGAGCAAACAGAAGTCAAAGAAAACGTTTGGTTTAAATGGATATCAATATCAGTATTTAATATTATAAAAAAAATCTTTCTTTTCACTACGGTAATAAAATATGACATGGTCATTGAACGGTCATTCTTGGCATCAAATGTAACATTTAATAATCATTGTAATCGTTTTCAATTTATCAATGATCTTCAAGACTATCATTGTTGTGTAAACATTTATTCGTTTGAGTCTGTCTGATAGAATAGAGCCCAATATACTAAAGTTTATCTTCCTTCGTTGTCTAAGTGATACACAGAACAAGCCACCTTTACAGCATTCTTCAATTCACACCCAGTACATTGGTAGTATCGTCTATACTCGGGGTTTAAGAAATCTGGACACCTTAATATCACTGGTAAGAAACAGTATATAAATACTGGCTCTATATCAAAGTTGCACAAGCGTATCTACAAACGCAAAAGGAGAAATAGATAGATAGATAGATAGATAGATAGATAGATAGATAGATAGACATACAGACATACAGTGAAAGACTCAGAAAAGAGAGAGAGAGAGACAGAGAGAGTGAGAAAAAGAGTGAGAAATATTACTAATAAATATAGACACACTTTAGGAAATGAAATATTTGTATAGCTATATTTTTCTATATTTAGTCCGTTATAACAAGAATGAATCTTTGGACCCTTGCAATCATGAGTGATACTGAAAATGGTGGCTTTAGCTACCAAACGTTTATTAGTAAGGCAAAATATTTCTTTGGCAAAATGTTCACTGGTATTGCTGCTCATGTATTTCTAAGGGCCGCAAATGTAATCAGTTTTTCTGTTAAACGATATCCTTTAGAGTAAATCGTTGATAAACGTCTAAACATCACGAAAGCCATGTTTTTTTTCTGAATTGTGTATATAATTTTGGGGTGCGCTATATATATAGACATGGAGAAAATATGTATGACAATGTGGGTGAAAGTTTTCGTGTGATGAATTTCTTTCTTTATGAGTTCTACAAACTAGATTTGTTTACGTTAGTGCGACATAGTCTGATGAAGTCCTAAAGAACGAAACGCGTCACACAAAAGCTATTTACACGTTGTGACACACTTTTTCGTCCCCCACCCATATATATATATATATATATATATATATATATATATATATATATATACAGGTAAAGTGGACGCAAGTTTTTACGATTTTGTGTTCCCTGGCATTTATTTTTGAAATTTAAATGTAAATCATTTTCACAGACAACCTTTAGTATTGCCTGATGACAAGATTCTCGAAACATAGAAAGTTCCGTGTCGCATTTTAGATATAAAGTCTGCACAAGCCTTGTTTGGGTCTTTTGGCGGTTTCGTTTGGTTTCATAACTGAAGTAATGAGGCTGTCAGATTCTCATACATCGAATTTGACGGAGAGTCTTATATATATATATATATATATATATATATATTAATACATATATATATATATTGTCATCCACAGACAGATCTGTTTTGGTGTATCACAGCTTATCAGTGCGGTTAGAGTCCGATTGAAACCCGATCGAATTGGCGTCAGTCATCGACTCTACCCCTGGGCTATAGGCGTTCGGTAGAAGAAGGCAGACATTTTAGCGCATATCATTATATGCGCCCAATACCTATATATATGTGTGTGTGCGTGCGTGTGTGTGTGTATGTGTGTGCGTGTCTGTCTGTTGTGAGAATTTCCAGAGTGTAACATAGACTCGTTCAAATAGTATAACAGTGACTCCGAGGTTCGTCATAGGTGACAGCGAGTACACAGTTATTGACTTTTGATTCTGACCATTTAATTCTTGCCTAGACTATACCACTGATTTCCCGTTCATTTAAATATTTTTTCAGAGTCTTCTAAATACGTTTTAACTTGTTTGTTTACATTTTTTTATCATTGTTATTTTGTTTTGATTTCGTTTTCATTTTGCTTTTATTTCTCCCCCCCCCACCCGGCAATTACATTTTACTCTTTTTCTGGTGCAACGTTCTTTTATTTATTTCACTCGTGATTTCATTGTCTTTTCTTGATTTTTTTGTTTAATATATTATTTTCTTATTCTTAAAACACCTAAATTTAAAGCTCATTTCTTCTAAGTTTAGTTTTTATTTTACGCAAGACATTTTGTTAAATTAATGTTAATGTTTGCTTCGTTTTGGCTATTTGTGTTATTGATAAACGAAACTGTATTTTGCTATACGTGCGTTTAATTCTTTTCCTGTCTTCCTTGTTTTCTTTAAAATATTGTGCATTGATTTTGCGATTTTTTTAATTGTTAAAAAATTTACGCTTTGTTGTATTTAGTCCGTTAGATTTTTTTTTCACGTTTTTAATTTAATTGATGTCTTATTTTTTTTTTTTACTGTTTCTGTTTCCATATGGTCAACATTTTTTTTACTGTTTCTGTTGAGTATGGACAATTGTTAATTTAAATGATTCGCCTATAGGGAAGAAAAAACACTAAACAAAAATAGCAAAATCTTTTAAAAAAATTAAAAGCAAAGATCGGCCCGTTAGAAAAAAGTTTTCTTAAAAAACAATCAGACAAACAAACAGAACGAATAAAGAATTAAAAAAAAACCAGATGAAAAAAAAAACAAAAAAAAAAACAGGAGCATATAACAAATGACGATTAGTCATTAGTCCTCGGAGTCACTGTTATACTATTTGAACGAATCTATGTTCATTTCACATATAAGAAAATGAAAATCTCTCATGACCTAGATAAATGAATTCAGAATCAAAAGTCAATAACTGTGTACTCGCTGTCTCCTATGACGAACCTCGGAGTCACTGTTATACTATTGAACGAATCTATGTTCCATTTCACATATAAGAAAATGAAAATCTCTCATGACCTAAATTAAATGGTCAGAATCAAAAGTCAATAACTGTGTACTCGCTGTCTCCTATGACGAACCTCGGAGTCACTGTTATACTATTTGAACGAATCTATGTTCATTTCACATATGAAAATGAAAATCTCTCATGACCTAAATTAAATGGTCAGAATCAAAAGTCAATAACTGTGTACTCGCTGTCTCCTATGACGAACCTCGGAGTCACTGTTATACTATTTGAACGAATCTATGTTCATTTCACATATAAGAAAATGAAAATCTCTCACTGACCTAAATTAAATGGTCAGAATCAAAAGTCAATAACTGTGTACTCGCTGTCTCCTATGACGAACCTCGGAGTCACTGTTATACTATTTGAACGAATCTATGTTCATTTCACATATAAGAAAATGAAAATCTCTCATGACCTAATTAAATGGTCAGAATCAAAGTCAATAACTGTGTACTCGCTGTCTCCTATGACGAACCTCGGAGTCACTGTTATACTATTTGAACGAATCTATGTTCATTTCACATATAAGAAAATGAAAATCTCTCATGACCTAAATTAAATGGTCAGAATCAAAAAGTCAATAACTGTGTACTCGCTGTCTCCTATGACGAACCTCGGAGTCACTGTTATACTATTTGAACGAATCTATGTTCATTTCACATATAGAGAAAATGAAAATCTCTCATGACCTAAATTAAATGGTCAGAATCAAGTCAATAACTGTGTACTCGCTGTCTCCTATGACGAACCTCGGAGTCCCGCTGTTACTATTTGAACAATCCTGTTTCATTCTACATATCCGAAAATGAAAATCTCTCTTGTTCAATTAAATGGTCAGAATCAAAAGTCAATAACTGTGTACTCGCTGTCTCCTATGACGAACCTCAGGTACTGTTATACTATTTGAACAATCTATATGTTCATTTCATATAAAGAAAATGAAAATCTCTCATGACCTGAGTGCTAAATGGTCAGAATCAAAAGTCAATAACTGTGTACTCGCTGTCTCCTATGACGAACCTCGGAGTCACTGTTATACTATTTGAACAAATCTATGTTCATTTCACATATAAGAAAATGAAAATCTCTCATGACCTAAATTAAATGGTCAGAATCAAAAGTCAATAACTGTATACTCGCTGTCTCCTATGACGAACCTCAGAGTCACTGTTATACTATTTGAACGAATCTATGTTCATTTCACATATAAGAAAGTAAATCTCTCATGACCTAAATTAAATGGTCAGAATCAAAAGTCAATAACTGTGTACTCGCTGTCTCCTATGACGAACCTCGGAGTCACTGTTATACTATTTGAACGAATCTATGTTCATTTCACATATAAGAAAATGAAAATCTCTCATGACCTAAATTAAATGGTCAGAATCAAAAGTCAATAACTGTGTACTCGCTGTCTCCTATGACGAACCTCGGAGTCACTGTTATACTATTTGAACGAATCTATGTTTATTTCACATATAAGAAAATGAAAATCTCTCATGACCTAGAATTAAATGGTCAGAATCAAAAGTCAATAACTGTACTCGCTGTCTCCTGACGAACCTCGGAGTCACTGTTATACTATTTGAACGAATCTATGTTCATTTCACATATAAAGAGAAAATGAAAATCTCTCATGACCTAAATTAAATGGTCAAATCAAAAGTCAATAACTGTGTACTCGGCACAACTAACCACTATGACGAACCTCAGGTCACTGTTATACTATTTGAACGAATCTATGTTCATTTCACATATAAGAAAATGAAAATCTCTCATGACCTAAATTAAATGAATTCAAGAATCGAAATCAATAACTTGTGTACTCGCTGTCTCCTATGACGAACCTCGGAGTCACTGTTATACTATTTGAACGAATCTATGTTCATTTCTACATATAAGAAAATGAAAATCTCTCATGACCTAAATTAAATGGTCAGAATCAAAGTCAATAACTGTGTACTCGCTGTCTCCTATGACGAACCTCGGAGTCACTGTTATACTGTTGAACGAATCTATGTTCATTTACATATATAAAGAAAATGAAAATCTCTCATGACCTAAATTAAATGGTCAGAATCAAAGTCAATAACTGTGTACTCGCAGTCTCCTATGACGAACCTCGGAGTGCTGTTATACTATTTGAACAAATCTATGTTCATTTCACATATAAGAAAATGAAAATCTCTCATGACCTAAATTAAATGGTCAGAATCCAAAGTCAATAACTGTGTACTCGCTGTCTCCTATGACAGACATCCAAGTCACTGTTATACTATTTGAACGAATCTATGTTCATTTCACATATAAGAAAATGAAAATCTCTCATGACCTAAATTAAATGGTCAGAATCAAAAGTCAATAACTGTGTACTCGCTGTCTCCTATGACGAACCTCGGAGTCACTGTTATACTATTTGAACAGATCCTATGTTCATTTCACATATAAGAAAATGAAAATCTCTCATGACCTAAATTAAATGGTCAGAATCAAAAGTCAATAACTGTGTACTCGCTGTCTCCTATGACGAACCTCGGGTCACTGTTATACTATTTGAACGAATCTATGTTCATTTCACATATAAGAAAATGAAAATCTCTCATGACCTAAATTAAATGGTCAGAATCAAAAGTCAATAACTGTGTACTCGCTGTCTCCTGAGAAAACCCAGACACTCGGAGTCACTGTTATACTATTTGAACAGATCTATGTTCATTTCACATATAAGAAAATGAAAATCTCTCATGACCTAAATTAAATGGTCAGAATCAAAAGTCAATAACTGTGTACTCGCTGTCTCCTATGACGAACCTCGGAAGTCACTGTTATACTATTTGAACGAATCTATGTTCATTTCATATGAAAAATGAAAATCTCTCATGACCTAAATTAAATGGTCCAGAATCAAAAGTCAATAACTGTGTACTCGCAGTCTCCTATGACGAACCTCAAGGTCACTGTTATACTATTTGAACAGGGTCATATTTCATTTCACATATAGAAAATGAAAATCTCTCATGACCTAAATTAAATGGTCAGAATCGAAGTCAATAACTACAATATTACTCGCAGTCTCCTATGACAGAACCTCAGAGTCACTGTTATACTATTTGAACGAATCTATGTTCATTTCACATATAAGAAAATGAAAATCTCTCATGACCCTAAATTAAATGGTCAGAATCAAAAGTCAATAACTGTGTACTCGCAGTCTCCCTATGACGAACCTCAGGTCACTGTTATACTATTTGAACGAATCTATGTTCATTTCACATATAAGAAAATGAAAATCTCTCATGACCTAAATTAAATGGTCAGAATCAAAAGTCAATAACTGTGTACTCGCTGTCTCCTATGACAGAACCTCGGAGTCACTGTTATACTATTTGAACGAATCTGTTCATTTCACATATAAGAAAATGAAAATCTCTCATGACCTAAATTAAATGGTCAGAATCAAAAGTCAATAACTGTGTACTCGCAGTCTCCTATGACGAACCTCCAGGTCCCTTGTTATACTATTTGAACGAATCTATGTTCATTTCACATATAAGAAAATGAAAATCTCTCATGACCTAAATTAAATGGTCAAAATCAAAGTCAATAACTGTGTACTCGCAGTCTCCTATGACGAACCTCGGAGTCACTGTTATACTATTTGAACGAATCTATGTTCATTTCACATATAAGAAAATGAAAATGTCTCGCGACCTAAATTAAATGGTCAGAATCAAAAGTCCAATAACTGTGTACTCGCAGTCTCCTATGACGAACCTCGTAGTCACTGTTATACTATTTTGAACGAATCTATGTTCATTTCAAATATAAGAAAATGAAAATCTCTCATGACCTAAACTGGCGATAGAATTTTGAATGTCTTTAAATCTATACCAAACTGGCTGAATATTCTATTTACTGACGTATTTCAACGAAGACAATGTTAAAAAATTTGACCAGTTTCGCTCAGGTAGGATCGCTGTTTTTTTTATTTTTATTTTTTATTTTTTTGCTCATACGTCTACAGATATCTGAAATTGATGCTCCTCTGGGACATTAGTTGATATCTGTAGACATCATTTTCAAAAGTCTAATGGGTCAGGAACCAATGTGACAAGCTCTCGGGGTTTTATTTCCAGCCATGTTTAAAGCCAATCTTCAATGTCAAACTGATCATGGTTCTTTGTTTGTCTACTATAAATGACCAAGCCCTGATGCCACGTACTCGCAAGTTGAGTGTAGCTCGCGATCTTCAGTATCACGGTGTGTGTATTATGTGTACAGAAGACCCTATTTTCACTACGCAACCGCAAATATATACTGTCTAATAGGTTTGCCTTCAATTCTGCATGTTATATTCGGCAATTGTGAAGTGTTTCCTGACTAGTGAGCAAGTCTTTGGACGCAGCGTATGCTTTTGTCTTCGCAATTTCAGCGGGCAGGCTTTGATGATCATCCGAGGGAAGGTTATAATATTATCAATAAAAATGATATCGATGAATCGTATCCAATGTCTGAATGTATTAACAAAAAAACAACGATGATGGGGTTTAGACATTTTGTGATAATATTAAAAAAATATGCCATTGATCCTTCGACAGGTTGCGTTAATGTTAACAGAATTATGTAAATGGCACATCTTCGTTTTGTTATAATGACGCCAAACAAAGGAAATAGTCAGTTGTACCATTGTCATGATATCAGCAAATATGAATCCAATCGGTCAGGAAAATATTGTAATAATATTAACAAAAATTATGACAACGGTCAAGGGAAATCTTGTACAAATATCAAGAAAAATGACAAACGTTCGTCGAAATGTTCTGATGAAATAAAAAATGATACTAATATTAATAATAATAATTGAATACTGCTGCCATATTTTTTCGGGTGCTCCTGCTATCCACCTATGTGTCCCTGACAATATCCAACAGAGAATCTGTAATGTGATCCATCCCGACTTGGCAGCTCAGATACAGTCACCTTCTTAATGTGTCTCTTCTACAAATATTTTCACGGCTTCTGCTCCGATGAACTTAGTTCAATGGTGCCCTCTATATATAAACTTACTCGAGCCACAAGGTTAGCAACTAGGTCCCACCCTTTTACTGTGAAACCAATAAATTGAAAACGCAAATTCTACTCCATCCGCTTCTTTTCTTGCACTCCCCGCCTGTGGAATTCCCTTCCATTTACTTGTTTACCCGTCAGCTACAGTCTCTAATAATTTAAATGTGAAGTTAATAGTAATCGCCTATTAACCTGCATCCTCTCTCTCTCTCATGCTCCTTTCTCCATCCACTTCACTCTCATCAGTATTCTTTTCTTTCTCTTACCCACTTCCTGACACCCCCTATAACCTGTCACTCTTTCTCATAACTTTCCTTCTATGTAACCCCCTGCAAGACAATCGTTGTAATTATATAAATAAAAATGATGACATAGAATTGACTAAATGACCACAATTTTCGTTCGAAATGGGATAATATTATAAAGTGATGTCAACAGAATTATGCTAATGCTCCGGAGAAACATTGTTTAGAATTATTTCACCTCAAGCAAGGAAGAACTGCCACTGGTGCGCAGGGAGTTACAGTGAAAATATAACAGCAAGGTAAAGAGGATGTCGAAGAAAAGAGAAGAGACGAATTGGAATCAAGTAAAACGAAGATAAAAATTGACGATGCATTTAAACTTTTAAGAAGTTGTAGCGATCAGGGAAGCAAGCAAACGGGAAGTCCGAGAAACGAAATTGTACAGCAGAAAAGATTGTTTTATTTAACTATCTGTCTGATAAAAGAGTGATACCTAGAAGCCAATCTAGTATCATGTCTAAATACATGTGGTCGGGGAACCAAGGAAAAATAGCTCTCCGGGGCAGATGCCAGGAAAATATGTGTGAAAAAGAGTGAAGCTACATCCCTTTGGTGAGAAAGTAAGCGAAGGCAAGCTGCTAACTCCGAATCGATTATATTGTAGATTCCTTATTGGATTTTGTCGAGACCATCAACATGAAAAGCAGGAGCACTCGACAATATATGTCGACAGTATTTAATGCACGGATTGATTTATATATGTGAAAAATGGGTTTTGACGAGAAAAACATCCTGGCCCAACATAGTAACCCAAAATTCCGATCAGTAGATGCAGCTATGGGTTCGCTGTAGTCATTTCATTTCAGATCATTTGAGAGAGTAATATCAAGGAGGCAAAGTGTTGCTCTCTAGGAAACTGGCGTTATCCATCCTGATGGTAGGAAAGAAAGTTTGTGTATGGTTGTTAAAGGAGAGCAGCTAGAAGGCATTAAAACTTACGAGCCAATTATTACACAATTTAATCACAAAGGGCGGCAACCAGGGTTACTATTTTAGCCTTGTCAGATTTCTTAGTAAGAAAGAAGTTAATGGTGGTTTCATCTGCACAGATGCCTATTTAGAATGGTAATTTATAAAGTTCAGAACGTATGGCTTAGGAAAGAGCTTTGAGGACGCCCGCATTCGTATGAAAAGCTCTTGCAGTTTGCCCGTTCTAAACAGCCTTTATTTCAAGATTTGGTACCTACAATTAGATGAAATCAAACATTTGACCAGAAATAGCACGGCTCTGTGACAACAATTTGATAATAACAAAAATGATGACAATGATCAATCAAATCGTTGTGATAATTATAACAAATATCATTTGTTATGCTTTATTCTAATTAGTGATAATATTAATAATAAACATGTCAATGGTACGTGCTAACTTTAAAATAATATCAACAAAATGATGCCAATGATACGTTGAATTATTGCACTAAAAGTAAAAAATATGAATACAAGGATCCATCTAATCTTCATGATAATTTCAACAAACTGATTAATTGTTTTGATAATATAAAAATTATGATGTCAATGATCCGAAAAGCATTAGAAATGATATCTATAATTAGCAAACCAGTTATTCAGTAAAATGTGATAATATCAGCAAAAATGATGACAACTGTTAGATGAGATTTTGTGATACTATCAACTAATATAATACCAATACTTCGTCGAATGTTTGTGATAAAGTCAACAAAAATGTAAACTATTTTCAGTCATAAATTGTCATAATTTCCAGAAATATTATTTCAATCGTCCTGCGAATAGTTGTAATAATAAGAACAATAAACATGTCAATGGTATGTTGAAGAGTAGTGATAATAACAAGATTGATGCCAATGGTCTGTCGAAATTAATAAATATGATGACAATTCCTCGTAGAATAACTGTGGCAATATGAACAATAAACACATCAATGCTCTTTTGGAAATTGACGCAAAATATAGACAAAATGATTCCAATAGTATGTTAAAACTTTTTAACATTATCAATATATTTATACATAGGATTTCTGTCCTGTATGTACATGTGTTGAACTATTAACCATCCAGCTAAAGCTCGACCCGCACTAACATTTGATTAAAGTGGTCAGTTGCACATCTCCCCATCAAAGCAAAATAGACAATACAGGTTTATTATGTGCTACGCTTTAAGTGATTGTGATATAGCATGTTATATTATCACAGAGTTTGACCTTCCCGGGCCTTAAATACATTACATAGTTCATGGTGGGCCACACAATATACATAATTGGTTTTGATGTCAGAGTTTGCCGCCTATGGTGTGAGGGCTGGTTGCTTGGGAGGGGCCATACATACACACACAAACATGATGCAATATTTCATTCACAGTACATATTTCCGTAACCATCTCACACGTGCACACACACATGCAGTGTATTCACATAACAAACAAGCACACTCAGGCACACCCGCAAACTATTTGACACATAGATGGGACCCTAACAGTTTGTAAAACTCCGGATCAGGGTGAATCTGAGAGTAATGGCATATAAGGGGTAACTAAACATTCTTCATGATTCCAGATATTAAACTTAAAACCACACTACCGGTTGCACTTTATGTAATACCCAGGACACACACACACACACACACACACACACACACACACACACACACACACACACACACACACACACACACACACACATATATATATATATATATATATATATATATATAAGTGTGTGAGGAGTCATGAAGAATGTTGAGTTACCCCTTACATGCCATTGTGATATATTAAAAAAGATATAAATTTTCGATAAACGTGATAATATCAATAAAATAATGAAAATGGTCAGTCAAAAAGTTGTAATAATGTCAAAAAATTAATATCAATATTTAGTCGAAACTTTGTGATAATAATGCTTTATTTTTGGTTTTTAGAAGAAAGTATATAATATGCATGCCATACATTAGTGTTGGAATATTTTTTTTAATTTAACAAATGCCATGCTCTTATCTGCCTTCTTCTACCGAGCGCCCATAGCTCAGAGGTAGAATCGCCGACCACGCCAATTCGGTCGAGTTTCAATCCTTGGTTAAAAGCAATAAGAGTCTAACCGTACTGATGAGCCGTGATACAGCGAAACAGATCTGTCTGCGGATGACTATATATATATATATATATATATATATATGGATTTAAATAGAACTAACGTCATAATGTGCGTATGAACTTAGGGCCCTTTCAACCAACAAATTATCAAAGGTGTTTGTTGGCTGAATTTTTAAATGATAAACAGAACTCATAAATATTACTTGTAGACGGGAAGTTGGAACTCGTTTAATGACAAAATTTTAATAAAAGTTAATTAAATTATGAGGGGGACGTAAACATGAACGTGAGTTTTCTCTCTCTCTCTCTCTCTCTCTCTCTCTCTATATATATATATATATATATATATATATATATATATATATTACAAACCTCAACACATAATTAAACGGTTAAATATACAGAATTTATTTCGGCAATTGTGAAAACACAAACAGCCTCAGAAGGGCAAAAATTTGCAAGCTTGAATTTACAAGAATATATTATTTTTATTTTTCTTCTGATTTTCTATTTAAGTTTATATATTCTTGTTTGAAAATTTTTGAAAAATAACTCTACCGAATCAATCTTCCCACAACTTCAGATTTTTGGGGAAAAGCCCTATTTAAAATTCTTGATTTTCTGTAAGCGTAAATTAATGATTGTTATTGACATTTTAACATCCACTTAAGAACAATATTACCACTATATAGATATTAGAAGAAATGATTAACTGTTTAAAGATTTGGCTAACGTTATTACCATCATGATATGGAGTCCAGTCGTTGCATATATACTATGGATAGGTTTAAACTCTATAGAGGACATAAGACGAGAAACAAAAACATGGGAATTAACCTGACAAGATATCTATAAATTTATACTAGAGAATGGGAACCGTACAAACTTGTAGCATACAGAAGAATTCAATTCGAACTTCCTTAAAAGTCATACAGGGCATAGTTTTCTGGAGAAGGTCGCCAGCACAACGTCTGTACGTTGTTATATATAAAGATTAGGTTATTTGTCCAACTATGAATAATTTATTCGAAGAAATACAGAAGTAATTAGTTCTTAAAATCTTAATAATGTGAAAAGTCAGGTTAGCAATATCATATTTTCCGACCGTTTGCTAATCTTCAGTGTTCAAGTGAGTGTGTGTGGTTGTGTGTATGTCTGTGTGTGTGTGTCTTCAAATTGATAATATATTCCACAGTTTTTTGGCTAGAATTATATCGGCCTACTCGCTTCATCTAAAGAAAACATAGAAATAAAATAACTTCTTCAGATTTTTCGCATTTAAAACCTAAAAATAATTATTCACCAAATTCTTTAAATGATAGAATTCCATATTGTTTTTCATATTTTTATATTCTTAAGAACGACCACATTCCAGAAATTATTGTTCTAAAGCTCTCTGGACAACATTCGGATATTTTTCTTTTTTTTTATCTTCCTGATATTTCCATGTCGTAAAGAATCTCAGCCTTATGTATATAATAATATAGTATAACATTTTCCATCTTCAGAATAGGCAGATTAGGTGTTTGCACAGATAGTTCGCAAATCGTGGATTGTAAGGTATATTGATAACTATTACTCTATGATATATGATATTTATGCCAAATATATTGCTGCGGTTGAAACTGGAATTCTTATACATGTCATCTGATAAAGATTGTATAGCTTAAATATATCAGTTTTACGTTTAATATTACAGTTATTCTGCATGTAATTGCAAGAGAATAATTTTGCTGAACGTTGAATCATAAAATACAAACGTATGAAAGTCAGAAACCGTTAAAGTATTTTGAAAAAAAAGAAAGTCAAGGGTTAATCTACACATATATACAAAAATATTTTGTAAACAAGTTATATTTATAAGTGTACAATTTCAAACATCGAAGATGGAACATATTTATATGTAAACGGCGTTGGCATATGTAAACAGCATTCATCAAACTCATCGACTACCACCAATTAAACATTCAGCTCGAAATTGTTGACAACAGAACTGTACTAAAGTATCTGCACTAAACAACTGATACAGATCATTAAAATAATAATAATAAATCAGTAGTGCACCACAAGTACGCATAACTACAGCTGTCAACGTATAACATTAAATATAGAATGCATGCAAACAAATGTCGTATATCAAGCTAATCTATGATACAAAAAGTGCACAATTGTATTAAAAAGTGTTCAATACAATTATATTGTACAACTTTTGAATATATGCAAGCGTAGACAGCCAAATACCGAGATTTCGTCGGTGTCAACTACAGGATTATATACATAGGCGGTAAAAATAATTGAAACATAGTCGAGTTGACACTAGTGCAACACATAAAGACATGTGCTTTTGGATGCTGCCAGTTATGCAAAAGAGTTATTGTGGTCAAACTAAAAGGAAAGTGCTTCAATATAACTTTTATAGTAGTTTATATCCAGACAACGCAAATCACTAAAAAAGAAATAGATTAATTCTGCTCCATATTGGATAACGCCAAGGCCCAGTGTAAATCGCAGGTAGTTAGAATTATCATGGAAGACATGAAAGCCAAAGTAGGCCAGGAGAGGGAAGGTGCAACAGTTGACAACTTAGGACAAGGAAACCACAGTGAACGAGGAGAAAAAAGGGTCCATTGCTGCACAGAATGATAAAGTAACAACAAATGCCTAGTTTCAAGAACATCCGGTACGATAATGGACATAAAGAAGTTCAGAGGGGAACACAACGAGCCAAATTGCCTGCATAACTATAAAGAGAAAATTAAAAAAATGCAGTTGTTGCCTGCAAAAATTCCACAAGTGCGGACTGCGAAAGCAATCACCTATCGGTTTTATGTAAACTATCGATAAAACCGCGGAGACTGAACAATTGTAGTACAGCACCCAGACTACAATGCAGCAGAACCATGAACGACTGCAACTTGCAGGAAAAAAACTTAAGGGCTGTGTAAAAAAGAAATACGAGGGACAAATCAGACACAGAAACTCAAAATCGGTCACACTAAAAGAAGCGTTACTGACATTAGCAAACAACATCATCCCAAAAGAAAACTGGCGTAAAAAGAAAAAAAAATGAATGGATCACAGATAAGATTCTCTATATAATGAAAAAGAGACAGAAATGAATGCCAAGATAAGGAACGGAATACATGAAGCTACACAAGATAATAAAGAGCAAATGCGGACAGTCTAAGAAGAATAGCTCAATGACAATTGCTCAGAAATTGAAAGATTGAGCACAACCAATAAAGGAGACATGCATAAGAAAATAAAAGATCTAACAGAACAAAAGACATGATCATCAACAAGATGTATAAAATCCAAGTACGGTATGCTCGTATTCCAGAAAGTGAAAATAATTCAGCGATGGCACGAATATATTGGATATCTCTTCCACTCAAGAGAAAGCAACCGACAGTACACAAAAATATTGACTGGACGGAAATACTTATAAACGAAATGGAAGCTGCTAAGGGAAATTGAATATAAACGAACTAGCAGAAAAAAGGCAGTATTGTAATAAAGATGCTGACAGCTTTAGACGAATTCTAAATGAAAATGAAATCTACAACAACGGCGATATCCAAGAAAACCTAAGCAGATCGGTTATTATAGCATTGTTAGGAAACCAGATGCAAAGGAATGTGAACTCCGCTGAACAATGAAGTTAATTAGTTACAGAACAAAACTCATTTTCCGGATTCTGATGAATAAAACGCGCCGTAGAATCAGGATAAATATAGAAAACAACATTGCATTTTTGTGAATGATACTGGAAGAAGGAAAGCAATATTTATGCACAGAATATTCTCAGAGAATTTAGTACAAATGCAGAAGGATGTGAACCTGTGTTTCTTAGACTACGCAAAGGCGTTCGACAAAGCAAACTACAAAGACTTGAAAGAGATGCTCAGAAAGTTGATATATTCAAGAAGGACTTTATCGGAATCAAAAAACTTCATTTCCAGCAGGCCGCTTGCATGCAAACAGGAAACGAGTTCAGCAGATATATACAAAAAGGGGGTGAAAGACAAAGATGTGCCTTCTGACCAGATACAGGGTGTCCATCAAGGCGGCTTGCACTTTAAACAATTTGCTACTTTATTTGTATTTGTGATAGAAATAATGTGTAAAAATGTTATATAGCTTAATTTACTTTGTTTTGAGTATAGTTATTGAATAATTCTTGACCACAAAATTTGCAACAATTTTTTAGTTAAATAAACAGATGGATCAAAAAGGGTGAACAATTTCATTGGCCTCCACGTTCCCCAGATTTGACTCCATTAGATATTTCTATGGAAACATGTAAAAACAATTGTGTATGCAACGAAAACTTAGTTAATTAGAAGATTTCAAAACTAAAATAACTACTGTGATTTCAGGCATTACTGTAAATCAGTTGGCAAATGTTTTCCATTAACTGCAAAATCGTTTTACCTTTTGTATGATGGAGGACATGTGAAAACATAAATACAATTTCAATAAAACCTTTAAGATAAGTAAACAAATGAATCGGAAAGAGTGAACCATTTTATTGGCCTCCACGTTCACCAGATTTGACTCTATTAGATTTTTTAGGGAAACACGTGAAAACAATTGTGTATGCAACGAAAACCTAGTTCATTAGAAGATATATAGTACTGTGCAAAAGTATTAGGACAAGAACTTTTTATCTTTTATGAGGCATCGAAATAAAGTTTAAAATCACCCCTGTCCTAACACTTTTGTACACTACCGGTTGTGTACAAAAGTATTAGGACAGGGGTTATTTTCCTAAAAACCTCACAGAAAATCAAATACAGGGTGAAAAGCCAAGTAAATTGCTAATAAACCTTGATTATTTAAAACTAGGTTTAAAAGAAATCTATTAAAAAGAAGTTATATTTTATTTTTCCTATATTCTATTAAACAATTTAATTTAAAACTACTCGGTTGAACATCTATGGAATATTTTAAATAAAAAATTGATGAATCTAATGTTACTTCGCAAGGCACACTGGGAGCAAATACAAGCTGCTTTGCAGGAGATACCATTAGATACATTGACGAAGTTTGTGTTGTCAATGACTGACAGAATGAAGGATGTGATCAAAGCAAAAGGCTATTATACTAAATATTAAATTCATTTTGTAACAAATATTTTTTATGGTTAAAGGATTTGTTGAGTAAATCAAAGAAAATTACTTTGATTAAATTGTTTATTTTCCGTCAATATGCCTAATGAAATATAAAATAGTTCTTGTCCTAATAATTTTTCACAATACTGTAGATTTACTTCTTTCTAATCTTTTTTACAAACTATTTCTATCGTAAATACAAATAAAGTTATAATATTTTTAAGGTGCGCACCAACCTTATGGACACGCTGTATATTTAACTTGTACGACGAGGAAATATTAGGAGAGCTACAGATTCTGCCAGGATTTGTTTTTTGCAGGTCACGATCTGAACAATATAAGATATTTAGATGATACAATGCTGTTAGCAGACACGGAAATTAAACTACAAGCATTCCTACAGAAGGCAGATAAAGAAACGAAATGACTCAACATAAACTTCAAGTAAATTGAATTCATGGTATCAGTAAAAAGAGGATCCCACAATGCCAATGACAAGTCGGAGATTTTGAAACAAAACAGGTACAGAAATTCAAATACCTGTTAAGTGTTCTAACAAAGTACTGTTAGGGCGACACTGAGATCCACCGGCGTGTTGATATGGTCAAGGCTGCATTCCAAAAGCCAAGTAAAGTACTGACAAAAAGTTTTAATTGAAAGCAAAGAAAAGTGTACTGAACTGCTATGTGATATCCACCCTCCTGTATGGCATCAAATGCTAGACAATGTCCTCAATGATGAAGGTGAGACTCGCAGTAACACAAATGTCGTTCTACAGAAAGATACTGAGGATAACATGGACCGAACAAGCGAAAAATAACAAGATGCAAATGAAAAGGAAATGGTACTTATGCATCAGGAAGAGATAGCTGAATATTCTGGGAATACTCACAAGACGAAAAGAGGGAAAAAGAGACAAGGAAAAGCAGCGCAATATATACTTGATCGGCTTGAGCAATTGAATGGCGGGGCAGGGTTTGGGATAGATACCAAGGAAAAAAATGTTGAGAGTGACAAGGGATAGGAGAAATTAGCAGTCCATGATCGCCTACTCCCTGAATAAACACGCCTCAAAAAGAAGAAAGAATAAAAGAAATGCTTATCTATCTATCTATCTATCTATCTATCTATCTATCTATCTATCTATCTATCTATAATAGCAAAGCATTTCCCATCTATCTATCTATCTATCTATCTATCTATCTATCTATCTATCTTTAATAGCAAATCATTTTTCCCGTCTATCTATCTATCTATCTATCTATCTATCTATCTATCTATCTATCTATCTATCTATCTATCTATCTATAATAGCGAAGCAGTTTCCCGTCTATCTATCTATCTATCTATCTATCTATCTATCTATCTATCTATCTATCTATCTATCTTTAATAGCAAAGCATTTCCCATCTATCTATCTATCTATCTATCTATCTATCTATCTATCTATCTATCTATCTAGCAGTTGTAATAACTAAAACATAAATAAATCCTGATTCATCTCGGTAATCTTCTCTATATTAAGTGCGCGTAATAGGACGCAACGACACATGAATTATTTAAATTAAAATATATTTAATAACGACGTGTAAGGCTATGGAAATTCTCTTGCAACTCAAATACGTAGAAACACACACACACACACACACACACACACTCACACACGCACACACACATATATATGTACATGGCAAAAATATATTGATTTTTATCGTTTTTCATCTTTTATGCTTTGTAAGAATCGATTTGAATCGATTGAAAGGTGAAAGTATCATTCATGATGAAATTTTGGAATGTGTTTCTTCTGTTTTATTATCTTTATGTTTTGGGTTTTCTGGTTTCGTTAGTTGAAGGTGATATCTTTTTTATGAAGGTTTCGTATCCATTTTTAATTTACAGGCAAGAATTATTTCATTCTTTTGTACCTATTTATTGGATTGATTTATTTATTTACTCTCCTCTTCTACTTCTCTCGCAATTTATCTCCCCATATACATGTACATACATTCATACATACATATATTCATATATCTCTCTATTTGGCTCTCTATCTCTCACTTTTTCTCTCTCTCTCACCCTCTCTCTCTCTCTCTATATATATATATATATATATGTAGGTACAGAAATAGAGAGAGAGAGAGAGAATGAGAGAGAGTGGTAGATAGAGTGATATAGATATGTACAATTACACATATATACGACAATCAGTATCCGATTATTATCCATAAGCACATATGTCTATAAAAGTACTATTAATAGAACCAACATAATTATATCTATCTATCTATCTATCTATCTATCTATCTATATATATATATATATATATATATATATATATATATATATATGTTATTTGTAGGGGAGTTATTACGCTAATAACTATTATTATTATTTATATTATAATTATTAGCGTAATGACTTGCTTACAAATGGAAAATATTCAAAAGTCCTACGATATAATTGTATTGAACCCTTTTAATACATGTGTGAGTGGTCTAATTTAATTATGACCAAAAACTAAGTAATTAAACAATATATATATATATATATATATATATATATATATATATATATATATATATATATATATATATATAAACGGATAATATATTATTATAATATATATTATTCCTGTTATTAGTGAATGCTGTTAGAACTTATGGAATTTAAATCGTTGGAGACGTTATAGAATCCTGGTTTTGTTCCTTAAGGAACTCTCGAGTGCATCCCTCTATCTCGATATTGTTACACCAGGCATAGAAACGACAAATATGGGGGAAGTTTTCAGGGTTGATTATAATCCCAAATTTTTCCGATATTTTTTTCGTTTTTGTTTCTATTGGCTAAGGAAATCTATAATAAATAAGAGTATATAAAATGGTTGATATTACATTCCTTGTTCTGCCTTTGGTTTAATATTGAATCTAGTGTTTGTAAAAATCTAGCTTATATTTTACGGCAACTCTGGTTATCCCCAGTATATATATATATATATATATATATATATATATATATATATATATATATATATATTTTAATTCAGATACTTCAATCCAAGGGAAAAAAGCAGGAAGGTAAATTCCAAAAAACTCGATCCTAATTAATATTAAAAGTTTATTTTAATATTAAAAAATGATACAGGAAGAGAGCTCCATGTAATAAAATATTACAGAGCAAATATATATTAAAAAAGGATTAATTCAAAGATGTTGAATGGCCATTTCGATATGAAGATCCACACGGGGAACGACACATCACCTCAGCAACAGAAAAAAAACTTTCAGAAACTGGAGAAAAATTAGGGAAAAGTAGACTAATTTTTCTCCAGTTTCTGAAAGGTTTTTTTCTGTTGCTGAGGTGATGTGTCGTTCCCCGTGTGGATCTTCATATCGAAATGGCCATTCAACATCTTTGAATTAATCCTTTTTTAATATATATATATATATATATTCTAAACTGATATGGAGACACAAGTGGGTCCACGTAAACAAAACACGGAACACGAGGTGTACGTTAAAGAAAGATGTATTACAAAAAATGTTAAAAAGAAGAAAGTACAAATAAGCAGAACTATAAATCCACTATAGTCCTTGGTGGTAGACATTAATCATGCGTACAGTGCTACTATCTGCTCTCCTCTCACTTACTTCTTGCTGTATTTACTAGCCTTCCCACGCAAGGCCGGATGTGACACATGGTCATTTTAATGTGGGTATTCCCGGCCATATAGCCGGGCCAAAAATATGTCTGTCTTTTTTTACCGAGTCGTGGTTCTACCCTTCGGCGGAACCACGACTGGGTTTGTGCTCTCTGCTCGGAAGCAGAGAGCGCCCTCTACCCGAAGGCAGAAAGCTGACAGTGTTATAGAGCAGTCATCCGAAGACGACTGCTTCAATACAAACCCTTACTTCTTGCACACTTACTGCTATCAAACACCTATTAATATCGCATTGGTTGAGTTCTTGTTAAGGTGAGTCTGGGTTCCACAACATGAACATATAATGTTAAATATAGCAGACAAGGAATGTCTGTAAAATCTAATAATGAGCCATTCTAAATAGCGTATTTTCGATTTAATTTCAGGTTAAAATAAAGGAAAAAATTGTTAAGTTATTGATTTTGCTTTTGCTGATTCTAAGACTTCGTGTCACATGAGCCTTTTTGAGAGAGGTTACAGGGACGTTAACATATATATATTTATATATATATATGTTAACGTCCCTGTAATATATATATATATATATATATATATATATATATGTGTGTGTGTGTGTGTGTGTGTGTGTGTGTGTGTGTAAAAAAGGAAAAATATTATTTTCCAAAGAGTTTCATCCTCCTCAAGGTAAATATAAGGATTCGATTTTTACAACAGTCTTTCTTAAGCAAAATGAAGAGTATTGTTACGTTTTTAATTTTTTAAATTTAAGAACGACTCGATAATATTGTTACTGCTAACTGTGAAAGTAAATGTTATATATGGAGGATGCTACTCGATGGAACTTAATACCTAATAAACGAAAGTGTGTAAATGTTATTGCTGATTTTTCTTTTCTTCATATTTTCATTCCTTTTCATTAACCAAAATATTGTTCACTATTTGATTTTAATTATTTCTGTATTTATTTATTAAAAGTAATAGAAGTTTTGATTAAATCGTTTTCTTTACGAAAAGGGACGCAGATTCACACTTTGGCGAGATTGGATAACTGCACACGCAAGAACATTTCGTCTAAGTTGTTTTTTTTTTTAATTCTTGTAACATAATTTAGATTGTAGCATTGAAAACGTATTCGATAAGATGATCTGTTCTTTTTAAAAAGCATGTTTCGTTTAATGGCCTAGGCTTTTTCAGAGGCTTTCAAAATTAAATAGCGCTCTTTGTTAGGATTCGAACCTCGACCTACTTATTAAGGAGAAATTACTGTATAGACTGGCGGTTTTTTCAACCGACGCAAGCAATAAAGTGATTATGACAAAACAAGGTTCAATTATCCGATGAAGGAAAATTCCTCTTCCTGAGATCTTTACCCATAACTGTTAACTAAATGTTTGCATTGGAAAAATATAATAAAAAAAACATGTCACGATTTAATGTATTTTTATCCATCATATTTAATTCCTATTTTTTATTACTTTTTTGTGTACCGACTGGTTTTTTTTAGCATTTTTAATTAAGAAAATGTGGCCACTATTCGTATGACGAAGTCTGTTTAAAAACAAGCCGTTATATAGGGGCACATTTTCACTATGAAATCTTGAAAACTGAAGCTGGAAGCCAAAATTATACTTCTAAAAAAAGTAACATGTATCCTCACCCAGATATGCCCACTAAGAATAACATATATACGAGGGTAATTAAAACATTATCTGCAATATATCCACAAAATGTCTTTGTCACAGAAATAGCAGTGCTATCTGAGCGGGAGGATGTGTCATAGGGGCTGGAATCCATAGGAGGCTTTTAAAACAATACGGCGACAGCAGACTAACGCTCGAAATTCTTTTAAAAAGACAGAGAACGTGAAGTAAGAAGAAGGAGCAGGATGACGGTCAACCATCATCACTGACAAGAAGATTCAGCAAGCCCGAAAGATTATAATGGCGGAATTATCATCGATAAGGTAGCTTTGCTGATTCAAATCACTGATCTTTCCACAGTAATAACATCAGGGAAACAGGCACGATGAAGCACAAATATCGATCATTTGACGACAAAGGTTCCAACTATATAAGCACGCATAAGCATAAAACAGTGAAGCAAACCTAAATGTGTCGCGATTTTATTTTTTTAGCCTAGCAGCATTAAAACAGAATCAGTCTGTGAATAACTATTTATAATTCTTAAAAATATGTATTCATATATATGTAACATGAAGAAGACTTCATCCAGTTGTCTCTATTTCTATAATAATGGCTTGGAAATTTTAAAAATAAAATTGTTGGATAGCTTAAAGATGAGTTTCAAACTATGGCGAATATCAAGCGGACTGTTAGTGGGTTGTAAAATGTCGTACCAGAATTACGTATTTGCTTGGATTCATTTTTAAATGTTTGGACAATTCAAGATTCAGGCTTTCTTATATTTTGACGATCTTAAAGAAACATTGTTGGTCATGCTCTCATATTTTTTTATCAATTCATATATTTTTACCCAGTAAATATTTGTTGGACGCCATAGGCTATGGTCAAGCATAGTGAATCGCTGTTCCAAGAAGTTCGAGGGCCCATAGCTTAAAGTAATTTGAATATCTATTTATCGTACTTTATACGAAGAGTTTCTGACGTGAAAGACATGATGTGAGGCCGTTTCCACTAAAAATGGTCAGTCAATATGTAAGTTTCCTATATTCCGGTATTTATCGTAAATATTATTATAATATTTTCAACATTATCGATTTATATTTATATAAGATATCAATTCTTACGTATATAATATTATTTTTGGCATATAATACTATAATATTGCATGTGGGAAAAATAAAACAAAATAATATTGTATGTGGAAAAATATATAATATAATATTGCATGTGGAGAAAAATATGTAATCCTAAGTACGACGAAGTGAAAAATATTATTACTAGTGGTATTATTAATTCTGCAGATTATTGGGAATCACAATATGAATAGAGGAAAATAAGCCAAATAGATGATAAAATCGGTTATTGTCAATTGCAATATGAGTTAAGTTGAAAACGGATAATTTATTACAAAATTTGTAAAATCTGCAAATATTGCTAAGAAGAGAATAAAAGGGAAAATACATTTTTGCAGCTTTGTGATATCGGTCAGGCGAGGTAATCACTGACCGCCATTGTGTAACTAAGACACTATTGCAAGTCTTCCTTGGGTTTGCGGCTGGTGGAAGTGAAACATAGCGGTAATCAAATTATGACTGTCGAAATCTTTTGATGAGGTTAAAGAAGGTCAGGTTCTTGATGACTGAATACGCTGGGAAAAGACTTGTAAATTTTAAAACTTGAAAAAAATAATGTAATCGGGAAAAAGAAAAGAAATTACGACCATCGAAATATTTCTATTTCATTGGTTAAACCAAGGGAATAAAATCACTCTGTTTCCTGATAGGGGTGGGAGTAATCTCATTGGTTAAAGATTTGATTTGCATGGACACCCCTTGTCTGTTATGCCCCCCACCAAGACAATTTGGAACAGGCATAATTACCAAAGCCGAAAAGGCCTAAGTCAGTTGGAGCTGAGCCTTGAGACCAGTCGAGATGTAACGACTGAATGAGGGGTGTTTCCAACTGGAAACCCCGATCGAAAAGACGGAGTCGGTTCCCATAGAATCTTGCTTGAAAATGTAAAGAATCGTAGAGAGGCCTGTCGCCGACCGACTTAAAAGTGTTAAAGTCAAATAACGCTCCTCGGATAGTATTCCAGCTGAAGATATAAAGAAACAGAAAGAGCCGAGAAAGAGTTAAAGTCAAAGATTGATTGCCGCGCCGAGCTAAAGAGACAAGACTAATCTACCGCCGCCGTCACAAAGACCCTACTTAGGTTGTTTCCGTAAGGCTTCGGTGTAAAGCCATGATTAGACTTAGTTTTTAACCTTCAAAACTTGAAGAGAAAATTGAAATCTCCGATTGAAGTGAACAAACATTACTCTCAAACAAAAGCTTTCGCTCCGTTGTAAGAATAGGGATTCGACGGCTGTTGTATACTATTTCTGTTTACTGATGTTTTTGTATATAAAAACTTTTCCGCAACATACCCAGGGGTCATCGAATGTATTTATGTTTTTGGTGTCATTCTTTTTTGTTTATTAACCCAAGTGTGAACGCGTGTCCGGTCTGGTTTGAAGTGGTAAAGATACGGTTAGCGGGATTTCAAAGTTTCTTCCTTGAGGTCCAAATTCACAGCGTGGGTAAGGAGGAAACCCGTTGTAAGAGACGACTCGAAGACGATTTACTGGAACGAGGTCATCACGACTAGCGATCCGAGAGTGTCGTCATAATTGGTGCCATATTGAGAGCATAAACCCTGAGCCAGGCGTCCGGAACCCGTCATAAGTAGAATTCCTGCATTCGTTCGTTGCTTAAAATCCCCGGGAAAAATTCGCAAGAATCCAGAAAGAAGACGCTGAATTTTCAAGCCACTCGAAGTGTTTTATATCGCCCCAAATGTGGTCACCTATGAAAAGTGCATTATGGGTAAGTACGGAAGCAGAGAAGTACAATAAAAACACATTCACCTCAAATTCGTGTTTCACTGAAAATTTCAACAAAGCGTATCTAATGGTGCATTGATAAAACATCCAAGATTATTAAAGAGGTGATGAATCTAAAATCGTAATGTTAACGGTAGTTTTTGGAAACGTGAACTGACGAAACGGAAGCCCTGTTTCAGAAGCAAAATTATTGTGTTGAGCATATCGTATGCCAAAGCTCTGCGAACTGACAATTCTTTACACCATTTGCTCACGAAATACCAATAACAAGAGTCACTCAAGTTAGAGAGTTACTGGATCAGTTTGTGGTTTAACTGTTAGAGGGGAAGTTAGAGGGGAAGTTAAGGAAAGCATAGCATGAGAATATAATAAATATATAAGAAATGAAAGTTAACCACTGACTCATGATTTGAAGTATTTAATAGGAACAGTCATGCCCATTCTTTTTCCTGAGGGTCGTAGTGAGAAAACGGCACGTAAAAATCTTGATCATTGTTCAGGCTTTCGCGTTTCGTTACTCGTGACATGCCATTCGGTATTCAACGAAAAATACGATATAACAAAATTTTCTATTGAGTGCTTAATAGAAAATATCGAATTTATGATTTTCACTTTCAGTTTCAATCAAATAGCCCAAATTTACGTAAAAAAGATTTATGCATAGAATGAAGTATTCTTAAAGATAGACATATTATGAATGAAAACATTACTGTGATTGTTAGAAAATGAAATAATGGAAGGTTGATAGAAATATTAACTTCTTTTATAGGAAAGAAGAGAAATCTTCACATATTAAGACGATCTCTAGAGAAATTCATAAAATCATTGAAAATGTTGTCCACGGCGATATCGTGTTGAAGATACCGGTTCCTGTCCGATCACCGAAGTTAAGCAACATCGAGCCTGGTAAGTACTTAAATGGGTGATCATTTAGGAATACCAGTTGCTGTAAACGTAAGGACCAATAATGATCCACCGGTCCTCCAGGTTTGGGGGTTGGTTGCAGGGCTAACAACCCTGCTCCATAAAAAGCATTTTGTTACAGAAACAGCAAAAAAAGTTGCTGCTTTATGCACCATCTGGGTGTGATGGATAAATAATGAATGAAAATGCTGATTTACAAGATTCTTCACAGTACATTTGTTCATTTTAAAGAAAAGTAGGTTGTGGTTTATTGGATACCGGCTCAGAACGAGAAATTGGGTAGCTGAATTAATTGCATTCATTTACGCGCAAATACCCTTGAGAAAGGTATTAATTTGTCTCTTCCTTCCAGTTATGGGTTAAAGAACAGGACAGATTGAGTTCTGTAGCCTTGGATGGAAACAAGTCTACCACAAAAAGCAATAGCAACCTACTGCGGGAAAGCCTTCTGCCCAGTCAGTCATGTCCGAAAGAGACATGAACACTCAAACGTGTTTAACGTATGGCAATTAACTGATCTCTACATATTTATATACGTCTCCCTATCTATCTATCTATCTATCTACCGCAGAACGTAATCGCAACCTACTGCGGGATAATCATCTGCCCAGTCAGTCATGTCTCTTTCGAGACATGATCGCCCAAGCGTGTATCACGTTTGGCACTTAACTGACTGAATATATTTAACAATTGCAATGTAACATATCGAAACAAGATAAAATCGTAACAATATGGCAATTGTTCAATTCTTATGAGATAAAGAATTAATTTTACTCATATTACTTTTATGATTTTTCATTACATTTTCAATTTATATTCTGTTATTATTTTATTTTTAAAGAAAAAATTGTTAATAATTACATTCTGTTATTTATTCGATTTTCCCATAACTACATCGACCTTGAATATTTTACTGTTTTATTATTTGCAGAATTATTGTCAAATTATTAATGTTTGACGAGTATATTAATTTTACTTGATGAAACAGAACCGAAATCCCAGGCGTTCATGGCTCTCGCAAGCATATAATTTCAAATGCGTCATAGAAAACATAACTGAAAATTGAAACGAATTTTATAATCGTATTTTTCGAACAAACTATGTTCACCTATTTCCGCGTACATTTGCTTACAATATACAACAATTAATGGATTTCTGCGTCTATGAATAGCTAATTGTCTCACCTACAAACATATATATGGTTGCCGATTGAGCACTATGAATAATTTGTGAACTTTAAAGGTAGTAGCTACTCTCCGCTATTTACGCATTGTTCACTCATCAATGAATTTGTCTATTGGCGTGTGTTTACATCGTGTATATCACATGCTGAAATCCACCATTCTCCGCCCAGCACTCAAATCTTAATATCAGTATCTCAATTTATGACAATTCGGTCGGATTTCAATCCTCTCTCGCAGCGATCGAGTGTATAACTGTACTGATGAGCAGCAAAATGACTATATATATTTATGTAAAAATTAAGACGCACACACACAATATTCCGTGGTTAAGAGGAAACGTGGTCCTATTTCAGGCGAAAAATCTTCAGCTTCCGTCTTCATTGTACAGAAGATTTTACACGAATATATCTTCTGTAAGATAAAATGAAATAGGCTTATACTTCTTCTTAACCATGGAATAACGTATCTCTCTTAATATTTACATATATTTGCTCTATATGTATTTATATACATATATATTTTGAGCTCTCCTACAGCGTTATCCTACTACTTTATGTACAGGATAATTCTTTGGATTTCTCTATATCCAGACCATATATATATATATATATATATATATATATATATACTTTGGAAGTTTGAAGTTTCTCTTTCTTAGTCATTTCTTTTGTTTCCTCTTTTTGTTTCCTCTTTGTTCTCCTCTTTGCTTTCTGCTCCTTTTTTTATTGGAAAAAGCTTCGAACACAGACACAGTATAACCGATATCTATATCTGTCTACAATTGACTTCCTGCCTAAATTTAAAATTCATCTCTCTTAGCGGTTTCCATTGGCGTTTTCCTCTCAGTGCTTTCTATCTCATTTTCCTCTTCGATTTTTGTTTCCGTCTGTGTTTTTCCCTTTCCTCTTTCCTTTCCTGTTCCTGATTTCCTATCTTGTTTTCTCATTTTTCAGCCCTGTTTCTTTTTTCACATCTTTTTTTATTATTTTTTAATTTCATACCAAACATTTCCAAGAATAAAACGAAGTGGTGTTTTTTAAATATTTTTTTAATAAAAAGTTTATTACCATAATTATTAACTACCTGATGAGATATTTTTCTTTCAATGTCGAAAAAAATGTACAGTTTTGTGGTAGTTTGTAGTTTGTTATGTTCTACAGTATAATTACTAATAAATATTTATTGCTCTATTTTTTTATTGTAAATTTGCTCTATTTTTTCTATTGTGATTTACTCTTTTGAACAGTGCATTTATTTTCTTCGTTCATTTTCATTTGGATATATATATATATATATATATATATATATATATATATATAATAAAGAAATATTAACTTTATAAACAAGTTAACATTAACTTTATAAAATAACAAGCTCGCGAACAGATATTCGAAGAAACTCAAACGAAAAAAGCACAAATTTATTCGCCTGAAGAGAGTCAATTTTAGACTCGAAACACGTGTAGCTCACAAACACCATTATGGACAATTAATGTTTCATAACATGTATAATTACAAAAACAAATATACACTTTAAAGAAAACGTTCACGGGTTCTCACACTTTTTATTATATATATATATATATATATATATATATATATATATATATATATATTTATTATAGTAAGGTTCACCTTGTGTCATGTCCGGTGGCTATTCGCAATATTGCAGTAAAAAAAAGTTGCGGCAACTTACACGGAGAGGAGAAGGAACAAAGGTCTAACCCTAGACTTTAAAAAGTTCAGACTAGAGCGATAGGGGAAACATAATCTTACGATTAGTTTTACCGATCAAATACGGACCGAATGTATGTAATTTGCTACAATGTGAGTGACATGGTGGGTCCTGTGCATGATGGGGGAAACAAACATTGACGTTCTTCTTAGCATTTTTCATGGAAGTAGCGATAGAATAATGACAGAGCAATGAGATGCTTGTCACAACCCGCCTGTGAGACTGAAAGTAGAAGAAAATCACAATTCATCAGTCAAAATGAATTGGAGGCGCTTTGGAAATCTATCGACCTTGGAAAAACAAGGCATTGAAATGTTACAGTATTACTCCATTTTCAACCTTACCCAGCTTTTGTGAAAGTATAGGATAGCAATGAAAAGTCATATATTTATAGAGCGGTACACTGAGCCAACCATTGTACCACATCTTTAAACGATTGTATGTAAGAGACCCACTTGAGCTCAGGGGTGGGTTTAGGGCCCTAAATTCTCCCAAAGCGCAAAGCCTCTGCGAGGGGACAGCCATCCAACCTAACTGGCGGTCGTTCGGGGTCCGATCGCCACTGATGGAATTTAACGGGTGCCGCATGCATAAACTTAATCGTCTATAAATTGATATCTACAGTTTTAGTTTAATCTGAATAATCTGATTTTTATCAAAATTTCCCGTATTAAAAAAGGGATCTTCAGTCAAACAAATTATAGGCCCTATCCAGTTATTTCTATTTATATTTTAATTTTCAAGCAATATTATGATGTGAAAGCATAAACATTAAAGTTTAAAAATATGAATATTGTTGTAAAACATCATTAATCCGCATTTTTCTCAAGAGAGTGTCATTAATAAATCTTATTTATAAAAGCAGTTACAAATTAATGTCATAGTTTTATTGCATTTTTTAAAATTCTACGATTTGGAGCAGATGTTCTTAAAATGTGTAGTTATTTAAAAAATGACAACTTACATTATCCAAGGAAACTAATATAAAAATGTTTTTTAATTATTATGTAATTTCGTAAAGTTTCATAAAATTAAAAAAGTGGGAGAAATTTGAAAAAGAATTTATCGAGATTTTCCTAAAAAATATTTTTAAAATTATATAATTTATTTGTTAATAAGTCCTGAGATATGCATTAAAATAGGATAATTATTTGATTTTTGCAAGAATTACAAAATAAATCTTTTTCTCTTAAAAAAGGCTCTAAAACACTAATCGTAAATGTTACGTAAACAGCTAATTTAAAAATAATATTTAACTAAAATTTTAATGTGCTATAAATGGTTTTAAAATATTTTTATTATTTTGGGTCCTTTTTTATCAATCAATGCTCATTTTGCAGCGAAAAATTAGAGGTATCTATATACAATATATAACATTAAAATATATACCTAGCTGTTAATGAAGAGAAATAGTAAACGGGTTCTATATAAATTTAGTTTAGTACCTCTACAATGAAGGTCTCTTCCCTCTAGTTATCGGTTAAATAACAGGACAGATTCTGTTCTATAGCTTTGGATGGAAACCAGTCTACAGCAGAAAGCAATGGCAATCTACTGCGGAAAAATCTTCTGCTCAGTTAGTCATGTCTGGAAAGAGACATGAACACCAAAGCGTGTTTAACGTATGGCAATTAACTGATATCTATCTATCTATCTATCTATCTATCTATCTATCTATCTATTGAATCTAATGAGTACCTAGATTGTATTTGAAGGTGCTGCAAATGTTAAAGGCTGATGTGCGTTGTGGTACAGTGGATATCGGCTCGGAACGAGAAGCCGGGGAGCCGAGTTCGAATTCCAGTTGAATCCATTGTATTCACTTACGCGCAAATAGCCTTGGGAAAGGAATTAATCCGTCTATTCCTTCCAGTTATGGGTTAAATAGCAGGACGGATTGGGTTCTATAGCCTTGATTGGATACGTGATACACGCTTGGGCGATCATGTCTGGAAAGAGACATGACTGACTGGGCAGAAGATTATCCCACAGTAAGTTGCCATTGCTTTCTGCGGTAGACTGGTTGCCTGCCAAGGCTATAGAACCCAATCTGTCCTGCTATTTAACCCATAACTTAGGATGTGCAATGGATATCCGCTCGAAACGAGAAATTGGGGGCCAAGTTCGAATTCTAGTTGAATTCCTTGCATTCACTTACGCGCAAATAAGCGTGAGAAAGTTGTTAATCCGTTTCTTCCCTCATGTTATGGCTGAAATAACAGGTCACATTGGGTTCTATAGCCTTGGCTCGCAACCAGTCAACCGCAGAAAGTAATAGTAACCTGCTGTGGGACAATCTTCTGCATAGTCAGAGACATGATCCCCCAAAGCATATATCACGTATGGCACTCTAACTGACTGATGTCGCTTTAGTAAGAACCAAACCGGTCCTATTTTTAGCTTTTAATTAATCTTTATTCCATTGTCTAAGAGTATTTTTTTGTTTTGATTCGCTCAATTCCTCGGGGAAATTTTCGATAACTAGCAACACTTGCAAGCGCTAACAGGACAAATATACTTGCATGGCCTGTCAGGTACGGGTGAGCTTCTTATCGAAATGCCGTGGTTGTTTTTATTTTCCAGTTTTAATTTGAGCGAGAATGGTGTCATCTAGAATATGATTTATCAATTTCATTGCATGATAAAAAAGAGCCAATAACAATGCTGCGTAGTAATATTTTATCAATTTAAACATCCTAAATAATTTCTTTAATTACTATATCATTGTAGAACATCTATTGCTCCTTATAATGTTTTTTGTTGCGTTGAGTAACTTTTGAACCTTCGCTTGCCTGCTTTGTTTGTTCTGCTGTCGACTTACTTATACTGGTCAATTAGCTTATCCGTAGTTTTCCCGGCTCCGGAGCGCACTTCTATGTCAGCAGAGAATCAGTCAGTCATAAGTGGTACACGCTTGAGCGATCATGTCTCGAAAAACATATTACTGACTCTTCGGAAGCTTTTCTCGCAGAAGGTTGCCATTACTTTCTGTGGTAAACTGGTTGCTAACCAAAGGTATAGAAATCAAACTGTTCCACTATTTAACCCATACCTGGAGGAAAAAAGGTGGATTCATACATTTCCCAAGATTATTTGTGCGAAAGTAAATGCAAAGAATTCAACTCGAATTCCAACTCGAATTCGTTCTGAGCCGATATGCACTGCACCACAACAAACAGAAAAACAAAGCCAAAGAACCGTATTATTCAAATGTAAGATTCGATATTCCATTGGTCGGTGCCGATATATTCGCTTCATCTCGGTATTATTTTAACATTTCTATATCACTATTTTTAGATGATTCTGAATTCTTCAGAATAAAACATTTTCTGTCTTGGAAATTATCTTCTTATACATGTATGCAATTTTCGGCTCCCATCACATTGCTCACGTATTTAACTTTTCATCTAAGTTACTTATTTTTAAACTTTATGTATTCTGCTGGTTCGCCTTCATTTAATAGATACTTTTATAAATAATCCATTTCCATTTTATGTATTTCTCTGCCCTTGCAATTATTTTTTTTGTTTTTTGTTTGTTTTGTTCTTATTAATATTTTTTAAATTTTCTAGTCATTTGCGTTTTAGGGCTGTGGATATCGCCTCGGAACATGAAATCAGAGAACCAAGTTCGAATTCTAGTTGAATTCGTTGCATTCACATACCTGCAAATACCTTTACGAAAGGTATGAATCTGTCGCTTCTCTCTCCAGCTATGGGATAAACAGCAGGACAAATTAGAGTCCAAAACATTAGGTGGCAACGTGTCTACCGCAGAAAATAATGTCTATCTACTGAGGAAACATTTTCTACCCGGTCAGTCATATCTCTTTCGAGACATGATCACCCAAGCATGTATCATGTATGGCACTCAACTGACTGAGTTATAGAATTTAGTTTTCCAAAAAATTTCATTTTTCAATTTACAGGTTAATTTACATACCATCAGAATTTTCAATGTTTAACATATTTTGTATATTTATTGTAGATCAAATAATAGTAAGTAACATTAAACATGTAATGAGAAAATACATTTTAAGTAGAACATTTGAAATAAATAGGCAGAATAAAAATAAAATGAAAGAAAGCGTTTTGTTGACTAATTCTTTACTAGCATATACACAGGATAAACTATAATTTTAAAGAATGCTATACTTATAAGAGAGAAGTGTTCAATATGTAGGATGCTAGATGTGCTAATATAAAAACAAGTGAACACTGATGTCAAAACCGAATAGAAATGACAATATGTTTTCCGCTTGAAATGCCTACATCAGGCCATTGTTGGTCATGATATCCTAAGATAACTGCGATCAATATACCAGGAAGAGGTATAGTACGTGAAGCTAGAACAATCTACTCCTGTTGACAAAATAAAGAGTTCCGATCGGAATTACAATTATCTGAAGAAGGCCAAAGTCTAAAATCATCTAAACGTCTTGAATATGGTAACAAAGATGAGGACAACAATCCGAACAGTTTAGTGTTAATAATTAAGAGCATAATTTAGTTAGTTATTGAGTATTCACTATATGTAGGGTGCAATGGATAAATTGCCATCTAAATTATGAGATAATGAAAATAACACTGAATCTCATTAACATTTACGAAAATCGCACAAATATACTTTTAAATAGTAAAGAGCGAATTTATTCAAAAACAAAAAACAAGTCATAATTATCTTCAAATAAAGTCTCCTGACAACTTGGTAATCTCCAGTATTTCTTCTGGTCGGTCTCAATGTTTAAGTTTGTGAATATTTCCATAATTCTTGCCTTTAGTGCATTTTAACTGTAAAAAGAAATTTTGTTGAATTTTTCCGCAACTGCGCCCCACACATGATAATGAAGGGGATCGCAATCTGAGAATTAGTCGGTCAGATGTAAGGGGTGATGTGGAACGGATACTCATACTTATTCCACTTAGCGTCAATCTACTTTTGAATCAGCATATATATATATATTGTTAGTCATCCACATACAAGCCTGTTTCGCTGAATCAGTGTAGCTAGGCCGGGATCGAAACTCGACCGATTTTGTGTCAGTCGAATTCTGTATATATATATATATATATATATATATATATCAGTACGGTTAGACTCCGATATATATATATATATATATATATATATATATATATATATATATATATCGGAGTCTAACCGTACTGATGAGCTGTGATACATAGGAACAGATCTGTCTGCGGATGACAATATTTATGCTCTCACACCCTGATTGAGCAATCTGGAGGAGGGGTAGACTTTGAAAACTGTAGCCACTCTAGCGTGAACGCATCGCTCATTCATTAAAAATGAATTGGATCACTCTGACTGCTGGGCGCATAATATGAATTGGGCTAAAAAAGACCGCCTTCTTCAACCGAACGCCCCGTGGCCCAGGGATAGAGTCGCCGACTGACGCCAGTTCGGTCGGGTTTCGAGCCTGGGTTAGAGAGCAATCGGAGTCTAACCGTACTGATGTGCAGTGATACAGCGAAACAGATCTGTCTGCGGATGAGAATATATATAGGAAAAACTACTACAAAGTTGTAAGTTTAAAAACGTATTTTTTTGACAGTATTTATTGATTTCTATTATAATATTTGATATTTCAGACCGTCCTCGGCCTTTCATCAGAAACAAATGATTTTAAAATTTAAATTAGAAACCTTTTCGCGAGGAGCGTTCGTCCGAGAGATTGTTTACAGCACGTGACGCAGAAAGCGACAGATTTTTTGAATATTTGTACACGTAAACCTATCTTTAATAATACTTATAAATGTTGTTTTAAAGAAAGATTTTTTAAGTGTATCTAAAACATGTTTAACTATTGAAATATTTATAAAGATTCAAAACACCTAAATCCCTATTTAACCCTAGCCTGTATGTATTTAATTTTTAATTTTAAAATCCAAAATAGAACACCAACCAATCTATACACTTAAAAACAACCGAGACATAATTATCGTACCAGCCGATAAGGGCGGATCTATAACCATCTTGGACACTAATAACTATATTAAAGAAGCAGAATCACAACTTCAAAATAACAGATTCTATGTACCCTTACCTCTAGATCCGACTAGCACTTACAAAACAGAATGATCTCTTCTCATTCAGAACCTGAACAACAACATAAAAAATAAAATAAAATTTCTTATTCCTGAGAACCCTAAAACAGAAACATTCTACACTATCCCAAACCTACATAAACTTCCCAAAATCATTTCAGAAAAAACACCCTAACACCTCTTCATCCAACCCATATCATACTAAACAACCAAATAATGAAGAACTCTATAAAATTTTAAAAGCCCCTAAAATCACACCACCTGGTAGACACATAATATCAGACATTGGTACCTTCACAAAACTTATATCTAGGTACATACACAATATCCTAAAACCTTTATTGCCTGACATACCTAGTTATATTAGAGACACTACTGACTTTCTCAACAAATTACAAAACATTAAGTTAGTCCACGATGATAATATCCTAGTAACAATGGATGTTATGTCTTTGTACACGAAAATTCCACAGGTTGAAGGAGTATCAACTTGCCATGAGTTCCTTAGTAAAAGCAAATTACCTAACAACCAAATTACAGATATATGCCCATTAATAAATTTCATTTTAACACATAATAATTTTAAATTCAACAACAAACACTATTTACAGATTAGTGGCACAGCAATGGGCACGAAAATGGCACCTAGTTATGCCAATATCTTTCTGCACATTCTAGAAAGAAAAGTGATAGACAATTCAGAATATAAACCATCACATTATTTTAGATACATTGATGACATTTTCTTATTATGGACTCATGGATAAGAAAAGAAAAAATATTTTCTGCAACAATTTCCACAATACAATTAAATTTACCATGGAGTACTCATACACATCCGTCCCTTTCTTAGACATCATGATAAAATTAAACAAACTTACACTTTCCACCAGTCTATACAACAAACCCACACAACAACATAAATTCCTACACTTTAACAGTTGTCATCCCCTTAAATTAAAAAAAAATCTATCGTTTACAGCTCATTTCTAAGAATCAAACGCATATTCTCAGATCATTCAGATTTTCCATACAACATTAACAACCTAAAAAAGCAATTTCTAAAATGTAAATACCCAATAAAAATAATAAAAAAGCATTAAACAAAACCATCCACATAAATCGTAACACACTTCTCACATACAAGAAAAGAAAAAACAATAACCGAATTCCCATGGTTTTTAACCACAATCAATATTCCCACACACATATTCAAAATTTAAAAAGTGATTACAAGAGACTTCAATCAAACAAAAAAATCAGACATTTTCGATAAACCACCCATAAATGCAATGTCACAAACACCCAACCAATCAGCTATCCTCACTTCTACCAAATATTTTAAAAATACAAACCTATCTGGGAATTTAAGAAATCTCACTGTCTAGTATGCAAACATTTAGTAAACGATGCAGTATTTTCTCTACCCAGCACCAACATCAAATTACACCCACCACGCCTCACCTGTGACAACCAAAACATAATATATTTTCTCTTCTGTTCAATATGTCCAAATAGTGGATATACTGGTGAATCTGGAAATAGCTTTTGATTCGATTCAAACTAAGCATACGCCAGAACAACTCGTATTCCCCCATAGCCCAACACTTCAATCATCCGGAACACACATTAGAAAACTGCAAATATTTACTAATAGATTCTGATTTTAGTTCTACATACTCACGCAGAAAGAAAGAAAGATACTGGATTTTAAAATTAAATAAATACAGGCTAGGGTTAAATAGGGACTTAGGTGTTTTGAATCTTTATAAATATTTCAATAGATAAACATGTTTTAGATACACTTAAAAATCTTTCTTTAAAACAACATTTATAAGTATTATTAAAGATAGGTTTACGTTTACAAATATTAAAAGAAATCTGTCGCTTTCTGCGTCACGTGATGTAAACAATCTCTCGACGAACGCTCCTCGCGAAAACGCTTCTAATTTAAATTTTAAAATCATTTGTTTCTGATGAAAGGCCGAAGACGGTCTGATATATCAAATATAATAATAGAAATAAATTAATACTCTCAAAAAAATACATGTTTAAACTTACAACTTTTTAGTAATTTTTCTTATACATATTATTAAGACAGTATACGTCGATCATCACACTATTATATATATATATATATATATATATATATATATATATATATATATGGAGTGAGAATGTGATAAATACAAATATGTATGTGGGAATTAGTGTTTTTGCAAATTATGAGAATAATAGGCACATGTAATCAAAGAAAGGAAATTTTAGCGTGTTATATATAAGCGGTGTATACACAAGCCAGTCACCGAATTGCTGAAGAGTAATGTATGTATGTATGTATGGGTTATGGATTCCGGGTGACAACTGCACAAAAAATAATGAACAACAAAAGAGATATTGAAATAGAAAAGTAGGTTATATTTAACGTAATATACTAACTTGAATGCATGTTAGTAAATCCAGGAATACTATTAGTAAGAAATAAATATATACATGTCTTGAAGTGAAGTCGTTGGAATTAGTATATCTTTGTATATTATTCTAGTCGAATGGAGTTCAGAGCTAGTTTGACTTTTGATGCGGTAGTCTCTGGTTAAGTTCGGTATCTTACGTATCAGTTCCGGTACACTCCGGTAATTCGCACGGATCTCTACGATTACTCTCCACTCTCAACTTTATGGCAGCAACTGCTATTCTCTCTATGGCAGGAGTATATGTATACTCAGTCGAATCCATTATTATATACAAAGAGGAAATTCCACAACAGTATATATGGCCTGACGATTGTATTTAACACGAAAGAAACTTTCTACATTACCAAAAATAATAGTAAGGACGGAAAACCCCAAGAAGATTCTTTAAAAATCTACTTTTTATGGAGTTTTATGAGAAATATGAAACGATTTTACATGTGAAACTTATGCACTGAGGCACACACCTACATTCATATAAGACCTTGATGAGAAGAGACCTTTGATTAGTGTCTGTATCCTAAAATCACTTTACTTTAAAAAACAAAAGAAAAACTTGTTTACTTAATCTTAATTTGAAATCATTACTTTGAGAAAGATTAAGATACTGACTAGCGGAGTTAAAAGGTTTACCTAATTACCTTTAGCCCGATGCAAAACGATAGAGGCAAACTCACAGATACAAAAACTGAAATGTTGATATAGAGGGAAATTTTCATTACGACAAGAATGTAAGTGATTTATTGACTGATATTCTTGGCTGAAGTCACTGACGTCAAGACGTCAATGACGATATACAGGATCAGATAATTAAACTATAATTTCCTAAACGTATTTTAATAGTCTTACGATTTATAGTTAATGGGTCGATGTTTTAGTTTTCATTAAAATACGCAGTTTAATATCTTCCGCTTCATTTCTATCTTTTGTTTTCAGTTAATAATGACGTAATTTGATATAGAGTTGAAACACAAATGTATAAGAAAGAATAAATTATCTCTTGAAAATAATTTATATCTTGATTAATGCAATTATTTCTATGAAATTTAATTCGCCTGACTGCCAATTAAGCTGATTGAAAAATGTTAAGTACAGATAAATGTTGAATGCGGACACAACGAATAGAGAAAGACACACAGACAACAGTTGATAGTCAGAGAACAGAGAAACAAACTGAAAAGTGATAGCGAGAGATCTAGATTTGTCACTATTAGTCCATAGCTAAATCCACTGCTAAGAAGTTTGAGTGACTGTGTCGGGCCAGGATGTTTTTCCCGCCTGAATCCATCCTGCATATATAAAAATCAACCATTCGTCCGTGCATGGAATATTGTTGCCATATATGGTCAGGCGCCCCTGCTGTTCATCTCAGTGTTCTCTACAGGCTCCAAAGAAGAATCAGTAATGTGATAGGTACCGACTTGGCGACTCAACTACAGTGACTTCCCCATCGACGAGATGTGGCCTTTCTTTGTCTGTGCTATAAATATTTTCATGGCTTCTGCTCCAACGAAATTAAGTCACTGGTGACTCTGCAATAGGTGCAACCAGATTGGCAACTGGGTCCCTCCCATTCACAGTTAGATTAACCACATGCAGACGACAATTCTACTTCTGCAGCTTCTTCTCTCGCACTTCCCGCCTGTGAAACTCGCTTCCATATTCTTGCTTTCCTGACGGCTACAAACTCCAGGAATTTAAATGCAATGTCAATACTCATCTCTTAACCACTTGACTCTAGTTCTTTCACCACCCCGTATATCCTTCCCTTTCTCTCTACCTTTGAAACTGTCATCACACCTGTATTCCCATCCTTCTCTTGCTTCTTTCTAACTGGTTGCTCTTCCTCTTCACTGTCTTCTACTTAATCTTTTTACTCTTATGTAGCCCCCCGCACATCAGTGGCATTACTTGCTCGGGGTGATACGATTAAAAAAAAAATAAAAATAAATAAAAGTGACCAGAGTGGACGTTGTGTGAATAAAAGTTTGTTTGATAGATTCGACTTAGCGACTGCATTTTGCAGTCTAGCTCGACGGGAGATGCGTTCAGATGTAGATCAAAATTTTAGAACGATAACGATACCTTGAACTTTTTCAGAAAGCCAAAATTAGGGGTAGAAAAATATATATTATTTCCCCACAAAGACAGGGATCAGTTTATGTGTTGATTATAATATAGTATCGATCACTCAACTTTATATTATCAATATCTATATATGTTGCCGCTCTCCCTCCCACCCTAATTCAATATAGACATTCTACGTTGTTATCTATAAAAATGACATAAAATGACGAGGGTGGATGTTGCGTAAGTATTTGCTATGTAAATTCATCATATTTTTTTATTATTATTTCTTAAACTACCCGAGTGAAACCGGGCTTAACTGCTAGTTTTCTAATTTCAAGGGGTTTTGTGTTGTTCTTTTCCCCTTGAACGTATATAGTTGAAGGTTTAACAATCGTTATAAAAAAGTGAAAGTATGTTGTTTTATATCCTGGAATATGAGATATAATTTTTTTTATATACATGAATATAAACGATTAATATAGAGGCAGTTATAGAAGTGAAAGGAGAATAATCATTTGTATCCTCGAGGAAATATAGGGTTTTATATGATATGAATTATATAAGTTCTTGAAATCTTGTAGGTATGTAGGTATCCAGGCGCATAGTGACCCTCAAGAAGCTAAGTGGGATATAGAGAGACAGAAACATTTCGCTAGAAACAAAGAAGATTCTACTAGATTTTATGTGATGTCTGTCATTCGATATGACAGCGAATGCTTAACAATCTCATGAAAGATTAAGAAAGGACAAGAAACATGCGAAATATGCTTTTCCAGAAAGAAGCTGAGGATACGGTGGATCGAATATGTGAGGTTTTGGAAACTGAAAGAAAAATGATACTTAACATCAGGAAAAACAGCTGAAGTTTCTGGGAAAATAATAATATAAAGGCTCATAATCATATTTTTTAATAAAAAATATTTCAGTCGCGTTTAACAAGTGTGATTTGATTTCTATGACGTAATTCAGCAACCATCTTAGATGTTTTAGGAAGCAAATGTAAACAATCGGCTCCATTGGCCTAAAAGTGCCAAAGGGAAAATTGCTGAACTTAAACTCAAAAATTATGTTTCGACCTGTCTTCCCTATCGATATATGTCCCTAGAAATTTTGGATGGCGTAGCATAAAAAATGTAGGTGTGCATAGGGAACAGTCACACACAGACACACAGATTGCTATATATATATATATATATATATATATATATATATATATATATAATAACTACATAGACTCTGTAAGTATGCAGGCCGTAAATTTATACTAAAATAAACCTCCGAAAAAACCATTAACAAATAGAACCTAAATCCGTTACAATCCGGTGTACTAAGACGTCGGATAAATAGGGAGAAAAAAAAGAAACCCGCGGAACAAGAACAAGACATTCAATACTCCGCAGTAAAGAAAAAACCCCAAACGGAACCAAACACAAGAAAAAGTGCTCAATACAAAGTACGAAAGAAAAGAGACAATAGTAGAGCAAAAACACACAAAAATCTAGAGTGAGCCAAAACCTACCGCCGTTTCACACTACGGATCGTTTGCCCTGACGATCCGTAGTGTGAAACCGCGGTAGGTTTTGGCTCACTCTAGATTTTTGTGTATATATATATATATATATATATATATATAAAATACGTGAGTTAAAAATGTGTATAAAAAATACGACGGTTTCGGTAGAAGTAAAAAGCAGTAAAATACTATGTAGTATCAATACTGCTCTATGATTTCCTTGATTTCGAGAAAATGCTTCATAGACAATTTGAAACAGCAACTTAGTTATATAGTAGGGCACTGGAAATACAATAGACGTTTTTTGTTACTGACAAGTATGGAAAGAACATATTTAAAATGAGAAAATCATATTTAAAATTTCCTGAGTCATAAAACAAAGAAGTATATATTATAGGATTTGATATTCATAGGACGAAATAATGACTGATTTCTCGTATCCATATACATCTGGATGCTAAGGCGGAATCAGTCCCTTTGGAAGACGCCTTCTCAGGCGCATCTGTGTGTTCAACAACCAAAATGACCTGAGGGCTAAACTAAAATTATATAGACCTTAGGTACACTTTCTAGAAAAGAGAACTTTATAATGCAGCTGAGATTCGGCACAGTGAGCATCAAACTCACTACTCAATTTTAGTTCTAGCGGGACAAAATTGTTAACGATTATGTAATGTCGATATGCCAAAAATATTTTGTTAAGCATAGCTTAAATGTTGCACAAGGTCGAAGAGATTAGGCACCTAGTGAGGATCGAACTTACCTAATTGATTTAGCAAGAAAAGATTGCGAACTATTGTATCACATTGGAGCGCACCACTTCCTTGGAAAAAGCGTGATCAATATTCTGTACAAGGCCAATACACTCAAAAGCTCGTTTATAATAACTTGTGATTTTATGCTAGCACGACCACAGACGTCTCACAAATATTTCTGCTTACACAATTTTACTCATAAGGTCAGCTATTGGTTTAGTTTGCAGGCATTTTCCAAAGTTGCCGTGTACTGTGGTTGCCTTCTCAGGCCAAAATGTCTTTCAACTGGTAGGAAAGTGAATACTCTAACCACTCAGATACGTGGCTATACTCACATTGCTTAATGAAGACTAGTAGCACAAAGTGAATCACAGAGGTCGTGTACATAGATGAAAGAATGTATATCTAGAGGAACAAGATCAGGATAAACACTGCTTAGAGGTAAACACGTTAGGATGTTGTTAATAATTATGGTCGCCTTCTCGCTGAAAGAAACTGCAAATAAATCAAAATAAAAAAAATCCTTAAATGAGATTAAAATAATGTTCTATGTTTGATTTTCAGAGATTATTATCGTACATTGATCTATAGCTAGCAGTTGGATCTTCAGTACATGCCCTGTACATGTAGTCTCGTAGCGGATTTAATTACTCTTATTGCATCCGAACAATAGATGATATAGTTGTATATATTTCGCAAGTGCTTCAAAATTTGATTTTCAATCCGACGTTTCAGCGTTTATTTTAAACAAGTTTTATTAACGTTGGAAGACTTCAACAAAATGGGGATAATTTAATTTTTTCCTGTACTTTCGCGTTGTTCGGTCTTTGAGCTGAAGTTCTATTCTGCAGAGATTATGGTATCTACATGATGTCTTGTTATCATATTAAAATGTGAATTAACTAAGCAGAAAGTATACTTGAGATTCAATGGACTACATGTTAAAACATTTCAGAAGAGCAAATCCTAAAGGCAAGCAGATTAATCATTTAAAATGCAGATTAGATTCATACTGAAGTTTTGTGTGCAAAAATTTTTCATTGAGTATCTAGTGAACAACAACAACCCTAGATATTGGTTACAAGGCAACGCTTATCTGTGACAGTATTCGCCAGCATAAAAAAACATAAAGTATAAATGCAACCTTGTTCTGGGATATTCTGAATTATTACACTGACATAACGATTTAATATGATAGGAAAAGAACTAGTAAAAACTGTAATAGCTTCATAAGAAAATTTGATCTTGCATAACAAAAAGAGCCGTCGTTTTATACGATACTTCTTGGCATAGGGAATATGTTCTACACAAAATCTGAACATAGGCTACGTCCCTAAATATTAAATCCACAAACAGACTATTTTTCTCATATTTTGCAAAACACTAATTCACATACATATTTGTACTTATCACACGCTCCTTACACACACACACACACACACACACACACACACACACACATATATATATATATATATATAGATGTAACGACTCCGGCTGAAACAAAATTGGTCGAGTTTCGATCCCAGCCGGAAGCAAGTGGAACTGTCTAGCACACTGATGAGCTGTATGGGGCTGACAGATATATTATGTTCTCATTAGAATTAAGCTCTCTAGAGGAGAAACTTTTTTAAAGTTTCAACTTCTGCGATATGTGCATAAGTTTCACATTTAAAATCGTTTCATATTTCTCATAAAATTCCACAAAAAAGTAGATTTTAAAGAATCTTCTTGGGACTTTCGTTCCTTACTATTGTTTACGGTAAAGTAGAAAGATTGTTTCGTGTTAAATACAATCGTCAGGCCATATATACTGTTGTGGAATTTCCCCTTTGGATACAATAATGGACTCGACTGAGTATACATATACTACTGCCATAGACAGAATAGCAGTAGCTGCCATAAAGTTGAGAGTGGAGAGTAATCGTAGAGATCCGTGTGAGTTACCGGAGAGTACCGGAACTGATACGTAAGATACCAACTTACCCAGAAACTACAGCATCAAAAGTCAGACTAGCTCTGAGATCCATTCGACTAGAATAATATACAAAGATATACTAATTCCAATGACTTCGCTTCAAGACTTGTTTATATTTATTTCTTACTAATAGTAATCCTGAATTTACTAATATGCATTCAAGTTTGTACGCTATGTTCAATATAACTTACTTTTCTATCTCCATATCAGTTTTGTTGTTCATTATTTTGAGCGGTTGTTGAATGCAAAACATAAACATACATACATACATACATACATACATACATACATACATTACTCTTCAGAAATGAAGTGAATTCTTTCGGTGACTGGCGTGTATATACACCACATACATACAACAAGTTATAAATTTTCCTTCGCTGATTTCATGCGCTTATGGTTTAGTGTGACATCAAATCGGTCGAGATTCGATACCGGCCAGAAGCATGTGGATGTGTCAAACTACACTGATGGACTGTAATACAGCGAAACAGGCTTGTATGTGGATGACTAATATATATATATATATATACATATATATATATATGCGCCTTTCATTGCAAATGAGAGACATAGTATTATGGTTAATTATTTTACGTAATTTTTCATGTGAACTTTTAAGGACAAATTATATAAAAAATGCCAGAATCCAATTTCTTTCGGCTATATTTTTAGCCAGTATTGAGGATGGATTTTATTTTTAGTGTAACTAAATATATTTAGTGTTTTATATATTTATAAAGTCGCGTGCATGTTTATGTTCCAAACACGGTACGAACGTTGTTAGTGTGTTCATAGTTTATTTTATTGAGTGTTTGGGTTTTTTTATAAAAAATAAAAACCTTCCATTATTTTTAGCCTTTAAGTTGCGTGTAGATGATGCTATTTTAACACACTGCACGCCGGACGGCTGCACTCAGGCCAGATCCTGGTCGAGACGGCACCAAATGTGACGTCTTAGGACGGGCTGGCCGTCTGTCTAATGTGACGCTCGTTCTCGCTGACGGTCCTGACGGTTCCAGTTGTAACACTGGCACCCGGTTGTATGGTTGGTTTGGTCGCTGTTGCTGGTCGTGACGATCTCGTCCGATGATGTCGCCACAGGACGTCTTTTGCAACAACGGGCCACTGTCCCAAGTTGTGATTAGATCCCAGAGGTCACATCTTTTCATCTTAATAGTCGTCCCCTTTAGCCAGTCCGGACACTGGTGTACACTTGTGGTTTGAGGAAAAAATAAACACAGCACCAAAACAAAAGTAATAAAATAAATGAACAATATCGAATAGGCCTGGAGAGTTACGTAGAATGTTTTTATATAAAAAAAAACACAATGTCTTTCTTTTATCAGGAATCCAGTTGTCGAAAATGATATACAATTGTTTAAGATGATATACACCTGTTTAAAATGCTGGTTAGAACAAAGGGAGAAAGTTTGCTAAAAGCATCATAGCTTCCCATCATTAAACAAAATGTTTTGTCTAAGTTTCGTTAGCGTTGAAATAAACAGATCTCTGCAAATTTTCACGAAAGTCTCTTCACGTATTCTCTATAGTCAGTGTCGTCAATTTTCTTTGTAACTTCTAAAACAACAAAGTTCTTTCGGGTTCTTGACGAAATCTGACGGAATGTGCCGAAACAGAGGCGGCCGCTGGCGGAGAATGTGGTGGCGTTGGCGGCGGTGGCTCCCTGCCCGAAATCTGAGCTTTTCTTGTCGAACATCTATTTTTATAACCAATTTTGATCCTCTCTGGGGATCCGGCCGGCTCACAGCCTTCGGCCAATGAAATCGGTTTCCGCTCACTCGATTTGCGGAAGGTTTTAGCTCGACGAATGAAATTTTGCCAACTCACATCGGACCTGGATTCCGTTCGGGGTCTCACGGACTCCTGTGTCCACCAGCGGCCTTGGCCTTCGTGTGACCTTTTCAAATTACTCTGACACTTGTTTTGTCTACGCGTTTTCAGCTTAGCGAAATCGACATTTCAACTCCAAAAGAAGAGAAATTTACATAAAGACATGAAAGGAGAGAAATGTATATTTTCCCAAAATAATCAGATTTTATAATCCTGGCTTTTAGAAGTACTTGATGTCACTAAAATTATTATGTTTTTATTTTCCTAAGCTCACATCGCTTGACGCAATAAAACATTAATAACATTGCCAGTTTCGATTTCTCTCTCCGTTGTTTTTAACCAACAAAAAGAAAATATCCCCGCGGGAGAAGGGAAAGTATCCCAGCGAGTGATAGGGTCACACTATAATATTTTTGTTGTCTACAAGTATTTTACGGAGAGTGTTTGGTTGGTCTCTGTGTGTTTAAATAACACCCACCTGAGTTCTGTTCTGAGAGGCGCAAGGTCAGTGTTTTATGTTTACACTTATTTAAACCAAAATTGAGTTATTAACAACAACAAACATTAAATGTTTAAATTCCTTTGTAGAATATGGGCCTGTTTAGTTATATATATATATATATATATATATATGGAAATATAGCGGGTAAGGATTTCCTTGATTTCTTTTTAGTTTCTTTCTTCATCAAACCCAAAACTTCTGGCACAACATACATCGTTTTAGTTATTAAGTACCAATTTATTTTTCATTTCAATGACCAGTATTTTCATAGATTTTCAGAAACCATCGATATTTGTCACTTGGCACTCTTATGTCAGTCAGAGTGCAAACACTTATATTCTATCTTTGCTTATGTTATATATGAGCTAATAATGGCTTGCATTATACGATCTGATTTGAATAAGAAAGGTAACATCTCTTCCCTTAACTACAGATTCAAGATATTCCTGTTATTGTTTTTTAAACAGTATCACTCCAAGTAAGGCACTAGAGACACCCAGGAACAATGATGTACAGGGTGTGGAAGAATTAGGAACAGAAACAATAATGAACAAGAAGAGGAAAAAGCAAACTGGAGGGCAGTGAGAGCAATTATTATTGCGTTTAAATCTTTGCAGATTAAACTTGGCTGGAAAGTATACAACTCAAAGGGAGTTCTACAGACGTAGAGTGCGGGAGAAGAATCTATTAGCATAGAACGTACGTCTACATTTCACTAACCTAATTGCAAATTGACTAGATCTCTACATCAGCTTAGTACTGCGCTTGAGTTCATGAATTCTAGGGACCACACCGAAAAGTTAATCTAAACAATTGCAATAATGTATTTTTTAAAAAAGGTCCTCCGATTTAGTCTTACGGTGATGGGTAAGTGACTCAAGTTGAGGCTCCAGATCAGGACAAACACAATGGCTGATTCCTCCTTATCTAAGGGCTTGAAATCAATAGAAGTGGCACCAGACCATATATGATAGCAATTTTCAAAGTTTGGACAAATTTTAGGCAAATACACTACTGGCTAGAATTATTAGGCCACCCTAGTGTTTTTTTTTAAGAAATGATAGATTTCATACCATTTATAGTATTTATTGACAAATGAAAATAAAATGGTTCTTTTGTTATTATTATTTTGCAAAATTTTACAAGGCAAGGAAGAAAAGATCAACTCGTTCGAATCACCCTAAATTTTTTTCATTCTTTCATTGATGATAAATAAATAAATACTAAAAAATAGGATAAACTACATAATTTTTTAAACAGTAATGTGGCCTAATAATTATGGCCGGTAGTGTACATAAATAAGAGAGGTTATCCCAACGTGGCGTAACTTATACAACTGGTACTTGTTACAGTAGTGAGTTTCAATCCTCATTGGGTACCGTATACTGTAGGCCTTGTGCTTACACAATAATAATACATGTTTATTATAGATTCCGGAGAAAAATTGTCTCGCCCGAAACTGAACCGACTTTCTTGACAGCTTACCTAGCAATGTACTGGATATAATTATTAGTCTATTCATTATACTTACTAAGGGTGTTGATATTATAATCATTATTGCATACTGACAATATTAAGCAATATAGTAAGAAAAAATATTGAGAATTGTCAAAACAGATTTGTTTTAAGCATATAAATACATATCACAAGAAAGATTTAAAAAATATGCTAGATAAAATAAAGTAGAATCTCTGATATTTTTCTATAGACATAATCCATTCAATCTAGATACAGAATACAGATTAATAAGTTAAGAGACATACGTGATGTACGCTTGGGCGGTCATGTCTCGAAAGCGACATGAATGAATTGGCAGGAGTTTATCCCACAGTCAGTCAGTCAGTTAATTGCCATACGTGAAACACGCTTGTGCGATCATGTATCGGAAGAGACATGACTGACTGGGCAGAAGATTATCCCGCAGTAGGTTGCTATTGCTTTCTGCCGTAGAATGGTTGCCAGCCAAGGCTATAGAACCCAATCTGTCCTGTTATTTAACCCATAACTGGAAGGAAGAGACGGGTTAATACCTTTCCTAAGGGTATTTGCGCGTAAGTGAATGCAATGAATATCAACTGGAATTCGAACTCGGCTCTCCGATTTCTCGTTCCGAGCCAATATCCACTGGATCACCAGGTTGCCCTAACATTCTGCGGTAGACTGTTTGCCACGCGAGGCTTTAAAACCAAATTCTTCCTGTTATTTAATCTATAAGTGGAGGGAAGAGAGGATTAATACCTGTTCCTAGGCTATTTGTGCGTAAATAAATGCAACGAATTCAACTGGAATTCGAACTCGGCTCCCCGATTTTTTGTCCCGGGCCGATAACTACTGCACCACAACGTACATCAAGAACAAATGCTGAGTGAATTAGAAATACGAACATTATTGCGACGGCCAGTACTAAAAAGACACAATAAAGGTCAGCAATATGAGCTACTAGCAGTATAACCCGGCGTTGCTCGGGTGTAATAAAAGCTTTGAAACTAATCTATGGTCCTGGAGCTCAGACTCAGCCTAAAGAATATTTGTGTGAAGTTTGCTGAGAATAGGATAAAAATTGTGGATTTGTATAATGGACACACAGACAGATAAACAGACACACACACAAACATCTTGCCTTATATATATATATATTATCGGTTTTCTGCATTATTGTAAGAACTGCAACCTTGAAACTTCTGAATATCGTTTCTTATGTCTTTGTCTATGAGTGCATCAAATTTGATTTATCGGGGGTACCTCGACACAAAACCTAGCTAAGAACACTCGCAGATGCTTATAGTACAACTGTGTAAATTTTCAAAAAAATCGGTTCAGCCGTTTCGGAGTCTATAGGTAACGGACACACATAGACACACAGACACGTACACACAGAGACAAAGTTCCATTTATAAATAAGTTTAGATTTAGATGATACATTCGCTCTCAATTAATTTCCGTTAAAATGCATGTAATACTACTACTGGATGTGCGTTGTGGTCCAGTGGATATCGGCTCGCGAACGAGAAATCGAGGAGCCGAGTTCGAATTCCAGTTGAATTCATTGCATTCACTTACGCGCAAATACCCTTCGGAAAGGTATTAATCCGTCTCTTCCCTGCAGTCATGGGTTAAATAACAGAACAGATTGGGTTCTATAGCCCTGGACGGCAACCAGTCTACCGCAGAAAGCGATGGCAACCTACTGCGGTATAATCTTTTGCCCAGTCAGTCATGTCTCGAAAGAGACATGATCGCCCAAGCGTGTATCACGTATGGCGCTTAACTGACTGAATACTGCTACTATTATTGTTACTAATATTACTTTTAGATGAAGAAGAAAGATAGAAGGGTCTAATGATTTAACAGGAAAATTCTAAAAAACTATACGACCAATATTTGCTAAATATAACGTTTGTGAGTTAGATAAAGTTTAAAAAGACAATGATGAAAATATCAGTCATTCAATACATACTATAGATGATACAGGCTTGGGCGATCATGTCTCGAAAGAAACATGAATGGAAGGGCAGGGAATTTTCCCACAGTTCGTTGACATTACATTCTGTAGTAAAGTGGTTCACAAACAAGGCTATAGAACCCAATCTGTCCTGATATTTAACTAATAGATGGAGGGAGAAGCGACGGATTAATTAAATACTATTATAATAAATAAATATATTATTTAAATACCGAAGGTTGTTTGCGCGTAAGTGAATGCAACGAATTTAACTGGAAATCGAACTCGGCTCTCCGATTTCTCGTTTTGAGCGAATATCCACTGCACCACATTTAAATATCGAGGTTAAATTTAGGGACGGAGTAATAATAACGGCTGCACAGAGCCAAAGTCTATTTACATGGTGTAGACACAGTATGCCAAAAAATATATAAAAAAAAACTTTTCAGACTATTAATCCTTTAGCATTTAGTTTTATAATCCTAAATCAAGAAGAATACAATGATCGATATGAAAGTTCTGGGCAGTATATTCGGAGGAACATATCTCAGTATTACCGTGCGCAATATTTTGAAAACTAATATGAATAACATGCTAAAGATAATTTGCTATAAAAAATCAAAAAAATAAATAAAATAAAATAAAAATCCAAAAATAAAAACACAGTAAATTAAAATATTATTTAAAAGTGGACGTGCCGGTAGTTCAAAGGATAGTGGTTCAGTATGTAACATTAGATTTCCTTACATTTTTCTATGTGCAAATACCTTTTGGAAGTCATCTACTTCACAGCTACGGGTTAAATATAAGGACTTCTGTTGTTGATGTAATATTTACTCGGAAAAAAAAATAAACAAACAAAAAAAAACGAATTTATCTTTTAATCTAAAATATATATCTGCATTAAATAACCCACAAAAACTTTTTATTTCCGAATTATATTTGTATAAAAATTGTTCAAAGTTTATCCTAGTACTTACGAATGTCATCGTTCATCATCAGGGACATATCTTCACATGTGCATGATGTTTACATTATTAATGCTTTTGAGTTAAAAAAATTACAAAGTTTATTTATTTTCTTTGAAAATGTTGTAACACTTTTCCAGCTACAAATATACATACATAAATACATATATATATGAAATGAATTGTTTGAACATTATGTTCGAATCCTGCCGAATGACACACATTTTCGTAATAAAAATTAATCGTAAACAATCAGGCCGGTAGAAATAAATATATAATACTGTTTAATTAAAAAACAGAATATCTATTTAAATACGAGTATCGATAAAAAATAATGTTCAAACAATTCATTTCAAATTGTCGGTTGCTTATAACCAAGTTTCGTTAAAATTCGTTAATTTCTGTAACATATATATATATATATATATATATAGAGAGAGAGAGAGAGAGAGTGAGAGAGATATATGAGGGTGACATATATAGAGAAGGAGAGAGTGTTTGTTAGAGAGAGAGTGAGAGAAAGTTTTAGATATTCAAAAGGGGTGAAAAATCTCACCACCTCACACAAAATCTACATAATATGTAGAGCATGCAATTTATGGAAGCCTTTGTGATTATTGATATGTTTAGAATCTATTCAAAACAATGGATTAGAGTTTTATGCAATTGGTTCAATAAGGGAAGCGTAAGGCAGTCCAGATCCAGAATTGGATCCACGTTATTTCTAATGTGAGTGTGGAACTTGTTATTCGATTAGTAGCGAGAACAAAAGCCAGAGAATCTATCAGCGGAGTGTAAATCTATGGAAGGAGATATTAATTCAAAATGGTCTCTGAATTAAACATGAACAAATGCTTCACGCTGAAGCAGACGATCATAACATTTTCTGCACGGGGATAAAAGGTAATTATTCCTCATATCTCTTTCTGATTGTCTCTTTCGCTCTTTCAAACACAAACGCATGTGTAAGCGCAGGCACACGCACACGCGTACACACACACACCTACTCACGCACACGCACACCCCTACATACATATATATATATATATATATATATGGATTTAAAGAAAAATTAAGGCAGACACGTTATTTCATGGTAAATCGGGAGTATGGTCTATTTTTCAGGCGAACCATTATCAGCTTCCGTCTTTATTTTACAAAGGATTTTACACTAATGAGATTCGCAAAGACGTAAAATAAACCAATAAAAATAACTGTCGCTCCGTTAAAAGACAAAATTTAAGAAAAAAAACCTGATGTATTTTTCTTAAATTTTCTTTTAAAGTGATCCTTTTTCCTGCAAGGCCTATCATTTACGTGTTTTAGAGTCTGTGTATCAGATTCGTCTGTGCAGGCAAAATAAGCACTTCTTTCGCTCCTTACGGTTGTTTATCATTAAAAATTACACCGGTTACAGAATTAGAAGATGTCACCATTCTATGGTATTACACCATGTACACAAACAGAAAAATCGAAGAGAATAGGCTGCACATTATTGTTAAAAACTAGAAAGAAACACTTGCCTATTAATTCATATGTAATTGTAATGCGGATTGTAACATAGTAACCAAGAAATTCGAAAAATTGTCAAAATATAAAGACCTGGAAATTAAAATAAAAAAATGTGTAAATTGAAAGCAAGAATCGTGCCAGTGATAGTAGGTGCATTTGGAATGATAAAAATTGAACAAAATAACACATTGAAAGAATCCTTGCGAACCCCAGCTTAAGAGATATACAAAAAGTTGTCTTGTTAATTACAGCCCAAACACTAATGAGAACTTTGTCTATGTAACGCTAGAGATGTTAGGGAGATATGAAAAAGCATGAAATGGAGCCATAACAACACACCACGATCTGCCTTAGGTATTCCCGCAGACTTAATAGGTAGTGTGACTATAGCAGAAATAAAGTTATGTTGAAAAATTACATAATAATAATAGAAATAAAATATAATAATATATATCAATAGCGAGAAAAAATGAAAATAATAATAGAAAATGATATGGAGAAAATTAATTATATTTGGTTAATCATGAGGTAAATAAAATGTAGTGCATATCGAAAAAACAATATTACAATGTTTTGAATATATAGAAATATCATTCACTTATTTAATTATATGCATTTTGGGGATATTTTAGATTCATAGTTTTTACATTTGTCGAAATATGCAGAAGTAATGCCATGTTTTATCATGTGTTTATATTTGTAGTAATGCTATTAATACGTTTTCAAAGTAATTCCTCCTTAAAAAAGTGTTTTTTTTAAATAGAGTACGAGAAATCAAATTGTGTCCTATGTTATTTCGACGCATTACAAGAGAGTTCTAACGCATGTCCAAAGATAAAACTCTTTTGTATTAGTAGAATCAGGCTTTTAGATTTCGTGCCGTTTCACTTATATATGCTTTAATGCATTGTAGACACTGTATATTGTAAATCCTAGTATTTAAATTGGTTTTTGGTGTTTTGATATTAGCAAATTAACAAAGACACTTAACTACTATATAGTTTAAACAAGCATGATACTTGCATTATTTTTGCATACACACACTTAAATTAAGAAAAAGATCCATTATTTTTATTATACGTAACTCATACACATAAACAGTAGGATTTTTTCTACATTTAAAATATTCATCTGTTGCTTTGTTACACGAGACGCGTATCTGACCAATGAAATTAAACCTCAAACAACATCACTTTTTTGTGGATTTAAAAAAGTCGTCTTAAAAAATAGTAACGTTTTTCTGACCTGTTTTTTTACTTATTCTATACATCTTGTCGAATTTCAATCCATATATTCAACTTGTATATGTATATATATATCTATATTTGCGATGAAATGTTATTATAAAATTCGAAGGTTTTCCAATATATATATATATATATATATATATATATATATATATATATATATATATTCCGAATTTCCGGTTCTTTATAAACTCTTCTCAAAGATTTTTTAAATGCCCTTGCACATTAATGTATTATTATCTGGGTTAAATATATATATATAACTTAAAACGTAGGACTTAATAAAACTTATATACATACATACATACACATATATATATATATATATATATATATATATATATATATATACCGAATTTCCGGTTCATTATAAACTCTTCTCACAGATTTTTTTAATGCCCTTGCGCATCAATTTATTATTATCTGGGTTGAATATATATATATAACTTAAAAAAAAACTTAATAAAACTAATATATATATATATATATATATATATACATATAGCTCAAAACGAGGAATTTAAAATATATTTATATATATATATATATATATATATATATATGTGTGTGTGTGTGTGTGTGTGTGTGTGTGTGTGTGTTTGTGTCTGTATTACATAAAACCTAGAAGATGATGTTAGTCAAGCGTGACAACAATAAGAAAAGATTCAAGTGTGTCACTTGATAGACACTTGCTTTGATTTCGGAAAAAGTTAGTGCCTTCCTCTGGGGATCTAAAAATAATTTTATATTTTTACAGCATCATTATGGCTGCTACCTTATAAGTGGATACCATATGCCAGAAGGTTCTTTTCGATTTTCCACCGATATAGAGATTCTAAAGCTCTAGAGAAATATGCCATACAGGAAAGTTATGAAATCAAGTCTGTTGTTCACTTCCACGCAGGCTCTCGTTCATCTTGAACAAATTCCCGCCATCGGCACTTTATTTTACAAAGTTAAAGGGAGACAGCAATGGATGAAGGAGCTGATTTTAGTGAAACTTGAAGCTTGTAGTTCTGACCCTGCACGTTCGCATCGAATTTGTGATGATCGCTCACCTAATATTCAGTCATTATTTTGAGTTCAATTCTGCATTCATGTCTAGGTAGTTCTGCCTACTTCGATCCAAGCATCGTAAGTCATTTCCGTTGATCGGCTGGGAAATCATATCTCGTAGGGCACCCATCCTACTGTTGAAACAACAAGAAACTCACTACCACCTACAGGATCTTGAGAACATGGAATACTAGAACAATTCTCGACATGGGAATCTCCAATAGACCAGAACGATGCACATCATAGTCTGAAAAGAATTACCAGGACTCAATGTGTACATCGCAGTCCTTTTTTTTTTTAATCATTTCACTCCAAACAAGGCATTCCACTTCCACTATTGCGCAGGGGGTTACATAGGGGAAGGTGGTCAGAAAGAGTGGTTAGATATAGGAAATGCGAGAAGAAAGGTGATAGACGAGTAAGGATACCGAGGATGAGGGTTGCGTGGATGGGAAAAGTGTTTCAGAGACTGGGTGTGAGTTAGTGTGTTAGGAGGTGTCTATTGACCTTACATTTAAACCCCTGGAGATTGTAGCTGTCGGGGAAGCAAATATGTGGAAGGGAATTCCACAGGCCTGAAGTGCGAGAAACGAAGCTGCTGGAGTAGAAATTGCGGTTACATTTTATCTTTTTCACGGTAAAAAGGTGGGACCGAGTTGCTAATCTAGTATCGCGTTCAAATTCGTCTCTACGGGGCACCAGTCATTTAAGTTCATCGGAGCAGAAACCGTGAAAGTATTTATAGAAGAGGCACAGGGAAGCCAAGTTACGCCGGTGTGAGAGTGACTGCAGGCGGTCTGCCAAGTCGGTATAGATAGCATTATAGATTCTCCGTTGTATTTTATCAAGAATCCCGAGAAGAATAGTAGGAGCCCCCGAGAAGATGTGGCAGCAGTATTCAATACACGGGTAGATGGTAGATTTATATATGTGCAGGATAGATTCAGACGGTAAAAACTTCCAGGCCCTGCACAGAGAACCGACTTTCATAGCAGCGGATTTAGCAATGAATTCGATATAGTTTTTCCACTTGAGTTCCGCTGAGAGTGTGAGGCTAAGGAGGCGTAGTGTTTTACTCTCTGGGAGGCAAGCCTGTTCCATGCTAATGGGAGGTAGGTGAGATTGTCTATGATAGTTAATTGAGAGCAGCTTTGTTTTGGATGCATTAAAATTTACGAGCCATTTCTTTCCCCAGTCCACTACGGATTGGAGTTCCTTTTCAAGCTTGGCAGCGAGGTTCGCTTTGTCGCCCACACCAGATTCTTGATCGAGGCTTATTTCTTTTTACGCTCCAAAACTTGACGTGGATGAAGAACAAAGATTCAGATTTAACAAAACCTCTGTAACATCATTGTTAACATAAAACGAACAAACTCTTATTACAAGGTGACTTGATTGCAAGAGTAGGAAATATTCCTCCGCTATAGAAATATATCAATGGCGAAGAAAACGTCGACAATTACAACTTCAATAAACATCTATTATTCGAGATATGCATGGAACACAATATTAATCAGGAATAAACAGTTTCGTTTTGTTTAAGAACATATTAATACATCCTGGATACAATTATCGGCATCTGATTATGCTGTCGTACGGCAACAAATCAAAAGAGGGCATCATCGTCACCAAAGCGGGCTGTAATTTCAATGACTGCTGGGCAGATCATCCTCTTGTTACGACACGCATGTGAATCACTGCTCGTAAAAAACAAAAATGCAACATTAAGCAAAATTATGCAGGAAGCACTTTTGGAGTCAAATTAAGTCAATATTTTTATTCTAATCCAATCAACGCTCAATCTGCTTATGAATAATGCTGAAATCCTTGTGATATACTCACAAAAACAAAAAATATTGTATTCGTTAAAACTAAAATTAAAACTTTGTCTGATGAAAACTATTGAAACCAATAATCTGACTGAGGCAAGAAGAATGCTCGTCTGACAAGACTAAAGATCAACTCTCAAAAAGAAGCATTTCTAGAAGCTAAAAGAGATGTGTACAACAAAAGTAATAGGACTGCAGAACAATTGATGGCAACATAAAGCAGTCTAACCTCAGGTCTATGAAGATACACATGATCGTAGACATGTCTGTTCTGGAATGTAACAAGTATTTGAACCAGAACGAACATCAACTGAATCATTTCTTGCAGCTGATAATGCAAAAACCCCTGGCCGATGCACTTGCCATACTCCAATAACGGAAAGAACATTTTCTTCTTTTTTCAATAGTAACTTGACCAGACTTGAGGACTTACTGAGAAATGTTCCAAATCACCCTCCTTACCTATGGAAGAACAGGAGGCCTATGCTCAAGATTTCTACTAAGCAATGAAAGGAAATCAAGGAAATCCCGAGGCCCAGACGATCACTTTCATAAAAAATCAAACATAGAACCTTACGCATTTTTAAATATTTACCCTCATTCTGAAAATATAGGAATTCTTAGAAGTTCCGAAAGATGCATAACAATAAGCGTTTGACAGAGTCTGGCATGCTGGCCTTCTACGCAAACTGCAAGGTTATGGTACAACTGGACAATTGTTTGACCTTATCCAGTCATTCCTTTCAAATCGCACAATGAAGGTAGTATTGAACGGACATGCCTCCCAATACTATCATGCGAACACGGGTGTCCCTCAAGGCTATATTCTAGGCCCTATGCTTTTCCTTATCTAAATTAACGATCTCCCCGATGGAATGAGATCCCACTTAGGCTTATACGCTTACGACACTACAGTTTACTCTCGCATCGATCAAAAGTCTGCTGATGAGGCAAACCTCGCTGCCGAGCTTGAAGAGGACCTCCGATCTGTGGCGGACTGGGTAAAAAATGGCTCGCGAATTTTACTGCTTCCAAAACGAAGCTGCTATCCATTAACCATCACAGACAATCGCTTCTACCACCCATTAACATGGATGAAGCTAGTCACGCTGAAAGCAAAACACTGCACCCCCTCAGCTTAACTCTCACAAAAGACCACAAGTGGAATGATTGAATAGAATCTATAGCTAAATCCGAAAGTAAAGTCGGTTCTGTGTGTAGTACCAGGAAGTTTTTTTCTGTCTGAAACAATCCTGCACATATGTAAATCTATCATCCGCCAGTGCATTGTATACTGCTCCTATATCTGGTAGGGTGCTCCTGCTATTCACCTAGTTGTCCTTGACAAAATCCAACGGAGAATCTGTAATGTGATAGATCCCGACTTGGCAGCGCGGATACAGTCACTTTCTCACCGGCACAAACATTTTCACGGATTCTGCTCTGATTAACTTAGCTCACTGGTGTCCCCTATATATAAATTTACTCGAGCCACAAGATTAGCAACTAGGTACTACCCTTTTACTGTGAAACCAATAAACTGTAAACGCAAATTCTACACCAACAGGTTCTTTCCTTGCACTGTGGAATTCCTTTCCATTTACTAGCTTCCCCGATAGCTACAATCTCTAAGAGATGACCTAATAAATAGTCATCTCCCATCTCACTAACCTGCATCTTCTCTCTCATGCTCTTTTCTCTATCCGCTCCACTCTCATCAGTATTCTCATCCTTCTCTTATCCATCACCTGTCACCTGTCAGTCTTTCTCATAACTTTTCTCCTATGTAACCTCTTGCAAATCAGCGGCAATAAAATGGCTTACTTGGTGCGATAGGATTATATATAAAAAAAATAACGATATTGAAACAAGATGATTGAAAACCTGAGGGAACTCTGGAGGAATATCATTATTCTCAATCATTGGAAGAATCTTTGCTATGATCCCTATTATTGTCTCTCGATCATCAATGAATGCATCCTTCAAGAATCTCAATGTGGATTCTGTGTCTGTCTTAATGGAATCAACACAACTTTCTGTGTTAGATATCTCCATGAAAGGAAGAACATAAAACTTTCTTTTTTTCCTATGACTTAAAATGTCATTTGATAGCGTTGCACGTGGCAAAAAATTGAAGGTTCTTCATCGGTTTAGAAATACCTCAACTTTATCTCTCTGGTTCCAGCAATTCATGACAATATATCTGGCCGTGAATTCTATCAAAACCTGCTTTCAGAAGAATGTCCAATCACGTGCGGTCTAAGAAAGTGATTCGTCTTGGCTCCTCTGTTATTGCCCTTGTATATAGCGTCGAAGAGCCGAGTTCGAATTCCAGTTGAATTCCTTGCATTCACTTATGCGCAGATACCCCTGGAAAAGGTCTTAATCCGTCTATTCCTTCCAGTTATGGGTTAAATAGCAGGACATATTGGGTTCTATGGACTTGGCTGGTAACCAGTCTACCGCAGAAAGCAATGGCAATCTACTGCGGGATAATCTTTTGCCCAGTCAGTCATGTCTCTTTCGAGACATGATCGCCCAACCGTGTATCACGTATGGCAATTAACTGACTAGTATGGCTTCACTATTTCACAAACATCCTCCAGAAAACCAGAGGTTGCCATCAGATAACAATATAATGGAGGAATTTTCAACCTTAGTTTATTCTGTTAAAACGTCAAATATTTACGCAACAAATTTCAGAACATTCATTTGATGATAACATTTTACTCTGTCAATGCTTTAAGTCATGCATCAAGAAAACCAAGTTACTAGCACAGCCAGCTCCAAATAGCATATGTCGAACAAGTAGATCATTTTCAATATCTCTTCAGCCTTGTATAAAACAATGTTCCCCCAGAAAAAGCATTTAAAAGCAGAAATAGAGTTACACAGTGTACACTTAAATATCTAATCAAACGCCTCTTTAACAAAAAAAAAAAATGACCTGAACGTATCAACAAAGTGTGTGATCTATAAGGCTGTTGGCATTTTAACTTTTATATATAGTTGCAAAATCTATATCGTCGTTGCATCGAGAAATTAGAATACTTTTACCAACAAAAATGTTGTTCAATTTGTACATCAAATGCAATTACTTTGACCAACACCAAAGTTTTGGAAAGAGCCGACAGTCACAGCATCGAATCTATGTACATTAAACAACGCCATCCATGGTCAGAACATGTAGCAATATTAGAACACTTGAAGTTTCTAACCTAAGTTTTTGTCATTGATCTCATTTAAGAGAAAGGACCAACGCTTGCCCTCTTCAGAGATACAATACTAACCCAAAACATCTTGGCGTGAGACTAAATCGTTTGAAAGAAAAGCACAAAACCACCTAAATCGGTTGAAGAACCGAAAATTTTGAATCCACCATAATAGAAATTCAAACGACAAGAGGGAAATACTCGACAAAATTGACTTCGACTTCCACTAACTTTACTAGGATGTCAATGCCCTCGGCTCTTCCATGCATGAATTGGTTTATTAGTCATAAAGTAAGCGGTCACAGAAGAAGAAATTAGATTCTTGACGAAAATGGTTTCCTATGTCAATTAGATTTCTCAATTCACATTCAGTCGACGCTATTCACAAACACATACACAAAGACACACACACATATATATATATGTGTGTGTGTGTGTGTGTGTGTGTGTGTGTGTGTGTGTGTGTGTGTGTGTGTATGTGTGTGTGTGTGTGTGTGTGTGTGTGTGTGTGTGTGTGTGTGTGTGGTACAGAATCTGATTATAGCTATGAAAGTATGTAACTGAATACGATTAGACATTTTAATAAGGGAGCAAACGGTATCGCTTCCGCTCTTCAGGCCTCATCGGTAAAAACGAATTACAATAAAATAAATCACGAAAAGACTGAAGGAAGGAGAAAAATGATGAAATAATAAAAAAGAAGTATTAATTGTAGCAAATCCCAGCAAATGTTCACACTGCTTACAGAGAGGAGGTTTGCTGGACCTGATATAGAGAGCCTCCAGCACTCTTAAATGAAACATAGAGTTTGACCGAGACACAACGATAAACCAGTCGACACCAAACTCAGCAGTAAACTTTCTGATCTATCTATCTATCTATCTATCTATCTATCTATATATATATATATATATATATATATATATATATATATATTAATTTTATCAATTCAGAAATTGTGAATTCAAATTCTATTGAAACTCAACAAATAAGAAAAACAGTTATACTCATATATTAAAAATAACTAAGAAATTTAACATAACGAACTATTTAGAATATGTAGCCAGCACTATCTAGACGAAGAACGTAAATATATTTTTAACTTTTGTATCATATTCAAATGACTACATTATCTTACTTATATGATACTAACCACAAGAAAAAAATATATCAACAGTAATCCTGAAATTAAGATATATATATATCAATGGTAAGCGAGCAAACATTCTCACGTTGATTTTAGATATATATGTTTGCCCGCGACGCCACAATATCAAATAATTTTTAATAAACTCCAAAACCTTGAAATGAAAACTGTCTGAAATTTAAATAGTATGTAAATTATGAGGGTCATTCAATAAATAAGGTGAATTATTTGTTATAAGGACTTCTAATACAGATAGAAGCTTACTTTTTTTTAAGTCTTTTGACGTAGTCTCCCAGCAGTGTCACACGCTTTTCTCATCTGTGCACAAGCGTCCGTATTCACTCAGCGTAAACATCTTTGGACTGATGTCTCAGCCAATCGCTCACAGCGCATTTGACTTCATCGCTACTTTCAAACTTCATGCCTCTCGTGAACGCTTTCAAGAGACCAAACAGCTAAAAGTCTGAAGGGGCAAGTTTTGTGCTTAAAGGGGAATCAGGGAGCAGTTCCCAGCCCAGCTCGTTGATGGTCTACACAGTTTGGCACCCACCAGCAGCTTACCTTCGAATAGGCAAATTCATCATGGATAATTTTGTGTGCTATCCCCAAGAAATAGGCTCAAAGTTCTTGTAATATCATCCACTGTCACCCTTCTACCAGACTGAATGTAGTCATTGACTGATTTGATCACCTCAGGAGTTCTCATTTCTGTAGGCCTTCCAGGCCTATCTTCACCCTCAAAACTGCTCCGTCCTTCTTTAATCAATTTAACCTACTTGTAGACATTTTTTGGCTGAAACATGTTGACATTCTCGTATGAATTTCAACTGGTTTGCACCCTTCAGCAAACAAAAACATGTTAACTGACCTCTGTTCAATCCTGGAGCATGCTTCTTGGTCGGCCATCTTTGTTAATCTCCAAAACTTTTAAAGTTTTTTCAAACTGCAACAAATAAATAAATAAATCCCTTTGAAAAAGAAGTAACGGAACAAAATAAATAAAAAAAAGAAGCTTCTATCTGTATTAGAAGTCCTTATACCGAAAAATTCACCTTATTTATTGAATGACCCACGTACAATTTAAATTGAGGAAAGAACTGTTTGAATAGTAATATGTGAAATTTTACCAGCGCCAGTCATATCATTGAGATCTATTCACATTTCTTGTTTTCATTGAATTAGCTACTTTGGCAGATTTTCAGAATAAAAACTTCTTTATGGATGCAAATGTCAGTTATTTTTTATTGCTGGCTTCTATTCAAATTTTCTGACGCCGAAACACTGCAGAAGCTGATTTTATAGCCGTGTTACGATCAGAAGCGCTTAGTAAAAGTTAAACTGTCAAAAAGCGGGATCAGCGTATGGTCTTTGTCAGAATTCCAATTTCTAATTGCTTGTCATCGTTCCTCCTTTTTTGTTTAGACGTGTGTCTTCTTTTAATAAACATATTCTTCCAAATTTTGGTGAATTTATTTTATTCTTTATGACTTTAATTTTAAGTTTTTTTTCAAGTGTATTTGCAGCAATGGTCGAAATATGTCATATAAAATATGTCTTATAAAATATGTCTTATAAAATATGTCTTATAAAATACTTATATCTTATTTCCATTATGTTGCGGCTTATTGCACGTATATAAATCACTGTTGTTTTGACTTTATTTTTTCACTTAAAGATTAAACATGAAATTGTTTAACAATAAATTATCAGAAATCATAAGAAAATCTCGCCACTCTTGCTTTATGATTCGGTGTTCTTAAGCAATGAGATATCGACGAAATTGTTTAATATGACATGCATTTTAACAGCCTGGTCGAATATTATTTCTTTGTTAATGAAGTGATTTCTGTTTTTTTTTTCGGGCATATAACGCACTGTATACACGGTTATTCAACTTTATAATTAATTAAGTACATGTTTCCTAAGTACCTAGACTGAAAATTCACCACAACTAAATAATATGTTTCAGATATATTTATTTTATTTTCCCGCATATTATTAATGTTTCTGTTCCTAATTCTTACATAGCATGTAACCCGTTGAGACTTAGAGGTTACCTGGAATGGGGTAATACCGAGTAAAAAATGATGTCAGTGTTTTTTGACAAAATCCTCTATTCATAAATCTTTATGTTATTACAGAATGCGTATACTAAAATCGAAAAGAATTGCCGGAATTGCAATTTCAGACATTAGTCAATTCATATAGTTTCATGTGATGTACTTTAAAATATTAAAGTAATCCCGAACTTATAAGTAAAGCAAGCAGATAAAAAATATGAAGAGGTATAAGGCAATGATGTGTCTTCTCACCGGACATATTCGCTGAGATAATTAGAAGTTATGCCAAGATTAATTATCGTAGAACACAATCTTAACAGTGTAAAATATGCAGATGACACATTGATATTATCAGAAACAGAAAAGAAAATACAGGAAAATCTACAATACTATTAAGCAAAAGCGAGAAAAATGCAGTGTAAACATCAATTCTAAGAAGACGAAATATATGGGTGTCAGGCAAAAAAACAAAAAACAAAAAAAACAAACAAAAAAAACAACAAAACCAAAAAAAAAAAAAAACACGATATCTACGAATGGGAGAACTAAAAGTAATCAAGTAAAATCATTTAAATATCTAGTAAGTGTTTTAACAGAAAACAGAAAACACAAAATAAAACTGTTAGTGTCATATTGGAATCGGTAAAGAATGATATCCGAAAGCTTTAGGAAACAGAAGAATTTCATTAGAAACAAGGAACATTTTTATGTAGCATAATATAGCAGCCAATGTTGAGCAATTCATTATAACTGAAGAAAAAATTTTAGTCAACAGAAATTTGGTTTTACAAAACGAAATTGAGAATACCCTAAACTAAATATGTGCGAAGACTTAGTTCAAATAGAAAAAAAGGACCCTTAAATTTAAAATGGATAAAATGTAACTGAAATTTATAGGTAATAATAATGAGAAAGGACTTGAACATTTGAAATATATGGTACATATTGAAGACAAGGCAGCGGAAAGCATCCCATAAGGAAATTGTGTAAATGATTGGTAGAACAGAGATTAGTACAGCCAATATTTACAAAGAACTGCTAAAACAGAAAGTTATGATAATCATGATCACTCTCGTCCTGAAAACCCAACACATCGAAGAAGAGATATTCCAGACTTAACGTTACTCGTTAGAGCTTTGACAATCCAAACTGAGTTGGTGTGTATTAAATCCCATGGGTGAGAATTATTTTCAGTGATGGCTGGTGTTTGTCTACTTTTAGATATAAGGCCAAAAAACGCGCAACATTCAATCACGCTGTTGTGGTTGTCAAAATATTAACATTTTTAATATATATCTGATCTTATTGATCCCAGGTGAAGGGAGAGAAGCCAACAAGACTTCATGATAAATAGGTTTTCTTTATTCTCCTTGCTTTCTAGTTTCGCCAAAGAAATAATGGTAAATATACCAACACCCGCTATGACATACAGAGTAAAAAGAAGCATGAAAGTAAGTTTCTCTTGATTCAATTTGCCAAACGAGCGTTGGGGTCCCTAATAAGGATTTGACTATAGACGAGGGGTCGGGAACTCATTCCACTCCAAGGACCGGATCGTGTTATAATGACGAGTCGCGGGCAGAAGGAAGGCCATTAATGAAAAATTAAGAAAAGTTACATATGCCGACCCCTGTCAACCTAAATATTTAAAACCATAATGAAAATAAACATTGAGAAATTAGAAAAACAAAACGAAAATCAAAAATTATAAAGCACCTAACAAAAATTACTTTTCCTCAAGGTAAACGTCAAAATACTTCAAAGTGAAAAAAATTAATCGAAGTAAAATGGATAAAGTTATGACGTGTACGTTTGAAGCTGTTATTATAAATTGTACTACAAACGAACCACACACACATCAAACAAAGACGAAATAGTATAGATTATGACCATCTGGAGAAACGTCTGGAGACACGTCACACAAAATACCATCAGCATTTGATGCTAATTCATGTCAACTGTCCTTGAAAATGTTTTTGCAATTGTTTAAGAATTGTTTATTCCATCGTAAAAAGAATAAAACTTTCGATTTTAATTCTATGATTTCTTAGAGAAAACTTTGCTTACGTTTAACCAAATAGGCAGCTTTCCAAATATGGTGAGATACACGCAATAAAATACGAGATGGTTAAAAAATTCATACAGAGTGCTCATGTAATAATTTATTCTGTTAGCTCCAGGATCGTTTGTTATTTAAATTTATTACTCAAAGATGGTAAGTGTCAGACAATAAGATACAAATCCTATATCATCTAACAGTTAAATAAAACACACAAAGTAAAATTGCACCCCCTCAAAATCGGATTCAAAAGCCTAAAAAAGCTTTGAAAAAAAAAAACAAACTAGGGCGAATTTCAAAAGTCAGTGTGAAAAGCAAACTTCAGGATCCTAATTGGATAAGAAATAGAAAATTCATATTAAAACGTCAGTCAAACGTTTTTTTACACCTAAAGTAAAAGGTACCTATGGGAGCCGGTCACATGACTGAAATCCACTACTTAACCACGTCCGTGACCCGTCAAGAGTCAGAAAGATGCAGAGATCAGAAAGGCCAGAGAACCAATACAAAAGAGAAGGCCAGAGAACAAAAGAGAGGCCAGAGAACTAATACAAAAGAGAAGAAGAAGGAAAGGAAAACAACAACAAAAAGATATCTTCAATGCCCATGAAATTTTTTACATCACTCACCAGCCAGAAAAGAGAAGGAACACAGATTTTATGAGCTAAGTAGACTGACTAATATTTTTAGACGCACGCATTCTTCTCCTTACTACTATCTCAAATACGGTTTTCCTTCTCTCCGGTTATTTTTCACTCATTTTTTTTTCACTTTAAATTGATAATTCCTTACCTTTTCCACCTACTTAGCGGCGGACACATATAAAAGTAAGAAAGAAAGATTGTTCTACTATTCTTTTGAATTGCAGACAGCAAAACATAAGCACTTTTTGTTCAACCGACATTCGATTAAAATTAAAAGACATTTTTATATAAAAAATATACAAAAAATTTGCAAATTGTTTATTCTGTATACATGATGTTAAATGTACTGTTTCTAATTTAATACAAATATTTCTTATTGCGTTGTTTTTTCTCGAATTTTGTGTTGTATTTTGTGAATAGATTATCCCGCATTAAATTAACCCTTTTAATCCGGATGATCTGTATCCCCACAAGACTAAAATGACAGCCTTACAATTTTCCATCTCACAGTCAGGTTAGCCAAATGCAGACGACAACTCTACTCCTGCAGCTTCTTCTCTCGCACTTCCCGCCTGTGGAACTCGCTCCCATATTCTTGCTTTCCTGGCGGCTACAACCTCCAGAAATTTAAATGTAAAGTCAATACTCATCTACTAACAACTGGACTCTAGCCATCTCCCCACCCTTGTATAACCTTCCCTTTCTCTGCACCTATGTATCTGTCATCGCACCTGCTTTCTCAGCTTTCTATTGTTCCTTTCTAACTAGTTTGTACTCCTCACTCTTTTCTAATTAATCTTTTTACATTTATGTAACCCCCTGCACATCAGTGGCGTTTCCGCCTTGCTCGGGGTGAAATGATTAAAAAAAAAAGAAGTGAGATTTTGTTGTTTATAACCTCATATGTCATTTGTCATGTATCTACTTTTATAAAGTTTTGCCACTTCACAAGTTTTCTAAATGTTCATCGAGTTTTTTGTCGTTCTCATTGAATTAACAACGCAAGCCATTCATTATAAGTGATACCGAATTCTGATTTAGATTTGTTTAATTTTCTTTACCTCATATAAACATCAATGGGTTATTAAATGCCGACATGATTTTTATTATAAAAGTCTAATTTAAATTTTCGTAGTATCATTGAAACTTGAAGCATCTGAAATGTGGTTCTACAGAAGTATGCTGCGAATATCATGGATCGAGCATGTGAGCAATGATGAGGTTTTGGGAAGGATCGAAGCGAAAAGGAAATTAATACTGAGCATCAAGAAGAGACAGCTAAAGTTCCTGGGATATGCAATGAGGATATAGGGCTTAGAGAACGTGATACTAACAGGCCAGATAGAGGGAAAAAGAGACAGGCGAAAGCAGCGGATAATATATTTGACGGACCTGATCAGGTGGATGACGGAACTAGGGTTGCCTGACGTAAAAGGAGAAAGCATGCTAAGAGCCACCAGAGATAGAAAGAGGAGAGCCATGATCGTCTACGTCCCAAAATGACAGGGCACATAGAAGAAGAAGAAGAAAAAGAGGAAGAAGAAAAAGAGGAAGAATAAAAAGTATTTTGTTCCCAGTTTAGAAGTTAACTATCTGCCCATTGCTGTACCCGAAGAGGTGTTACCACTCCAAGACAGGGTGAACATGGGAACGACATCAATGAGGATGTGCTTCCAAGCTCCTCGAAATTTCCCGATCAGAGGCCTTGCAGTTTATCATTGTAGCCAAGACGTCCAAATCATTTCCACAAACTTCAAAGAGGTATTCTTGATGTATTTTATCCCGATTAACCATAAAAATTTTGTAGGAATTTTTTAGCTGAGTAATTATCATTATGATATGCATGCTATTCTTATTCATGTTTTTAATGTTCGTGTAAGAAACTGATCAGTGACACAAAGATCTATAAATCTGGTGGTTATTAACTGACAAAAAACATCTTCAGAGCATGAAAACAATCTAACGTCTTGAACTGAGTCGAGTCTTCGTTTCAAAATTTTGAAAATTGTACAAATTATGAAAAGAGGTAACTGACGAAGGCGATAGATTATTACGATCAAAACTTCTGCATATAAAAAGCACGCTAAACATTGCAGTATTGTCCATGTATTTGAATGTAAAGATAACTTTTATTAGAATTAAGTGGCATTCCCGATTTTTCATACATTCGTCTCTCCACGATGAAGAAATAAAGAATTTAACATTGCCTCTATAATTTATTAAACCTTCATAATCTGCAACTGGAAAATGTTGTATGAAACTAATTCACATTTTTACGTCAAGAAGAAAAATATTTTTACCGTTCTAAATAAAATAAGTAATCGAAACATACAGATAGAATTATTCTCACAACTGCAAATATAAATTTCCAGCGAATTTTTACGTTTAAATTTTGCTTGTTTTCATTTATTTGGAAATCGAACTGCGCATATCGTTCCAAGTCAACTTTGTAAAAACGTAATTATCTCATATTATTTTCCAAGTCTCGATATTTTTACACTTCATTGAAGAATTATGAACCCGTGTTACATTTCCACTAAATTTCTTCCTTGTTATATGAGTCCAAGTTTTACTATCATCCTCGCCACTATAATAAAGACCTTTAGGTCTTCATATATATATATATATATATATATATATATATATATAAACTTTTTTCTAGTAGGAACTTTGTCTGTGTGTCTGTGTGTGTGTGTCTCCGTTAACTATAGACACCGAAACGGCTGAACCGATTTTCTTGAAAATTTACACAGTTGTACTATAGGCATCTACGGGTGTTCTTAGCTAGGTTTTGTGTCGAGGTACACCAGATAAATATCGAAAATCGATAATCGAAAAAATCGGGTTATAGAAGGAGTGGTTCCTTTTTGATCAAATTTAATACACTCATAAACAAAGACATAAGAAACGATATGCAGAAGTTTCAAGGTTGCAGTTCTTACAATACTGCAGAAGATCGATAATATATATATAAAAAAAGGGAATGTGTTTCTGTGTGTGTCTGTTTTTCTGCCTGTATGTCTGAATTTTCTTCAGCCTATTTATTTTAGTTTTTTCTTCGGGTTTGGCTCTAAATATATAATAATTGTAGTTTTTATTCTTAGCATTGATACCATTTACTCAGAGGACATATTTAGCCTTCAAAATTCAGTTTACGACGAATAAAACTTATTTGATATCGATACCAGGAAGTCAAAATTTAAGTTACATCCATTTATATTTCTTTCAGTCTACGGTTTCTCTTTAACTGGAAACAACTATTGCATTTTAGTCTTTCGTGCCAAGATCCAAAGAGTCTGAGCTCCAGGACCATGTATTAACTTTAAAGCTTTCATTACACTCGAGCAACGCCGGGCTATACTGCTAGTATATATATATATATATATATATACCCGTCTTTCAACACTCATAGAAAGAGAGAAAATACCGAACTAACAATGGCTCAGTCCATTAGGAATACAATAGTGAGACAGTCTCGACGCAGTTCAATTTCTTTCCTACCAGTTAGTAAACTTTACTATGAGTTAAGAAAGCTGTTGACGCACGTTTGCTCTTTAACAGTGCCTTAGTATTTTTTTTCTCAATGATTATATCGTCGAGTAATGAAGAATATATATATATATATATATATATATATATATGTGTGTGTGTGTGTGTGTGTGTGTGTGTGTATATATATATATACATATATATATATATATCTTATGTATAATAATAAACACCGTCGTGTACTTATTTTCACACACACACACACACACACACACACACACACACACACACACATATATATATATATATGTTTCTATATGACGTTATGCAAATTAAACAAATCTAAACCAGAATTCGGTATCACTTATAGTGAATGCCTTGCGTCGTTAATTAGGAGGTGTGGCTGGGGTTATTCTTTTATGGTTAAATGTAAGATACTCAATAGTAGATATATCAATATATATGCCGCCGTAATTTTAGATAGTGTATCGACTTAAATATGTAGATACATTTTTAACGACATATTTTAAGAACAACAAAAATGGTTGTTAGTATATATTAAATGAAACAGCCACTTTCAGTAAATTACAGAAAATCGGGTATCTTATGTGATTTGAAGCATTTTGCCGAGCCACGACAAAATTAGGCGCTGTAGAGCAATGTATGTTGGACAAAAATTAACAAATACCAGGTAATGTAAATGTAGCCACAATTCGAACAGCATAAGATACGCAGTGTAAAGTATTCAGACTCTCTAACCGCACAATGAAAGTGGTATTAAACGGACATACCTCTCAGAACTACCATACAAATGCAGGTGTCCCCCAAGGCTCCATCTTAGGTCCTACACTCTTCCTGATAGATATTAATGATCTCCCTGATTCCATAAGAACCCAAATAGGTTTGTACGCTGATGACACCACAGTTTACTCTCGCCTCCTACAAAAATCTGGTGTAGGCGTCAAAGCTAAACTCGCAGCCGAGATTGAAAAAGACCTCCAATCCATATTGGACTGGGGTAAGAAATGGCTAGTAAATTTTAATGCTTCTAAAACGAAGCTACTGTCAATTAACCATCATCGACAATCTCACCTACCTCCCATTAGTATGGACCAGGCTTGCCTCCCAGAGAGTAAAACACTACGCCTCCTTGGTCTCACACTTTCAGCGGACCTCAAATGAAATGACTATATCGAATCCATTGCTAAATCCGCTGCTATGAAAGTCGGTTCTCTGTGTAGGGCCCGGAAGTTTTTTCCGTTTAAATCTATCCTGCACATTTACAAATCTACCATCCGCCCGTGCATTGAATACTGCTGCCATATCTGGTCGGGTGCCCCTGCTGTTCTCCTCGGGCTTCTCGATAAGGTTCAGAGGAGGGTCTGTAATGTGATAGATACCGACTTTGCAGACCGCCTGCAGTCTCTCTCCCACCGGCGAGACGTGGCTTCCCTGAGTCTCTTCTATAAATACTTTCACGGCTTCTGCTCCGATGAACTTAGATCACTGGTGCCCCCTAAATACGAATTTGCACGAGATACTAGATTAGCAACTAGATCCCACCCTTTTACAGTGAAACCGATAAAATGCAGCCGTAACTTCTACTCCAACAGTTTCTTTCCTCGCACTTCCCGACTGTGGAATTCTCTTCCAAACGATTGCTTCCCCGACGGCTACAATCTCCAGGAGTTTAAATGTAAGGTCAATAGACACCTCCTAACACACTAACCTGCTCCCATTCTATCAAGCACTCTTCCCATCTGCCCGACCCTCATCCTCGCTATCCTTACTCATCTGTCACCTTTCTCCTGAAATTCCCTATGTCTATCCACTCCTTCTCTTTACCTTCCCCTATGTAGCCCCATGCGCAATAGTGGCAGTGGAATGCCTTGCTTGGGGTGAGATGATTAAAAAAAAACAAAAAAAAAAAAAACAGAAAAATTTCATTAGAAATAAAGAAGCGAGTACTAGATTGCTAGGGAATGTCAGTTTTTCAACATGGCAGTGAATGTTTGACATATATATATATATATATATATATATATATGTTTATATATATTCAGAGATGAAAGAAAAAGTTGAAGGTACTGAAATGTAGTTCTACAGAAGGATGCTGCGGATATTATAGATCGAGCATGTGAGCAATGATGTGGTGTTGGAGATAATGGAAACGAAAAGGAAATTCATCGTGATCATCAGGAAGAGACAGCTTAAATTCTTGGGACATGCAACGAGGAAAGAGAGCTTGGAGAACCAGATACTAAGAGGCCAGATATAGAGGGACAAGTGACAGAGGAAAGCAGCAGATAACATATGTGAAGGGCCTGAGCTGGTGGATGACAAAACGAGGGTTGCGAGATGTTACAGGAGAAATTGTGCTAAGAGCCACCAAGGTTAGGGAGACGTGGAGGCCATGATCGCCTACTTGGATTTGCGCTTGAATATAAAAGAAGTTATTGCTTTCAACATATGTCATCGTAAGTGACTAGCTATTACTCAAAGCGACCGGTGGCATTAAACTTGAATACAGAACAACAAATATGATGATAAATTTGAACTTTATGGATTCCGATTTGGCAGGTCCACAGCCGACCTGCTAACTACTGTAACGGAGTACATGCTACAGGCCCTTGATGAGTCTGACGAGGCTCGCGCGGTTGCTCTGGATATCTCCAAGGCTTTCGACAGGGTTTGGCACCCTGGCCTCCTATGCAAACTACGCGGTTATGGTATTACCGATCGCCTGCTTGACCTAATCCAATCTTTCTTAAATAACCGCAAAATGAAGGTCGTTCTGACTGGGCGTGCCTCTTCGTGCTACAGCACAAATGCTGGTGTCCCACAAGGCTCTATCCTGGGCCCAACGCTCTTCCTTATTTTCATCAACGACCTCCCAGATGAGATCAAGTCCCAAGTAGGCATCTACGCAGATGACACTACAATATACTCCCGCTCCAGTAAGAAACCTGTCGTGGCGGACAGACATAATCTCGCTGCTGACCTTGAGCGGGATCTACACTCTGTGGCGAACTGGGGCAAGAAGTGGCTTGTCAACTTCAATTCATCTAAGACCAAGCTGTTGTCTGTCAACCATTACAGGCAACCTCTTCTGCCTCCCATAAGCATGGACCAGATGATTCTCCCTGAGAGTAATACACTACGCCTCCTCGGACTTACCCTGTCCTCAGACCTCAAATGGAAGCACTATATTGAATCCATAGCAAAATCTACTGCTAAGAAGATTGGGTCACTATGTCGATCCAGGATGTTTTTTCCACCTGAATCCATCCTGCATATATACAAGTCAACCATCCGTCCGTGCATAGAGTACTGCTGCCATTTATGGTCAGGTGCCCCTGCCGTTCTCCTCAGTGTTCTTGACAAGCTCCAAAGGAGAGTCTGTAATGTGATAGGTACTGATCTGGCGACTCGTCTGCAGCCATTTTCCCATCGTCGAAATGTGGCCTCCGTCTGTCTCTTCTATAAATACTTTCATGGCTTTTGCTCGGATGAGCTTAAGTCACTGATGCCTCCTCAACAGGTGTTTACCCGTTCAACCAGACTGGCAACTGGGTCCCACCCATTCACAGTCAGGTTAGCCAAACGCAGACGACAATTCTACTCCTGCAGCTTCCTCTCTCGCACTTCCCGCCTGTGGAACTCACTCCCGTATTCTTGCTTTCCTGACGGCTACGACCTCCAGAAATTTAAAAGCAAAGTTAATACTCACCTACTAACCACTAGCCTCTAGCTCTCTCCCCTCCCCTGTATAACCTTCCCTTTCTCTCCGCCCATGTACCTGTCATTGCACCTGCTTTCTCAGCTTTCTATTGTTCCTTTCTAACTAGCTTGTACTCCTCACTCTTTTCTAATTAATCTTTCTACATTTATGTAACCTCCTGCACATCAGTGGCGTTTCTGCCTTGCTCGGGGTGAAATGATTAAAAAAAAAAAAAAATTTAAAAAAGTGTCAAGTAGATTAATTTATCATTTCCGGTTCCTCTTAGAATCCAAATGACCTCTGAGCGTAATAATTTTTATGACATTTTTTCCTAAGAGGTTCTCCAAAAATATGTTTTTTCGTAATAGTGTCTCTATAGGCTTTTTCGTTCGTTACAGGGTCTATTATACTGTTATATTTTATATAGTATTCCCACGATCATTGCATTGTGTCTCGTGTTTTATTCTGATCGTTAATGCTTTACCAAAATTTACAAAAGGTAGCTTTAAGCAAATTTTATGTCTCTTTGGTTTTCTGTTACATAATTTACGCTGTTACTACATTAACTAGGCAGATCATTTATCGTGCCTACTTAAATTGATATCTCTAATCTTCTTTTATGTAAAGTGTTTCTTCGGGGAGGTAGGCAAGCATGGCCTTTCATATCTTCCTGTCCTTAGTAGCTCGAGGCAAATGATCCCTTGTTACCTCACCCAAATCCCACTCTGCCATCCATTTACTCAAACCCAACAGTTATGTTACTCATTGCTTTCACTTTGTCTATTTCCCTCTATCTGACCTGTTAGTGTCAGTTTCTCCAAGCCCTCCTTTCTCATTACATCTCCCTGAAATTTCAGTTGTATTTTCCTGGAGGTAAGTATTAGTTTCTCTTTTTATTTTTCTCTCCAAAACCTGATCGTTGCTTAAATTTCTCGGTTCATGATATCCTCGGTATCATTCCTGTAAAACCACATTTTGGCTGCTTCAGGTCTCTAAGAGAAGATTTTTCATATTCACTGTAATATTGAAGAAGAGTCATCACACAGCAATTCATTTCCAGCGATTTTTTTCTGTTTCTCAATATTCTAGTCAGCTTCTGAAATGCATCTTTTGCTATGCCAATTCACTTTCGTATTTCAGAGTCGAATTATTCTTTTTCTGTTAGAACCCTTCCCATGTATTATATTTCTGTATCTTTTTGATTTTATTATCCTCAATATATAACACAGTTACTAATATAAGTGTTTCAAGTAAATGCCAACATTGGCACTCGTAGAAAAAGAAAAAGTTTCTGTCATTTGTATTTGATTAATATGTGGTACCAGAAAGAACTGATTAACACTTTATGAAATAAAAAAAAAACATAAATTTGCTCTCCACTATTATGCTTATCAAAAATCTATTTTTATTGTTTTTTTCTTATTTTTTAAAATTCTATTTAATTCTGTCGATTTTTAAAACAACTATTCTACTAGTAAGGTGTGCCTTGTGGTGCAGTAGCTATTGACTCGGAACGAGAAATCTGCGAGCCGAGTTCAAATTTCAGTTGAATTCGTGACATTCACTTACGAGCCAATTTCCTTGGAAAAGGTATTAATCCGTCTCTTCCTTCTAGCTATGGGTTAATAAGAGGACACAACGGGTTATATAGCATTGGTTTGCAACCGATCTACCGCAGAAAGTTATGGATATCTATTGCGGGAAAATGTTCTGCTCAGTTAGTCATGTCTCGAAAGGGACATGATCATCCAAGAGTGTATCAAATATGGCGTTTAACTGACTGACTCTACCAGTATTTGGTGATACAACTGGTAAATAAGTAATTTTTATCGGAATATTTTATCTTGGGAATGTGTCTAACCGAAACAGCATTTAAGGCATTGAAATATAACCAGTAAACACAGCAGATTACTTCGTTAATTTGGGTCCAACGTCAAATTGTTTGATTAAACAAAGTAAAATTGACCTTTTCCAAAAGACTTCCATCTATCTCAATTAATCTGACATTTTTTTAATAAATGAATTTCCGATGAATATACTTAAAATATCATGTATAATTAACTTTTTGCTCATGTGTGCACAACTTAAAAATAATTCTTTCCATGAATTTCATTTTATTTCGAAAATTATTAGTAGTACATAATACAAAACCCCGAGATCATTCATTACAAAGGTAATAATGTTGCTATATTCTCTCTAGGTAGGCCTATAGGGTTAATCTGTTGATTAAAAGGAAAATAAAGGATTTGGGACCAACTACAGACTTACGGTTTGTACTACATATGTAGCAAACCCAAATAAATGATGTCCATACAAAGGGAAACAATATAAAAAATTAATGTTTTTTATGGTAATGGTTATAGAGTCTAAAGATAAATTGTTAAAAGACAAAATTACGAATCGAAAAATGTCGAAAAGATAAAATGTCGAAAGGATAAAGTGTCAAATTGAAATTGATGGAAGGCCTGGAGTGTACCTATAATAGAATACCTTTAATTTATTATGCAAATGTATTTTTAAATTGTAAACTGATATAAAAACATAAAAAAAAGAAAAGAAAAAAAAACGGCTCGTCAACAGCCGTAAGGGAGCAACTCTGCGTCTTTTCTATAAATACTTTCACCTTAATTATTCGAATAAACTCTTTGATGTGGTCAGTCAGTCAATTAATTGCCAGTGGTGGTACACGCTTGAGCGATAATGTCACAAAAGAGACATGACTGACTGAGCAGAAGATTATCCCACTGTAGGTTGCCATTACTTTTTGCGGTAAACTGGTTGCCAGCCAAGGCTATAAAACCCAATCTGTCTTATTATCTAACCCATAACTGGAGGGAAGAACCAGATTAATAACATTCCCAAAGATATTATCGCGTAAAAGAATGCAAGGAATTCAACCGAAATTCCAACCCTCTTCCCCGTCTATCGTTCCGAGCCGATATGCACTGCACCACAACGCACACCCTTTTTCGCTGTGGTAGCTAGTCATTTAAAAAAAAATTAAGCGCAGCATTAGCCTGGAGTTGATATTTCATCAATTTAGTTTATCTGGCTGGATGTAGCCGTAAATTTTATGCTACCAATTTATTTTCTTGTACTTCACGCTTATGAAAATCCCTTTCGACTCTCTGCTTTCCAGCTAATTTGATTGCAGTCTAATATCCTCCTAATAACAGTTTTTTCCGCTCATTATTAATGTTCCTGTTCATAATTCTTTGACACCCAGAAATTCTGTGTTTTAGTAACTTTACCGCCTTGTATAGGCTAAAAGCGATTAAAGTGTTTCACTATGGCAAAATATAGATTCGAATTATGACGTTTAAAACTTGAAGAGATGATGAAATGTAGTAAACAAATTTCGAGATAGGTGCATATTTGTAATGGCTTATTTATAGGTGCATATTTATAGGGCAATATTTGTATTCCATTATAAATATAATTATAAGGAGACTCGCAGCAATTTGGTAACAAATAGTTCAGGTTAAACAAAATATATGGATATAAATCGAACTGTTAACCGGTGATTCAGTCAGTTAAGTGCTATAAGTGATACACGCTTGGGCGATCATGTCTCGAAAGAGACATGACTGACTGGGTAGAAGATCATCCCGCAGTAGGTTGCCATTGCTTTCTGCGGTAGACTGGTTGCCAGCCAAGGCTATAGAACCCAATCTGTCCTGTTATTTAACCCATAACTGGAGGGAAGAGATAGATTAATACCTTTCCCAAGGGTATTTGCGCATAAGTGAATGCAAGGAATTCAGCTGGAATTCGAACTCTGCTCTCCGATTTCTCGTCCCGTGCCGATATCCACTGCACCACAACTCACAGGGGCTTAATCCCTTTTAAGACTATCAACGCATTTGATAGGGTCTGTCACGCTGGCCTGCAGCGTAAGCTACAGAGCTATGGTAGAAGTCGATGGCTGCTTGGTTTAACCCAATCGTTCTTATAGAACCGCATAAAAAGTTGGTCTTGAACGGGCATGCCTCCATTTACTCGTGCAACCAGACTGGCAACTAGGACAATTCTACTCCTGCAGCTTCTTCTCTCGCACTTCCCGCCTGTGGAACTCGCTTCCATATTCTTGCTTTCCTGACGGCTACAACCCCCAGAAATTTAAATGCAAAGTCAATACTCATCTACCAACCACTGGACTCTAGCTCTCTCCCCACCCCCGTATAACCTTTCCTTTCTCTCCATCTATGTATCTGTCATCGCACCTGCATTCTCAGCTTTCTATTGCTCCTTTCTGACTAGTTTGTACTCCTCACTCTTTCCTAATTAATCTTTTTACAGTTATGTAGTCACCCGCTCATCAGTGGCATTTCTGCCTTGCTCGGGGTGAAATGATTAAAAAAATATCCTACCACACAAATGCAGGTTCTATCCTAGGCTACTCACGCTCTTTGATCTTCATCAGTGATCTCCCTGATGTGATAAAATCCCAAGTAGGCATCTTCGCTGCTGACACCACCGTTTACTCCTGCCTCAGTAAAATATCTGCCAAAGCAGTGAAAAATAACCTCGCTGCCGATTTTGAGAACATCTAATCTGTGGTGAACTGGGATAAGAGGTGGCTCGCAAACTTTAATGCTTCCAAAACTAAGCTGCTCTATGTTAACCACCATAGACAGTTCCTCCTGCTCACCATCAGAATTCAACAAGCTTCTCTCCCAGAAAGCAATACACTGCGCCTCTTTGGCCTCCCTCTTTTTTTTTTTGACCGTAAGTGGAACAATTACATTTAATCAATAGCTAAATCTATTGCTAGGAAATTTGAATCACTCTGTCCGGCATGAGAGTTTTTATCACCCGAGTCCATCTTGCACATGTACAAATCAACCATCCACCCATGCATTGAATACTGTTGTCACATCTGGTCAGGCAGACCTGCTATTCATCTCGGGCTTTTCGACAGCCAGCAAAAGAGAATCTGTAGTGTGATCGGTCCTGACCTTCCGACACTTTCTCACCGATTGGAAGTGGTTTACCTCTATCTCTTCTACAGATATTTTCATGGGTTCTACTCGGCCGAGCTTAACTCACTAGTACTCCCTTTAAAATAATAAAGAAGGCGAAAAATTTGAGAAGATAGTGATGAGTCTATCATGCAACTTGACAGAATTAGAAATCATTTGAGATTTCTAATTTTTTTCTCTGTTTTGGACATCGACATATGTAATTTCGCCATTGGTTTGATCACCCATAGAAGCAGATTATTGCTGATCAATTTATTTAATTAGAATATTCTATTTGAAGTCCTATCAAAAATATGTAGTTCTTAAGTTAAGCAATGCGTTTAGTATCCTGTTTCATGCTTGAGTCAGGAGACAAAATTAAAGAAAGCTTTTGTAAAAACATACTTTCATACGCAATCGGAAAAACAAAGAATGATCTAACCTGGACATATATTTCGACTTGAAGGTTTAGTCAGATGTCACTCTTATCAAGAAAAACCTGTTTGAAGTATTTTAGTAGGGAAAAGAAATTTATATAATAGATATATTGGAGTAGTTAAGAAGAAATCTAAACTTATTTATAAATGGAACTTTGTCTCTGTGTGTGTATCCGTTACCTATAGACTCCGAGACGGCTGAACCGATTTTCTTGAAAATTTACACAGTTGTACTATAAGCGTCTGCGCGTGTTATTAGACAGGTTTTGTATTGAGGTACCTCTAAGAAAAATCGAAAAAATCGGGTTATAGAAGGAGTGGTCCGATTTTAATCAAATTTGATACACTCATAGACAAAGACATAAGAAACGATATTCGGAAGTTTCAAGGTTGCAGTTCTTACAATAATGCAGAAAACCGATAGTTTCAAGGTTGCAGTCGTTACAATAGTGCAGAAAATTGATAATATATATATATATATATATAAAAGACAAGATGTTTGTGTGTGTGCCTGTTTATTTGTCTGTATGTTCTTTATACAAATCTACAATTTTTATCCGATTCCCACCAAACTTCACACAAATATTCTTTAGGCTGAGTCTGAGCTCCAGAACCATGGATTAGTTTTAAAGCTTTTATTACACCCGAGCAACGCCGGGATATACTGCTAGTTATTTTATAAATCGTAATGAAATTGAAGGAAAGTTCATATTTCTTCGTTTGATTAGTGAAAATAAATTATTCAATATCAGTTTCGTATTTAAGTCTCTAGTCTCACTGATAGAAAAATGCTTTAACATTCACATTTTACCCACGATGCCCAACAAAATAAATTTCTTTCTGTGATTTTCTCTTCGTATTAATTTCCGATATTTTCGGTTAACATCAGACCGTCAGCGATAACCGAATGAATTCAACATTCACAGAGAAAGTTTAAAATAGATATTAATAGCACTTTCGGAGTTGGCGTTCTTTTCTTTCTTTTCTCTTCAATCTCTATTTAAATATCAAATGGCTCCTGTATGCACACATGACTTCCTCCAACAATTTCAATGAAGCAAATAATTTCTTTCCGGAAAATTTCGCCACTGTCAAATGACCAAGAGATATGCCGTGGCTTATATTGTGGCGCTTTTAAACTATTTTCAGCAGGTATTTCTGTTTTATATTTCAAGGAACAATAGTTGGCTGAGTAAAGTCAACGCCCAGTCTACATCAGTCTACGATTCTTTCTGAATTAAATAGTATTTTTTAACACAAATTGATACATTAGAGTTATAACTTGGGTTACCTGGTTTCGAGTTAAGTCGTTGTCGATTTTACGTCGTTTGTCAAAATATATATGGAAAAATAAAAATCAAATTGATGTCATTTAATCGTGTTTACGTTTATCTGTCACTACTAAAGTCGTAATATCACCAGAAAAGCATTAAAAAGCACACACAATCATTTTACTGTACAATAAATAAGAATAAAGGTATATAAAATCTTCTAGCAAATCACAAATAAAGAGTCAGCAATGTACTGTAAAGAATGCCAAATTGTAAACATCTACATTTACAAGTACGTACGTAGATGTATTCGTAAATTTAAATTACTTCTGTTTTCTGTACTATATTCAAAAGTAAAATTAATTTGTTTACCATCTTAAAATAGACTCGCATTAACCATATATTGTTAAAAATGCATTTGTAAGGAACATAAGGATTTGAGAATATTAATTCGATTTAAATCTTTTTTTCAAATTAAGTCGCGTTTGCTGGAAAAAATTACCGATGTAAGGTGAGATATACCTCTATAGGTAAACACACAGGCATTGAAAATTTTATTGAATGCATTCAAATACGTACAACACATATATAGTATATAAATAAAAGAATATATATAACAAATTGCATATATATATATATATATATATATATATATATATATATATATGCAATTTATGATATATATTCTATTATTTATACTATATATGTGCTGTAGGTATATACTGTATATGTGCTGTACGTATATTAAACTCTATAATACTCATTACATTGAGTACTGTTGATAATAAAATAAATGCCAGAGCACTCAAAATCAAAAAAGCCTTGAGTCCTCTTCATCTGGAATTATATATATATATATATATATATATTCCACACACACACACACACACACACACACACACACACATATATATATATATATATATATATATATATATATATATATAAGTCCGGGTGAAGAGTACTCAAGTTTTGACTATTTTGGGTGTCCCGGCATTTATTTTATTATGAACAGTGCTTAACATAATAAATAATATAGAGCTTAATATAATCATATTTTTATGAATTAACTGTATATTGCGACACGGAAATTTCTATGATTCGTGATAGAATCTCTTCATCAGCTAATGTTTTGATGTTGGTTATACAACTGATTTATATTTATATACAAAATCCGTCGGTTTGCTGTTCATGTATGTGGGAAAATATAAAATTCACATGTGTGTTTCTTTTAACTAATCAGAGTGAAGATTCATTTTGGAATTTGGGCCCGAAGAATACGTACTAAATGACTTTTCCTCTTTTTTCCTTTGTTTTCCTTTTCCTTACTTCTCTCTTTTCTTCTTTTTCTTCCCTAACAGTCAAGATGTCAACCAGCTTTTAACCTAATTTTATAATTTTCTTTTTTTCCACTGTTATTGCTTCTCGACTAGTTTTATTGTCTTTGATGTGATGTGCCCATTTAATACCAAGGCTGTCCTTTTCGCTATCTTATCATTTTTGTCTCCACTTCTAGCGAACAGAAGAGGATGAAGAAAGAATGGGATTTATTCTTCTTAACAGTGCTTTTCTAGTTCTAATAGTCTCAAAATCTTTAATTTATAACTAACATTTCTGTTCTTTCGTTTTTCTGACTTACTTCCTGCTATTCTTATTCTATCTTTCTAATATCTATTTATTTACTGAAAAACTTTTTTGTGAAAAGAAAAGAAGTTACCAAAAAATTATAAAAAATTGTATGTTCTAATTTATTTTATTTTAATAGTTTGTCAGTAATTATTTTCCTTAAGCACTTATTGATTATATACATGTCATTTCATTTAGATTGTTTATCCATATTATTTGCAATGTCTACATACGACATTTAACTCATTGCGTTTATTTAATTTTATTTTTATTCTTAAATGATCTAATTAAATATAGTAATTTGTATAAACATATTGTTATTATTAAATGTAGAGGTGTGCTGGGAAATTCGACATTTTAAAGAATTTCTAGTACTTCCTATATAAATCTTTATATTATTGGGGTTTCCCTTTGAAGATATTTCGCAATGATAGACGATTGATTCCCTTAGGTACCCGTTTTCTAACGGGCAATCTATAGGGTTTCTACAATTGCATTTATTGTTGTCTAAACTTTATTTTCCTTTATTAGGTTGTTTTTATTAATTTTGTTAAAGTTCCGTCATGCAATGTATAATTAATTAATTACTATATATATATATATATAGTAAATAAGTTGTTGAACTCGTAGGTTTTTTAACCTTTTGTTCATGCATTTACTTTTATAAAGGGTGCTCGATACAAATGTAGAGTGTTATACTGTAATGGTTGTTACAATGTTTTTATAAATTCATAGTATCACTACAGAAAAATTTTACCTTAGCACTGGAATTTGCCACACACTACACAGACCTAACAAAGGAGGAATATAATAGCATAATGCCGGCGAAGACATCTGTTCTTATCCATAACCAAGAGCAATGAATAAAAAACAACGCTGTAAACCAATTTGACATCACAATGGGTGCGCTGGACACCGCAGAGTCCTCCGATCTCATCGGGTTATTTACTCTGTACAATCTCACCGCTCGCCAAGATATTAACACACAGTCTAATGATAGTAAAAACTCCACACATTTTAAAACAGACAAAATCAGAAAACTAATACATAGAGAATTCAAAGTCTAAAACCTAAAAGTTATAGTTAACACAAATTTAAAAGTAGCAAACTTCCTCGATGTCACACTAGATTTAGTCAACAACAATTACAAACCATACATGAAACCCAATGAATACCCACTATACATCCACCCAAAGTCAAACCACCCCTCTAGTATAATCAAACATATACCCTCTTCCAAAGAACATAGAATCAGCCAAAACTCGTCCAACACAGAAATATTCAACAAACACAAAGCTCTCTACAACAAGTCATTAAAAAAGCGGCTACAGAAACCAAGACATCCAATACATAACAAACAACCTCAACAAGAAAAGTAGAAACAGAAAAATCATTTGGTACACACCTTCCTTCAACCAAATGATCAACACCAAGCTAGGACAGAAGTTCCTGAACTTAATTAAAAAACATTTCCCAACAAATAACCCCCTCAGTAAAATCTTCAACAAAAATACACTTAAACTTAGCTACAGCTGCACAAACAACCTAGAAAATATCATAACAAATATATCCTAAATCAACACGTAAGCCAAAATAAAACCGGCAACCAAACCAAACCCAACAACGAAAATATGTGTAATTGTAGAAATCCTAGCAACTGCCCAGTACAAAATAAATGTAAAACAAACTCAATAATCTATCAATACAACATAAGATCCATCGAAAATCAAACTATAAATAAAGTGTATACTGGATCAACTAAGAACACTTTTAAGCAGCGCTGGTACATGCACCTAACCTCATTTAAAAACAGCTTATACCGAAACCAAACATCCTTTTCCACATACTTTTGGAAGCTAAAGAATTCAAAACAGAAACCCAAAGTAAAATGGAAAATTCTAGAAAAAACTAGAACTTGAAACTCACTTAACGACATCTGTCCTTTATGTCTAAGTGAAAAACTACACATTCTTCAGTACCCGAACTGCAACGATTTATTAAACCGTAGAATGAATTAGAAGTAATATGCAAACATCGCAAATATTTCTCGCTAAAATTTAAGTAAACAAAAAAAACCCACCCACGAAACCCCCCAAAAAACACAAAAAATACACACAACCAACCCTATAAATAAACAGAAAAAGAAAACAAAACTATACAATACCAACAAAAAATAGTGCAGTTTCAGCAGAATAGTAGCTAAATAAATAAAAATATCGACACGATAAAAAACAAAAAAATAAAAAACAAAAAAAGCACACACCAAAACAAAACAACACCTACCAACCCCTAAACCAAATAACAACACGCAAGGCGCCAACAGCCTAAACCCACACAAGATACATATATTAACCTATCCTGAACTCAGCCACAAACAAATATTTAACCCTAAGACCTTAAAAAGATCAACAGACCTCAAAATACAGACCGAGCCCTGTTACACCCCCCTCAAAACAAACCAAATCCAACAGAAATAAATGGGCTTTTCAACTAGATAATTCTCATTAAAAACAATCACCTGAAGATGAATATATCGGACAATGAATCTACATCATGCACAATAATCAGCCGTTCTAAACATCGTAATTCGGCTACAATAAAAAGGACATAAACATATTAATGCCAAAATACGATGTTTATAACTGCTCAAGATTAAATATAATAGAGATTCATTGCATGATACATTTACAAATATATATATATATATATATATATATATATATACAAAAAAGCCCCAAAATCTATTTCTTTTTACTGAGCAGGTTTTTGCCGATTTCGAAGTTTGGTCAGAGCACCGTTTTGATGTCGTTCCTAAGGGCTGATTTCTGTCGATGTCTGAACGTAATTATCATTCTGTATCAGAATAACGTTATACTTTACTGAGAGTCCGTCTGCCCGTCTTGCGCCATGGCAATCGATCACTCGAAAAGTTTCTACGATGCTCACCATCAATGTCCTGCAAAGTGTATTCGGTATTCGCGTATGTTTGAAACGTTATCATTGATGGCTCCATAGGACTGCAATTTAGATGAATGTTGTCTCCAAGAGATGTAGAATATAGCGCTAGGGATTCGCTTTTAGCTTCTATGAAGAAGAAAACCGTATCTGCATTTACGAGGAAAAATATACTCTCCAGGTTGTCTGCTAGATGATCAGTTTTACATCAGTTTTATTCAAAGCAGCACCGGCAGCTAAGTTGATTCTAATTTCGTTTCATTAGAATTTATTTCGCTTACAAGGTTTGTACGTAATTTGACATGATTGTCCAATGATTTCAATGAGAATGTTTGTTCATCCTTGCTGGTTAAAGTTTATGAATTGTATTTTAGAGGCATTGACTTGTTTCAGTACCGTTAGCAGCATTTTAGAGATGATTTAGAACTGTTACACTGTTTATAGTGTCTGCAGTGATTGCTAAGTCATCAGCATAGTTAATAACGACTACGAAGACCTAAGAATGCTCTCGTGTAGTGCTTCTTGTTGAAAAAAGTGTTTAGAGTGAATAGATTTCAGAAATCTTTTCTAAGTCAACAAAAGTTAATGGAAGAAAAATATTCTAGATAATTAATACTGAAAACATAAAAATATATTATTTCATAAACTCCACGAACTTAATGGAAAACTTTTAAAAACTAATAAACCGTGGGAACAATGTTTCTGTTTCCGTCTTTACTTTTACTTGTTAGAGAAGGCTGCCATATTTGGATGTGATATCCACCATATGAACAAAAACATAAGTAGAATTTCGATACAATTCCGTTACATTTAAAACTTTGACCAGATGTTATTTTAAAGTATGGTTGATCATAGCGTGTTAAACACATTTAGGATTTGGTCCTGGGTGTGACAGTAAAATTTTCTAAAATTTGACTTATCGGATGCATATTTACAAATCTACGTTGACGAGAACTTTGTATAAATACACATAGACGTTTGTATAAATTTAATAGACTGGCTTTTGGAGTCAAGGTCGCGCCTGCTATCTTTTAGCAGGTTATGGATACCATTCTGGCTGACCTTGATTTCGCAACTGCTTATCTTGATGATATCCTAATTACTAGTAAATCGGTGAAAGACCATCTGGAGCACGTACTAAGCGTATTTGACAAAATTCAAGAATACGGCTAAAGTCAAGGAGGCTAAATGTGATTTTTATTTAACGCAAATAAAATATTTTGGGTATATCTTTAACAAAGACGGTCGATAACCGGATCCAGACAGGGCTACGGCAATCAAGGACATGCCGGTCCCGGATAACGTGCACAAAAAAAGCTTTTTAGGCTTAGCAAATGTTTAACAGGTGCTCATTAAAAACATGCACAATCTGCGAGCTCCCTTAAGCGAACTACTTAAGAAAGGCAAAACCTGGGAATGGACACCGGAATGCCAATCTGCATTCGAAAAAAATAAAGAACACACTCACTTCAGACGTTTCTCTCACTGACTATGACCCAAAGTTGAACGTTATAGGAGCAACGATGCCAGCTCTGCGCTTCTGGATGGAACGGGGAAACTCATCGAGCATGCGTCTTAAACTTTGCTGCCTGCGAAAAATATTCGCAGATTGAAAAGGAAGCGTTAAGCAAAATCTTCACCATTCCCAACTTTCACAGATATCTACACGGTAGCTATTTTAATCTACAGACCGAGCACAAACCACTGCTCACTAAATACAGATCTATGTAAGGAACTACCGGTGTACACCGCGAACAGACCTATACGGAGGGGTACAATTCTGATGAACTACAAATTTAGAATTGAGAACCTCTCCTCCAAGAACATCTGCCACGCTGACGGTGTGTCTAGACTCGTTCCAAAAAACAAAGAATTATTCGAAGACAAGATAATCGCGACATTAAGAACGAACTGCGAGATAAAGAACATGATTGCGAATACCGTGAGAGAGCTTCCAGTAACACTATCAGACATCAAAAGAGAGGCTCTAAAGGACGAATTTATACATACTACCAAGAATCAAATTTAAAATAATGACTCTGGTCTGCCTGAGATTTTTCACTATTTGACGATGTCACATCGTCACATTGTGTGTTGTTGTATAATGAAAGAGCGGTGATGCCTAAAAATTTGCAAAAGAAAATCCTGCGGGACTTTCATATGGGACATCCCGGAAAAAACGTACAAAAACTCTCATGCGTTGTTACGTCTACTGGCCAAACATGGACAGAGATATAGCTGACATGACTGAGGCATGCAAATGGTGCGCGTTCGCAGCTAAGGCTCAACCAGCTATGTGCAAACCGTGGTCAAAGACTGACCAGCCAAGGCAGAGTATTCGCGTCGTTTTTGCGGGTCCATAAGAAGACCATTACTACCTCATAGTCGTCGACAGCTACACATGGCCGGAAGTTCTTAGATGCAGAAAACCCACCACGGGGTGCACAATAACTTTGCTTCATGAAGTGTTTGCGCGATTTGGCGTAGTTGTTTGCGGCGTGACGGATAACGGAACGCAGTTCACATCTGGTGAATTTAAACAGTTCTGTGAAACGTTCCAGTTGAAACACATTACAATAGAGAGGTCACAAATGAAACGTATTAAGTCGGGTGGGAGGTTATAACATTTTAAAGAATGATGTTTATACGACTAATATGAAGGAAAAAGACCCCAAACTAAATTAAAACAAAGTTTTATCTGCAAAATGTTTATGCTATTATTAAGAGGATAGATCACGTATTTTTATTTTATTTTTTAACTTTTTAATTCTTTCTCACGCGTTCTAAACTTTGGTAGAAAATCTTGTTTATTTTATCCGTGAGTAACGTAATTTCTGCAAGGGTTTATAACGACAAACGTAATAGTACGCATGCCATTTTTCTGAGGTGAAAGGCATTAATGTAGAAATTCTTGCAAGAATCAAACAATGTTCAGGATATCAGGACTTATTCATAATGAATGAATTCAGATTACAATTACTAATTTTTAGAAAATATTAGTAAGAATAATTATTTTTTAGATATATAACCCCCTCACTAATTAATTCCCGGAAATAATCTAAACATTCGCCATCGTTTCTCCATAAACCTAATATTAAGTAAATTCAGGAATCATTGGCGAATGCGAGCCAACTGATTTTTTCTTGAAAACTAGCTCATTTTAGAAAATCTGCTCCAAATTGCGAAAAAAAAAAAAATTAAAAAAAAAACAATGCCCTTTTTTATTTAAATAAACTTTTGATGGCTTTTATAAAGAATATAAATTACAGATATCATAGTTTGAAAAAATTTAATGAATAATGAATTTGTACTAGAATCGATTTCATTTGTACTATTTTTTTATAATAATTTGTAAAGTTTCAAACCATTTTTTAATAATTTCCTTTTGCATCGTTATATCTAGGTTGTTAATTAATGCTTGACGACTATATTTACTAATTAAAAATTGAAAAGCTTAAGACAAATAATTTAATCAATGGATTTTTAAAATAATTAAAACATTATAATTGTGTGTATGCTGATTAACCGGATTTTATTTGTACGGGTGGCCGTACGTGGTATTTATCAGTAAAAAATCTCATGATTCAAGGGTTGTTCTCCCTTGTATTAAAAAAAACGTATATAAACATCTGTACGCTGTGCCCAGTTATTTTCATTTCCACGTGTTTCTGAATCACTCAACCACAGGCATCTAAAGTCACCCTTTAACAATTTAAAGTAGTTTTATTTTTTACTTCCTAGATTCATCATCTTTTATATTAATAGTGAATTAGGTACCTTACAGAAATTGAACAAGTTTTCATTTTTCTATTTGCTATAACCCGTGTTTGGTTTGGTTTTGTTGTACTTTAAAATTATAATTTTTTTCTATTAAATTCCTACTTTGCTCATTTTAATTTCAATTACATGTGAATGTAGGTACCTCCAGAAATTTCTGATATTTAATTTTGGAAACAATTTGAAAAGCTTTCCTGTTTTTACTTTTTATTTTTCAATTGAATGAAAGCAAAAAACAATTTAGGAAAATGCTCTTAATTGTTTTTTGTTTTTTGGATTTTTTCGAGTGTGTTTTTTTTATTTCATTTTGTGTTTAGATTACAACCACCTTTGCTAATCCTATCTTTGAAATTATGAATTTTTATTCTGTCATATCACAACTTTTCTCATTTTTTTTCAATTAATTGTGAATCATTCACAGTTAATTGAAAAAAGCTAAAAATAAAGTAGGAATTTAACAGAATAACAATTAAGGATTAAATAATAACTTCGCAAAAGCAAATGAAATGAAAGAAATACACCTGAAAAAATCAAAATAAAAAAATAATTATGAGCTTGTGTCCAAATTGCTTTTGGTTTTCATCTAATTCAACTGAAAAGTGAAAATTAAAAACAAAACCTTATCTAATCGTTTTGAATCTTATGTATCATACATTTGGGGGTAACGACATTCGCATTTTCTTGGGAGGGATTTAGAAAAATAAGAATTTAACTGGATAAAAATCGTAGTTTAAATGGTAGAAATAGCAAAGGATGTTTAATTTCATTGAATGATAACTTTTTATTCTGTTTAAATTTATTTGTCGTGCGTGTAGAATTGAAAAAATATTAGATTTTCTAGTAATTGTTTATTTACTCTTAAGATTGAAATGTTTAAATTTACAATTTTTTTTCTTTTACAACTATGTAGAAAATTATTTTAAAATTTGCCAAGAACTTAAAGACATTTCCAAAATAATTAATTTCTGAATAAATCTTGAAAGTTTTATTTAATGTTAGAAAAGAACAAGATATTCTGAGTGGCTATATCTTTAACACCACACACGAATCATTGCAGAAGTCAGCAGATTATGTTTTCAGGGAAAATGCCATAATAGTCAATAAATTATATTCAGTTTTTATAAACAGCCATAGGGGAAGGAATTTTGTGGCATTTGTAAGCAATAGCAGGGAGGTGGCCCATCTTGCTGCTGCTGTCACTACAGTTTTGCAGCTGGAGATACATCTTCTTTTGCTCTTGTCCCTACATCTCCTTCTGTTGCTGTCATTACATCTTTTTCCGCTGCTTTCACTACATCTCCTGTTTCTGCTGCTGCATTTACTGCATTCCTGGATGAGGCACCTTCCGCCCTGTCTGAGGCATTTGCTATAATTTCTGATGCATCTATAAAAGTGTTTCTTACAATCCACTTTTTGCCAGTTCGATCTTTTCTGCTGCTAGTTCTACCCTGTCTGCTACAACATCAACTTTTTTTGCTGCAACTACATTCCGGTATACATCGGAAGTACTTCCCCTTTCCAGACCGTTGGGTCAGAAATGTCATCATTGTAAATCTAAGAACAAATTAGGCACTATTTAGAATAAGAAAAAGCAGCGGCTGCACAATAACTCAAATACTGTGAAGATGCTACACTATGACTGCTTCACGTATTAACAAACTTATAAAATGTGTCTTAAAGCCAATGTCTTTAAGACCATGCCTTCTAGAAAACAGCTCAACAAATATATGTAGAATGGTAGGAGAGCTTGTTTTCTTCTCGAATTTAAAAACATTCAATGCTATAAAAAGTGCAGAAAACTGCACTTTAGTATTGAATTCAATGACACAGGATGGAATATATATAAACTGTGTACTGTTGACAAACACATCAACATCTAATCCTGTGTTGATGGAGCGTCTTCTGGGAAAGAGTGTGTAGAACTACAAGCTGCATATTACTGACTGCATTAAAAACTTGGCTAAATTAGACTCACTGTCTACTGGACAAAGTATGGATGACAGTAATTTAAAAAATAAAAAAAAGACTGTCTTCAGACTGGGCTCCTGTTAACCACAAGGCAGTAAACTTAAGTAAAAAAGAGTGGAGCACAGAAATTAGATAATTTCAATGCAATTTACATCTACTGGAATCTGTCTCACCGAAGACGAGGACAGTCATGAGGGAGTGTGAGATATGCAAGATTGGAACTGACATTGTGAGTGAGTGCCTAGCATGTTGAATTATTGAGGTTATGAATTCCCTAGGGTATAGTGACGAATTTTGGCTTGAAAACACAACGAAGTCTTTTTCCTTCAAAACAAAAGCGTTTCCATTATCCCAACTTCCTATATTCCGAGGGAATGAGTTACATATAATTTTCCATCTTGGCACAACTTACTTTCCAATTTTTGATGCTTGCCGAACATTTATCAAGGAGCTTTCTGCTAAATATGAAACCATCGTCAAGTTGCAGCTACGAATTCAAGAAGAAGACGTCGTGGAAATGCAGCAAAAGGAAAAAGAAACAGAAGACTATCACTTGGCGGAAGATCATCAACTGACAGTCCGGCACAACGTGGAATCGGTGTCACTAGCAGTGCCTGAGCCAGTGTTTCTGAGTACGCCAATGACGTATCCAATGTTGTTGGTCTTGCTACAGCTATATTTAAGTGGTACAGAAGGCGATTGCAATGCGGATCACGAGGAAAATATTAACGGGGCTTTGGATGTGTAGCTTCTATATTAATATCGAGAGGCAAAAGGACTCTATGAACATTGTCTAGTGGTCATTGAAGGTACCATCTGGGACCCCAAATAATATCCTTCATTACCACAAGGACTTCTTTGGATGTCATTTACCAAAGAATGTAATTGAATCCCTACTGATTCTCCCTAGGAATGAACTTTTATTTCAATAAATGTTGTCTGCCTGTTTAAATGGGGCTGTGGAAGTTTTAAGCAGGCAGCATGAAAAATCTTTCAACATGGGCAGCATGAAAAATCTTTCAACAAGTCAGTTTCAATATTGGTGAACCATGCTGGTTGAAATCATCATCGGTGAATTTTGTGAACGGATGAAGCTTGCACTAAATGCTTATATCTCCAGCATAAGTGATACCATCAATGCCAAGTGAAATAAGGTCAGAGGATTCATTTTATGATCTGGATGCCGAGCAGTTTCAAGAGTACTTGAAGTTGATGTTGTTGTACAGCAGGCAAAGGAATGGACAGAAAAAGAGGCTACATAAAGCTGTTGAAGAAGAAATTATTAGAAGGATCAAAGAAAAGACAAAAAGAAAGAAACAAAATGAAAAGATACCAAATACAAAATAAATCTGAAGTCTTTTACAGATGTGCCGATTTCATTGGTAAATTAATGTCCAAAACATACAAACTCTAGGTTATACTGAAGGGCAAAATAGATGAGCAAACATATTTGCACAATTGATGGTGTAATTATATCGGAGCCATCATGAATTTCATAGATCTATTTTATAAGATTTCCTATATTAATGATGTAGCTGATAGCTATCAACTGGACTGTTATGTTGTGTGTAACAGAAATAGTTGAATAAATAATCACAAACAACGGAAATAAGTAAATGAAATATATTATCGGGAAATAGTATGTACAACAAAGTTATTAGTATAGTACAGGAACAATGGTTTAGTAAAGTAATAAAACGTAGAGTCTGTGTATATCACACTTCCGGTTCGCTACCGAAAGTATTCGACTGACTTGGTATCGAGCTGAACAGTCAACGCGACGTACCACTACTACAACCCTGAGTTCTTTCTACTACCACTTTATATAGTGGTAGAAACAGTCCATTATCAGACAAAGGTGGGGAGCGGCCTAACATGGACAAGTCCGAATTTGTTACCTAATATGTGACGCAGGACCTATATCTAGAAAAGCAGCACAGCAATGATGAGGGTTGAAGACCGAATTAAAGAAACACAAACGGGCTTTTTCAGGGCCATAAAATATTTCTGAATGTCTTTTCTCTTCAAACACATGGTATAGGATAAATACATTATGACGTAATAGTGTAACTAAACATATACACGTAATTATAAAATGTACAGTACTATAAAAATTAAATTAGATATTTTACCATATCATAAAATTAATGATAACTTATTAATAATCAGAAAAATACGTAATAAAAATATTGATAAATAGCATAATATTTCATAACTTGACTTAGCTCGGTTATTTTAATTTCATTCTTTGTTATTAAATTGTAAAATTATTTTAAAAGTATCTGTAATATTAGTCATTGGATAAGCATCCGATTTAGTGTACAGATTTATTGAATCAATTTATTCGACTAATAAACGTTTCTTTTGATTCTCATCAGAGGCAACCAGGACCTGAGCTCGCCATGGAGAAACAGATGGTTCATTAATTCACTTCCTTAGTAGACGGATCATTTCCTCATTTATAAATCTGGAATCGGTTGGCGAATACTGACTGGATTTAGCTGCAATAGGCTGGTTACTACTGCTTAAATTTATAAACAAAAATATGCAGGGGAAGGTTTCATTGGATTTAATTGATCCAACAATCAATTCACTATTAGAGCAATTGAATTAATGTTACTTTTTTATGTTTTTGAAGTAAATCTTTTCCCGTGATAACGTCGATAAGCAAGCAGTCCAATATGTCAATCAACACACCTTAATACAAACGAGAGTTCAAAGTTTAATCCACAACCACTTCACTAAATACTTACGTCTTGTAAGTTGGATCAACCAGAAAAACAGTTTTCGATATGAGAGAAACAATCGGTTTTAGAGTTTCTGCAGTATTGTTGTTGATAAATGTCAAAAAGCTGGATGAATCAGCCATAACTTTGAGAGGAGAATTATTAATTTTACAAGAATCATTTGTTATGTAGGGAACACCTAGCAATATAAGGGTTGGAAGATTATTATCAAAACTTGCAATACCGGTTAACCTTTTTGTCTTCGGCACAATCTTGCCCAAACCTTTCTTCTTGCAGTTGTAACAATTAGAGACTTATGCTGGGAGAAAATGTCTGACATGCTTTTGATTGCCGCAGAAGTTATATTTTGGGAGATTTGATGGTTTCTTTGAAGTGGTAGCAGCAATATAATCGTTAGAAGAAGCAGCTTCAAATGTCGCAATACTATAGCTGTCATATAAAGCGGATTGCTTTTGGGCCTGTTAAGTGCCCTGGCTTATTGATTCCCGGTTTTCAGGCAGTCTATGTCTGATGTGTGCATAACTGTTACCATTCAGAAAAGCATCTCTCATATAATGCACTTTATTCTCGTTGGTGTCGTCAGCTTCAAACTTACAATTTTGTGACAATTTTTTCAATTCGTGCCTGTAAGAATCTATAGATCGCACCTGCACGTGTTTAGAAGCAGCCTTTGAGATTTCACTCACCCTATCGACTCATCGAAAATTGGGTGGTTAAAGTTTATTACATTACTCGCCCGCAGTCGATTAAAAGTCTTGCAATGAAACGTGTACCTTTCAACTATAGAAAAGGGAATTCTGATTCCTTTTACAACCCAAAATTATTCCATTGAAGCTTCACAATTTACTTAGAATGACCTACAATGACATTATTGAACACTTTTATTTTATTCATGGCCGGTCAGTGTAAACATTCGTTTAATTAACGCTTCCAGAATGAAGCCAAAATATCTCTGTTACCCAGATTAAAAACGCCCAGAGATTTTTAGAAACACATTTGGAAAAATATAATCCTTAATCTCACATCTATATTTCCTCTCCGCTTACGAAAAGTAAAATTGAACATTTGAAAGAAAGCAAAAAATATGCATACTTCTTTCAACCACACACCGAAAAAAAATTATACAGGTAATCTTTTGTAGAAAATTTTGAAGAAAATCAGATTCGTTATATTTTATCATCTATGAGACAGAGGTTATTATCAAGCAGAAGAAAAACCTACGAATATAGGTACCTCTACTTAATTGCCAAAAGAATAAACACAAAAAAAAAGAAAAAAAAAGCGCATCATGATGTCAAAATGGCTTAAACTAAATAAAAACAAAGTTTTATAATAAAAATGTTAATGCAGTTATTAAAAGAAAAGATCATATTTTGTTGTTATTATGTTAAAAATATTCTAAATCCTTGCTAGGACGTTCGAAATTTTAAATTAAATTTAAATTTCTGTTTTCTATCAACGATTCACGCTGTGTTTACGTAATACGACTATTAAAAAAATCGAGTATAATGATCTTATAGCGAGTAAATTTTCCATCGCTCTCGTCCGCTGATCCAGTGATTTCTTTTTCAAATCTCAAAGGCTGTTTAGAAGTAATCAGTAAATGCCTATTTTTGATAATATTCATTGGTTTTATAAATGCTTCATCTAATTTCTGCATTGCAGAGTTCAAATTATTTGCTTCACATATCAGCCCAAACATTTTTGCAGAAACATTATTTCTGTGAGCATCATGATTCTTTTCCTGCAGAGCGTTTTCAAGTAATTCTCAAATGTTTTCTTGTAATGTTTTTGTTCCTTTTTCTTCTTTTAGAGTGGTTTGTTTATCATCAAAACTAGATGGTCTCATTTAGCCATCTATGTTTTGAGACTAATCGCCGCAAAAATTGTTGGGACTAGATTAAACAATAATAATTAGCGGCTGGAATGACATTTGGCAGTACATCCTGTGGTAGAGGTGTAGGCTTTTTGCTGCACTTGGCATTTAACTCCTTACCAGCTCGGTGAGGCAAATGCGGTACAAGACAATATAAGGTGAAAATTACGAGCACCAAAAATATCCCATGCTTAAGGCAGGGTCAGGCTCTTGTCTATTCACGCTAGACGAGACTATACTCTTCGGCCGTGTCCCGTCTGTGTTTCTTCACACCTGGAGACAAAGAGCTGACTTGAAGCTTTTTGCCGCGATTGGTATTAACTACCTCCCCACTAGGGCAGATACCCGATGCGAATGTGGCATAAGATCAATTAAAACGTAAATCTAAGCCCTTAAACCCGGGCAAAAATATCCCATAGACACTGCTGAAGGCAGAATCGGTCTCTTATCTTTTCCCCCAAGACGAGACTCTACTCCTCGCCTGAGTTCTCGGAGGCAGGATGTTAATTTGGGGCTTTTTGCGTGATTACTGCGTAACGTTGGAATTGATATGTTTCTACTAGAAATGGAGTATTCCATTCTGAATATCGGGTAAGTAAAGGTATGCATATATTTGCATAATAATATAACAACTTTATTCGGTTACTGAGCTAAACATTGATGCATGAAAATATCTTGCTGGTGTCGGCTTACGGCCATATCACGTTGAATACACCGGTTCTCGCTCGATCACCGAAGTTACGCAACGTTGAGCCTAGTTAGTACTTAGATGGGTGACCACTTGGGAATACCAGGTGCTGCAAGTGTGTATTGACGGATGTGCGTTGTGGTGCAGTAGATATCGGCTCGGAAAGAGAAATCGGTGAGCCGAGTTCAAATTCCAGTTGAAGACCCTGCATTTCCTTAAGCACTGGTACTCTTGGAAAAGGTATTAATCCATCCCTTCCCTCCAGGTATGGATTAAATAACAAAGGTAGGACTTGCGGACCCTGCCCCTTAAAAAACAAATCTCAATGAATCTGGATACTCGAAAAGAATAATGTATTACCAGACACAAAACTTATATAGAACAACAATAGCTTGTTGAAAGAATAAGGTATTACCAGCAATAAATAAAAAAAAATAGTTGACAATAAATGACCCGCCGAAGTTGACGTGCCATAAAAACAAAACAACCAACCAACTATCTGTTGTTAATTAGATTTTGTTCAGATTCAATTAGTGCCTCAAATTCACCATCATCTGCTTATCTTCTTCTATAAGAAGGATAAACATCTTGTGTTCCTTTTAAAAAACGTGAGGCATAATGATTTGTGCACTAGTTATCAACCATACAGGGACCATGGACCATTTGAAATATACAATATCATAAAGCTTTATGTCTTTTGCAAGATCTGGTCGTTATGTATATATTAGATAATTCACCTGAGGTTAATGACTTAACTGCTTGATTTGGTTCATGATTTGGAAAAAGAAATATTACTGAAAGAATGGTCGAGAGGTGGAAGCTTCAGATTGCACAGTACGGTGACGTTTGTTGAAGAAATGATTGATGTCAAAAAGGATTACGAGATAGTCACTTTTGACACGAAAAATATTTAAAATATCGACTAAATTTCTGTCGAATTCATAAAAGTTGGACTGTAGAAGACTGGGAAAAGGTAATTTACTCTGATGAATCACCTTTTAGCTGCTTTGATAACAATGGATGAATTCCTGTCAGAAAACGAGTCAGTGAAAGATTGCACCCTGATTGTGTGATATCTACTGTCAAGCATCCGGACCTCTTTCATGTTTGGTGGTGGTTCTCCTTTCATGGCATCGGAGAATTAGTGATTGTACCCAAAGTTACGTCAATTAACAAGGAAGGGTATATAGACAGTGTCAAAAATAAACTACCACAATTTTTGATAGAGCACTACCCTGATCGAGATGCGGTGTTTCAACATGATGGGGCATCTTGCTATAAAGCAAAAGCTGTAACGAAGTGGTTAGAGGAAAATAACTGCGGAGTTCTGAAAAATGGCCTGGTAGTTTACCGGATCTCAACACCATCGAAGATTTATGGTCCATCCGGGAACCAAAGGTGCGTGAAGCTTCTCCAACAATAAGAACTTGAAGCTGTCCTACAAAGATGTTGGACTTCTATTATATCTAACTGTTTAAATCACTAATTGAGTCTATGCCAAAGCGAATAAAACTTGTTCTTAAAAATAGAGGAAGGCACATAAATTATTGAATTTAACATCAAAATTTAACATACATCATAATAAATAATTTTCTTTAATTTGAAATAGTTTAAAAAATTATTTTAAAATGCTAAAGAAAAAATAGTTGTGTTTGTTATCGATTATTAGGATTTTTAATGGTGTTGCAAAACTTTTGGCCAGAGCTGTACTTCATTGCTTTGATGTGTAATTTAATGTCAAGAATGCTCGCTTGAGGGTATTTTGTCAGCCACTCCAATAATCCTGCTTTCAGGATATGGTGGGAATTCTAAGCACTCTTCAATTTCTTTTTGTCTTTCTTGTTGATTTAAAAATCTTACCTGTTCAAAACTTTCAGATCTTCGAAACTCAGGCTCATTTGTCTTTCAATGTTTATCGTTGTTTCTTTAAACCCCTACTTTCTCTGCTATTGGCCTTAATTATGTCTTATCTGTTCATTTCCAGTGTTTGTTATCTTGAAGCCTGAACTTCTATTCTTATTGTTTCAACTCATCTAAGCCAGTCTTTCGCAGTGACAGTAGAAATTTTCTTCTAAGACAAAAATTTTTTTCTGAGAAGCATATTAGCTCACCACATAAATATTTTGCTGTTTTACATGTACTAACAATATTTTTAAATATATATGTCACTAATAATGTTACAGATATTTGCCCTCTGATAAAGCTGGGAAGCCATCCTATAATAAAGCCTTCGTGTCAGCATGAAATTCTTCAGTGACTAAAACATTTTTCTACAGCAACTTGATCGCAACTTAATTCAAAAATTGTTTATTTTCAAGAGAGGTCACTACGAGTTACTTGTGGATCTTTCTTGAACCGTCAGATGTCAATTTACCAGACAATAACAATGTTTTTAAATAAGATGAATTGAACTATTACGTATGAATGATTTCAAAACTTTCGCATTACCAATGCATAATCAGCATAGAAAATTTTCAGTCCACCTGCGAAGGTAAAAATATTAATCTAAAATGGTTATTTTTAAAATTTAAACTTATTTATAAATAGAAATTTATCTGTGTGTGTGTCTGTTCGTGTGTGTATCCGTTACCTATAGACTCCGAAACGTCTGAACCAATTTTCTTGAACATTTACACAGCTGTACTATAAGCGTCTGCGAGTGTTCTTAGCTATGTTTTGTGTCAAGGTACCCCCGATAAATATCGAAAGTCGATAATCGAAAAAATTGGATTATAAAAGGAGTGGTCCGATTTTAATAAAATTTAATACACTCATAGACAAAGACATAAGAAACGATATTCAGAAGTTTCAAGGTTGCAGTTCTTGCAATAGTGCAGAAAATCAATAATATATATATATATATATATATATATAAGGTAAGATGTGTGTGTCTGTTTATCTGCCTGTATGTGTGGATTTTGTTCAGCCATTTTATTTTAGTTTTTGCTTCAGGTTTGGCTCTACGTAGATATAGTTGTAGTTCTTAGTTTCAGCCATGATACCATTTATTCAGAGGACTTATTTAGCATTCGAAATTCAGCTTACGACGAAAAAAACTTATTTGATATCCATGCCAGAAAATCAAAATTTGACTTACATCCATTCATTTTTCTTTCAGTCTACGATTTCGCTTTAACTGGAAACAACTATTGCCTTTTAGTTTTTCGTGCCAACGTCCAAAGAATCTGAGCTCCAGGACCATGGATTAGTTTTAAAGCTTTCATTACCCCCGAGCAACGCCGGGCTACACTGCTAGTATAACATACATGACTTATGTTTCTTATCTAATGCTGTTGCTGACGGTTTAATTTCCATAACTTGGCATAAAAAATCTGTAGGAACTATTGTACATGTTACTTCGGAAAAACGTATGTAAATAACAAAAGTACATTTGATACACCCAAATAAATATCTTTTTTATATTATTTATGCGACGAAGAAAAATAAGTATGGCACAAACGGAATCTATATTAATGTACAGTGTCAGTCTATAAAATATCACGAAATAAATATTTTTAATGGTTTACGATCATTTTTTTAACTGAGAAAATCAAATAATCATGAAGCAATCTTCTCTAGTTCCTTCGCTGCATTAAGAGCTCAAGTAGTCAGATTTCCGTACCCCATTGTAAACCTTGAAAAGATTCGTTCATTTTACAGAGAGTTGTGTATGACAGTATAAAAGCTGACATTTATTATCAGAGTAAGCCTTTATGCAATGTTTTTATCTCTTTCATAATGCACAGGTGATTTGCGCACAGGCTTTACGATCGTTTTTCTTTCTCTTTATTCTTTCTCTTCTCTTTTAATCAGATTTCAATTCGATATTGATTGTGCAACACTTATTAAGTCGACCAATGCTTTTCGACCATTGCTTATCGATATATCGGAAAAGAAATCTTAGTCTCTTGAGCAAAATATTCCATATGGATATTTATTCTTGTTTTTCATTTATTCTCTACACTATTTCTATTCTTTGCTAAGCATTGTCATCTTATATCGAATTTTATGGAGGCTATATTTATCGCCTCTTCTGGTTCTTACCCCTTAAAAAGTTACGCAAGCATTACGATTTATGATATAAAAAAATTCCATTCTTTGTATTCGATCTTGTTTTTTTGCTGTGAAAGAGTAAAGTGAAAAAATATTTCATATGCTTCAACAAATAAAACATTTAAGCTAGAAAACTGGTTTACAAGAAATAAGATCTCCAAACATTTATCGAGGATCTTAAGCGCAGAAAAGGATGTGGTTACAGCGAGCATAAAACTGTTTAACGCAAACAGCTTCAAAAAGAAGAGTGTGTATCGTTTTCTCTACTTAACAATTTCTATTTATTTTTTCTAATGTTTCAGAATACATTGTATAATTTCTGTTGTCCTAATATAAAGTAATATATATATATATATATATATATATATATATATATATATATCTGTTCTTCTCTCTCGCATACATTCTTTGTCTCTGTCTCTCTCTCACTCTCCCTTGCATACTCTCTCTGTCTCTCTGACTGTCTCTATTACTCTCTATCTATCTATCTCTTTCTTTCTATCAATCATTGCGGCACCACCGACAGACTGAGTGGACTCTTCCATCCATTACTTATACCTCTCCTCACAAGAGGTGAGAGGGAGTAGCCTGGTGAGAGCGCCCTAAAATCAGCCGAGTGTCGGTCTGCGAGCACTGCTACCTTAGCGACCATTACGAATCACAGTTCTAAGGGTCGAATCATAGTATTCCACACTAACTCGTATTATCATTCTTACTAACCAAGTTCCGAGTATTGTATTCTTTCCGTATTCAATATATATTCGTAACTTTCCTATTTGGTTGCTTTTGCGTTATTCTTAATGGACCTGATATTCACTGCACCACAAACGCGCATCCCAATATCCAGGTATTCAACTTAAATTTGTCTATAAGTTGCCTGACATTAGGTCTTTGTTCATGAACACTATGTGTTGCATCATATTGTAGAGCAGTATCGCTACAACCACTGAGGTTCGAGCTGGTGAACTATTGTTATCATACGCTAACTGAAATTAAATATTTTCTGCATAAAAAAGAAAATAACTATGACTAGGTAGTACTGGATTTATGTAATACTTCTTCTTTACCAACCGTTTCCACTTAAGATGTAGTTGATCATGGCTGTCCACAACGTTCTGGTTTAATAAACTTTGTCTTTCTGACATTCCTCTTAAGTCCCGTTCCATAATCCATTTACTAAAGGTAAGTATGTTACGTGTTGTTTACCTCCTCACTTTTCTTCTATCCGCCTCGTGAGTATAAGATTTTGCAAAACTCTTTTCTCTTTATGTGCCCCAGAAATATCAACTCTCTCTTTATTGTGTTTTTTTTAACTTTTTGGCAAAACCAAAGTGATAAGTAGGCGGGGGTGGGAGACAACTAAATAGCCAGTACGTGACCCGTAGGCCGCGAAGGGAGAGAAAGAATGATAGAATCAAACAGCTGAGGAGGAAAGAGAAAGAGAGAAACAAAGAATCCGGCGGCCGGGGAGGAAAGAGAAAGAGAGAAACAAGGAATCCAACAACCAGATAAATTTCTGCCAAGTTAAAAATAAAACCAAACGATCAATTAAGCATGAAAACAAATTTAAAATTAAGCAAAAAATGACTTACTTTTAACAATATTTTAAAGAAAGTAATTATGTGTGTTTTCTATTTTCTTTAAAATTTTCATCGTTGCTAACATGTTCGGTCGACAGTATCCTCAGCATTCTTATGTAGAACCACGTCTTTTCTAACTATATACAGACTATTCGAAATAATAAACTAAAAGAAAAGTTAAAATATTGTTCTATATTGTCTAGAGGATTAGAAACGAGAAAAATAAGTTATTAAAAAAAGCATGTTAATGTTGTGGGATCTCCTCTTTTTCTATGATAATGGAATCAACTTTGAGTATACATATACTTATGTCATAGTGAGTTACAGCAGAATATAGTAAGATCCATTAGAGAACAGTGCCTGATCCGTAAGTTACCGAACGATACCGAAGTTTCACAGAGAATACCGCGTCAATAGTCATAGTAGTTTTGAGCTCCATTCAGCCAGGACATTATTAAACAGCACTCGTCATTTCCTCCGACACTGACATACTAAATCCAGCACGGCTTCACTTCAAAGACTTATATATATATATATATATATATATATATATATATATATATTCCTACTAATCGTATTCCTGCGTTCCAGTTTGTATCTTTATACTTAATGTAACTTATTTTTCTATCTCAAATAACTGTTTTGTTGTTTATTATTTTGTGCGGTTCCTCACCCGAAATCCACAATAGTTAAACATGCAGAAAGCTACCTGGAAAGATCCAGAATATAAAGATGATTAAATGCATCAAGTGTCCATAATAAGTGGACATTCGAAGAGGAAGTAAAAAATACAAATTTTAAATATTAGGTAGGAATAGATAAGACCTTGCTAACGAATTGCAATTGATATCTTTAATGAATAAAAAAAAATAGTAATTATTTATTTAATCAATTGCTAATATACAATAATTCAGGTAAATGTATGGTGTAAATAAACGCGCACCGATGTTTTGTTAGGAAAATATTAGCCACAGAAATAGATTTAAATAGATTTACATTTGGACAGGTAATCATTGATTTCTTCAGGTTCCCTGTAATAATGTGTTCGTCGATAGAGTTAATATGATTTGAGATCTGAAATAAAGTTTATCCGCCTATGTCGAACAACTGTTCTTTTTCAAAAACTCATTAATTTATTGCTTCATGGAGATTCCATTTATCAAACTGAATTATATTAAAGATTATTGTATAATGAGCCAACGATTGATTTCGTTAATGCGAAGCAAGAACAAAATCAACTGTAGAAGGGTGGACGGTTTTAGGAAGGGCGAAGTTGCTTTAGAAAACGTAAGCATTGATTTCAATTAATTTTTGTTCATTTACAACTTCATTAATGAGTAAAATAACGAATTGCTCATATATCGATGGAGATATTTCTCATTAGCCATAATAGGCTTAAAAATGAACGGGCTTTCTCTCACCTGGTTTTGTCAATACACATTGGTTTTCATTTATGTGTGTATGTGTGTGTGTGTGTGTGTGTGTGTGTGTGTACATTACCATATATATATATATATATATATATATATTGAGTTTATTAAAAAAGAGAACTAAACTTTGAGTGTGAAGGTATAAAGAAAACAGATATCGAAATTAATGAAATGTTCTTATATTGCTTTCGGTGTACAATTGCGCTACAATGATGAAATTTCTTTATCTCCATTTTCTTTTTTTCTATATCTCACTCTCTCTTTATATATATATATAAGTCATCCACATGCAAGCCTGTTTTGCTGTATCATAGTTCATCAGTGTAGCTAGACACATCCACTTGCTTCTGGCCGGAATCGAAACTCGACTGATTTGGTGTCAGTCAGAGTCGCTACTCCCTAAGCCATAGGCACATGGAATCAGCGAAAAGAAATTTGAACGTGTTGTATAGAAGCAGTGTATACACACGCCAGTCACCGAAAGAACTCAATTCATTTCTGAAGTGTCGTGCATATAGCAGAAGTGGAAACTGTTTTAAAAATTTTCTCCAGAGAGCTCAATCGTAATGAGAGCATAATATATATATATATATATATATATATATATATAGGTTTGTATTTTCTAACAAGTCCCTCTTTACTACATGTTACCTCAAATAAATTTATTAGTATTAAGTTCTTATAATATTTTTATTGCATAAATGCAAATGCTTTCTTTTCTGGTTTTGAATTGTCCAAATATCTGCCTAATCCTAGCAGTTCTGCCTGTACTATAAACGATTTAATTATAATATTAAAATAAATGGTGTGCGACTTTACGAGAAAATTATTTTGCAATATGATTCATTAATTAAATTATAAAGATTATATTGTTGCTAACCGTAATAATATTAAATAATCACTTTGAACAAACTGATATTTTAAAGTTTCTTATCTGTTATTCTATATGAAAATTTATAATATCGATTGTGATTTTCTGTTTTTGTTTTTTTTTTTGTTCTAGCAGACCAGTAGAAAAGGTGCGATTATTCAATGCTTTCAAAGTATCTGTGTATTTAGCAGTCGCATAGTTCATGGTATCTCTTTTCGTCAACGAAAATACTAACACATTTCTTCTGTGTATATTTTTTAAAATGATTTATTGTTTATAGAAAAAAATGACACTTTAGGATAGAACTTTCATTTTTCTTTCTAAATCTGTAAAAACTTTTTTCTAACGAGAGATTTTCCTGCGTTTAAGAAAGGTTAAACAAGAGACTTGTTGAAAATTGAATTCTCTTATCTCTCAAGATACAAAATACTGTGTCTTTTTTTTTAATATTCCGAATTTGTTTTCTCCCACAACAGAGACCAGCTTTCATCGCATAAACAAAGGGAGGCATCAATCATTTTTATCTTGACAAGCCCAAGTTAATTTGCCGATTTACCTTTCGACATCGTTGTCTTGATTTATGTGAAATACACCAGAATGTTTGCTCTTTATTTTCGATAGCCACGGATATTCAGAATAAGATATGAATATGTAATTGTGACTCTTCTCTTCTTCCTAATAACAAATTTATATAATTACTTTGTAATGTATTTAATTAAAATATATACAGCGAATCAAAAGCGGCATCTACTGCATGGAAAAATTGGTCTGTTTCTTGTGCCAGGAGTTTTTCTCATGAGAATCTCCCTCACCTATTTACAAATTTACCATTTGCTTGTACATTGAATAGTGCGTTCATATCCAGTATGATATTCCTGAAATTTATCTGACGGTTCATGATATCCAAATATTATCATTCGATCATGATGTGTTTTCGAACTTGAAGTGGTTTCTTCATCTATATTCAAATTAAAAAACATCTGAGCTGCAACTCTAAAATCGTAATTTATAATCTAAAATGAGACGAATGCACAAAAATATACGTGGGGGCAACACAAGAACTGAATAGAAGAGCAGCCCTGTTCATAAGTGACATTAAACAAGAAATTGTACGTCTCCCAACGTTTACATGAATGTAGTGGAAGTAAATTCAAAGTAATGCCTATCTACCAAAGTGCCGGCTATGACACGTTCATGATACAGGAAGAATATTTATAAAAAATACAAGCCGTCGCTCAATTCAATAAAACTACTTGAAAAACCCAGACACACAGAGATACACTAAATTCAATCGCGCTAACAAATTCGTGAGACATTGCAAAAAATAGTACTTCCTTATTCCAAAGAAAACAAAAAGTACTTGATGACGCGTAGAATTAAATAAAAATCCCTGAAAACAATTTTGAATAAAAAAGACGAAATCAAATTTCGCAAGTCAGTGTAAAAAAGTTTTCTGGCGAACAAAAGGTTAATCATTCCCTAAACGGAAGATATTTAACGAGCGAGTGTGAAAAAACAACAACAAATAATCACAAATGTATATGAACTTTCTAACCTGCTCACTGACCACTTCTCTGTATATACGCACTATTTTTTGCCCTTCAGAAAGACAAATTGATCTCGATATGTAAAGTTACAAATTTATTCATCTGAAGTCAACTTTAGACTCGAAATACGTGTAGCAACACAAATACGATTATAGAAAAGTAAAAAAGCAAGTAATATTAATAGTAAAATAACTACAATAAATCTACACTTTAAACAAAACGTTCGGTTGCTCGCTTCTTGTCTTATATATATATTTATAGAGAGAGAGAGAGAAAGAGTAAGAGAGAGAAAGAGTTATAAAACCAGATTTTTTAGCAATCTAAAATGAGTTTAATTATATGGTGAGTTTTCCTTTCATTTTATTTGCTCTGAATAATATCCATTGAACTCTCAATTTTTACGTAATTCATATATTATATTAATTAGATAAAGTTTTTGGATTAGCCTCTCTGTCTTAACATGTTGCCTTTCTCTTTCTCTCTCTCATAATTATATATATATATATATATGTTATTTGAAGTACAAAAATATATAACGGCACGAAACAAGGTAAACTTCATACTTACAGGCAAAACAAGTGATGAAAAATAAAAATTAAGAAACAAAAGAACGACCGACCAGTTGCAATCCATTTTTTCATCAGGGTTCAACTGGGAATTTTTTTCATTCTTCAATATTAAAATATTAAAAATGAAAGTGAATTTTACAAGGGCAAAAAAAAAAAAATAGGAGGCGGAGGGGCAGGCATTAGATAGTGATAATGTGGAGTTCTAACAGACATTTTCTTTACTTTCAGATCTGATACTAATTTTCATGTAAAGAGACACCAACGCCTGTAAGTGAATCATGGAGAATAAACCAGACAACACAGTGAACTGGTCCCTACTAAAGTCGGTTATACAATTTTTGCTGTTTATCAGATTTTCAGTTATTGCTGACCCGGAAGTGTTCACAAGTTGATCTAACCGAGCATTCATTTAAGAATGGCACGTGTTGTTTAATTCTGCTGTCCAAACGTTGTGACGTCCTTCCTTTGTAATCATTACCACAGCTACAAGTAGATTTATAAACAACAGAAGAAATATGGTTTTGAGGAAGTAATTCTTTTCGTATAGACACAAAAGCAGAAAAAAGTGCCAAAATGTATTCTAACCTGAGCAGAGAAATAACATGATTTAAATGCTCTAAACATTTGTCTAGCCAGTATCTCACCACATGAAACAATGTAAAGAAGCCTCAAATAAATTGGACACTTTTTCATCGTGTACCGGTTTTCCTTACAGAAACTATGGTTTTTCTCGCGGATCACACCATTAAAATATCACTAGAATATCCGCCTTTGAATAAGGTGTTGCGGATAAAATGCAGTTCCACGTCCAAATAAATTTCCGTGCAAATTATTAGTGCCCTATGAGTAAGGGACTTAACTAAATTGATTTTTCGCTTTCGTGGACAAAATGAGTTCCACTCTGTGTATAATCCCCAAAACGTTGCTTTTCGAAACACGGAAGTATGAAATTCAGTTGGAGTTCGATGAACAAGAACATCAAGGAACGATAAACATTTAAACTCTATTTCTATTGTGAACGTCAAGGAAGGATGTAAACGATTCAAAGCAGTGAGAAAAGAATCAGCATCAGCCCCACCGTCAAACAGACAAAATATATCGTCCACATAACGATAATACATGAACAGGTTAGTGTTAAGTGTAAAAAGTGAAGACTCATGGAAACCTACAAATATACTGGCTAAAGCAGGGCCCAGGGGAGATCCCATCGAAACCCCGTCGATCTGTCTATATATAAAAAATAAATTCGACATGCAGCGTTTGATTTTGCTATCTCCAATATATAATTTCCTTTATAGGTTCTTCTATTTTCTGACAACCATACATATTTCTGTAAATATTGTAACCATTTTTAGGGTTTTTTGAATAAATCTTAAATACACTGATAACATCAGAAATAATAGTCCTTTAAGAAACTATGCCTACTTTTTCCACCATATTATTTTTTTTTTTTTTTGCATGATATTTCCTCTACTACAGGTGGGGGAAACTAGAATCAATTTAAATACATAGGAAGTGTTCTAACAGGAGATGGAAAGTGTGACACAGAGATCCGAAAGCGAATTGCCATGGCAAAAGACGTGTTCCAGAAGCTGAGTAAAGTACTAAGGCACAGGAAACTTTCACTAGAAACAAAGAAGAGAGTGCTAGATTGTAATGTGATGTCAGTTCTTCAATACGGCAGTGACTGTTGAAAATTATCATCGAAGATGAAGGAAAAACTTGAAGCAGCGGGAATGTGATTCTACAGAAGGATACTGCGGATATCATAGACCGAGCATGTGAGCAACTATGAGGTGTTGGAAAGAATGACAACGAAAATAAAATTAATAGTGAGCATCTGATAGAGACAATTGAAGTGCCTGGGACATGAAATGAAGAAGAAGAGCTTAGAGAACCTGATACTAACAGGACAGATAGAATTAAAAAAAACAAAGGAAAGCAAAGGATAATATTTTTGAAAGGCCTGAGCAGGTGGATGACAAAACGGGAGTTACGTGGTGTAACAGGAAAAAGCGTGCTAAGAGCAACTAAGTAAAAGAAGACGTGGAAAGCCATGATCGCCTACGTCAAGGCACATAGAAGAATAATAATATAAGTCTGCTCAGCTTTATCACAAATGTATAGGAGCCAAGATAGAATTTTATTAGATCGATGTTCTAAAGATAATAATCCACAATGAAAGGAAACAATATCGGTATTAATTTGAATTTAGCTTAACTTGTAACCATATTTTGCGTCGATAGTGTAGCATAACAGTTATCAGCACGAAAATATCCAGTCGATTAGCTGAGGTATATTCTATTTTATTCCTATGCACATTGTTAACGTTGGGAAATTCAATAATCTGTCTGTTAACACACAGTGTAGACTGTATTTGCTTGGCTTTTATGTTAGTCTGCACAAAAGAACACCGACTTCATGTTATAAGAATTCATTGATAACAAGTTCATTCATGAACAGCTATGATATTAAATAACATACTAAAACAATGACAGGACAAAAAGATAGAAAAAAGGCAACTGGTAAAATATTTTCTAAAGATAGAAAAATACTGTTTCAAAAGTGCATGATATTCTACATCCTGAAATGTAATGTCATATAATAGAATGTGAACTATTATATCAATCTCTTCATAAATCTGTACATATTCTGTTTATATTTCTGTCATGAGGTATTGTAAAGCTATTTACATTGTCCGGACTCGTGACATCATCTTTAATGCCATATTCACGACTTGTCGCCTGTTGTACTCTCCGACCTTTTCCAGGTTTTATTACTTGAAATTTCGAACCAACTTAAGAAAACACAAGGAATCAGCGCATATGCTAGACTACAAAAGCCGGCCAAGAATAAGCATGAATATAATATGAAAACCTTAAAACTAGAGTGAAAACAACAAAAAAAAAATTGTTATATGAGCTCTGTTAAAAAGAAAAACATTCTGATACCATAAGTTCGTAATCTCTAAGAAATTAATCATTTCATTTACAAGGACACATCAATACATGGTCTCATCAGAGGGGACAAAAGCTCACCAAAGCCAATAACTGTAACAGAAATATCCAGAAGAAGCACATCACGTGGAATTAGAAGAATCTACTTTTGTGGTTTATATAAAAGGTTCGGTTTAAAATTCCAGCTGATATCACTTCAAGAAGGCCGGGTCTAAAAGGTTGTAAATATAGCAATACAGATAAGGAAAACCGTTCGAACAACGTAAATCGTGCGAATCTGTCCTAACATGTGTAAATAAAAAGTAATTTAAAAAATAAACTACGTTAAATATTAGGACCTCGGAAAATATCGATTAAAAAAAAATGAACTGCTTGCGATTTTTGATTTTCAATATAACAGCGGTTGACAATTTACTCACAGATAAGAAAGAGATTTGAACCCCACGATGGCATGATTCTACCAACATCACCCAGAGAATATGAGTAACAAGAAAGTTTTACAAAAAATAAGACCGGCATATAAATGTGTATTTACAATCAGAATTGGAGACATAATGAGTCAAGAGTCTCTAGCGATGCAAACACACTTGAGACACAGAGTTAGACAGGATAGGTCATGACAAACTGCTTATTTTATCTTTTATGTGCAGTGTCTTACAGAACGTAGGAAAACATGACCTCAGAGATATTACTGTTCTTTCTCTCAATTAATATATTTTGTCTGTGTTAATTTTTCAAACCCTTTCTACGATCAACCTCATCGAATATGCTACGCTTCTTTTCCGTGTATATCTTTCCTTATAACTTCCATGTGAGTATCAGATTTACCAAGCCTTCCTTCTCTATTTAGTGCCAGAAATCTTCCTGGTGTTAAGTACAAGTCTCCTTTTATATCATTTTTTTTCAAATCTTTGTTGTTGCTCACATATTTGGTCCATGGTACCCTGAGTATCTTTCTGTAAAACTACATTTTTGTTGCTTCAAGTCTGTTCTTAATTTTTAAGTATTCTTAGACAATGCTATAAAAATCGATCTGCTGAGGTCTTTCGGTATATAGCCACTGAATTCAATTTATTATTTCTGCAATTTTTTCTATGCCGAAATTATCTATTTGTCCTGTTCTTTTATGTTTTATGCATATCCTCTTTATCTGTGTTACTCATTCTTTCTATTTCGCATATTTTTATTGAGCTATTCTTATTTGACTTGTCTGTATTTATTTTCTGTTTCGTTGCGTAGTTTTCTGTTTTCCATTCCGTGTCGTGGTAGTGTTTTCCTTTTCTTTTCATCATATCGAAAATCTTATTTGCCAATCATCCTTCTTTTTTTGTTTTTTCGTCTGTTTTCTTTTGAGGTGATCTCGTTTGCTGATGTCTTTAATGCTTCTCTTAGTGTGTCCCATTTTCTTTTTTCGTTTTGACCTTAGCCACTTCTTTCCATAATGTCCATATATTTCTCCTTCAGGTTCGGATCGTTCAAGAGTCTGCTGTATTGAAATTCGTGGACTTCGTTAAGGTTTCTTTTTCAGATTTTGTAGTTTTATTATATGTTTACATAGAATATGGGGATTATCACTTCCGAAACCGGCACTTGGATAGATGTTGCAGTGTACAACTGAATATTTGAGTGTATTGTTGATAATTATGTAGTCGATTTGTTTTGTTTTTTTCTCTTCTGGGAATGAGTCATTTCCATATTCTCGTGCCTCTTGACAAAATACATCAGAGAATCTGTAACGTGATCAATACTGACTTGGCAGACCGGCTGCAACCACTCTCTCACCGGCGTGACGTGGCTTCCCTGTGCCTCTTCTATAAATACTTTCACGGCTTCTGCTCTGATGAACTTAGATCATTGGTGCCGCCTGGGTACGAATTTACACGAGATACTAGATTAGCAACTAGGTCCCACCCTTTTACAGTGAAACAGATAAGATGTAACCGTTATTTCTACTCCAACAGTTACTTAAAGCTATAAAAACATGAATATTTGAGGAGTATGATCACCGACACACGAAGAACAATCTATATATATAAAAGGCAATTTGTGAGTCTGTGTGCGACTCTAACCTATGCACGCCTACATTTTTAAGCTATGCCATTCAAAGTTTCTAGGGACACATATCTACAGGGAAGCTAGGTCAACACATAATTTTTGAGTTTAGGTTCAGCAAATTTTCCCTTTCGCAGTTTTTGGCCAATGGAGCCGATTGTTGACATTTGTTCCGTGAAACATGTAAGATCTTAGATGGTTACTAGATTATGTCACAGAAATCAAATCACACTTGTCAAACCCGACTAAATTTTTTTCAAAAAATGAGCCTTCATGTTTAATTTTTATTTCGACGTTTTAAAAATTTATTTGGTCTACAAAAAATGTGTATACTTTCCCCTGTAATTTTGGAACAAAAGAAATATTTTTTTAAAAAAGTGTTTTTTCAAACAAAAAACAAAATATGTAAAAAAATGGTTAATTTAATTATTTAAGTCTTTTTTTTTCAGATTTAATATATCATAATTCAGACAATGAAATTAAAAATAATAAAGCTTTTTTTCGCTGAATATTTCATGCGGGAAATCAACTATTTGTCATGCGTGTTGCATTAATGTAACTTTTTCTAAAATTAAATATCTACATTTTTAAATATACTTTGAAGGTTTCTGAAATTAATTTAGTCAAACAAAATGTAAATAGTTCGCCCCGTAATTTTGAAACAATTTAATTATTTAAGTCTTTTTTTATTCATATCTAATATTTCATACTTCAGAAAATAAAATGTTTAAAAAAATTGAGTTTTTTCGATAACATTTCATGCAGGAAATCAGCTGTCTGTATTTGGTGTGGAATTAATGTAATTTTTTCTTCTAAAATTAAATGTTTACATTTTTAAAAATTCTTCCAAAATTTCTGAAATTCATTTAGTCAACAAAATGTAAATATTTTCCCTCGTAATTATGAAACAAAAAAAAACGCAATTTTGTTTACAATGTCACACAAAACAAATCACGTTTACGCAAAACAAAAGAAAATAGATTTTTAATGGAATTTTTTAATAATTCTTAAACAATAATCTTTTATATAATTCTTTTTTTTACATAACTGAGTTTTCAAGTGAGGCGGCAACTACAAGCGTTCGGAAATCGCAACACGCTGCATTAATCATCTAATTACAAAATGTTCACGGACAACGCCTGTCTATGATGCTAGCAAGAAATAAAAGTCAGTTAAGAGCCATATGCGATACACGCTTGAGCGAGCTTTTCTCGAAAAGGCATGACTGACTGAACAGAATATTTCCCCGCAGAAGTTTGGTAATATAACGAGGTCCGGAAGCCTGAGTCAGAGTTTATGCTGTCAATACGACAACATATATGACGACGCTCTCGGATCACTGGTCGTGATGACCTCGTCGCAGTAGCTGGTCTTCGAGTCGTCTATTACAACGGTGTTCTTACTTGCCCACACTGTGAATTTTGATACACACATTGAAATCCCGCTAGCCGTATTTTTACCACTTAAAACCAGACGGGACACGCGTGCACACTTGAGTTAGTAAAAAAAAGAACGGCATCAAAAATAAATAAATAAAATAAATAAATAAATTCGATGACGCCTGGATATGTTGCGGAATAGTCTTTATATACAAAAAAAAAAAAAACAGCAAACAGAAATAGAATATAAATGTCGTCGAATTCCTATTCTTACAATGGAGCGAAAGTTTTTATTTAAGAGTAATGTTTGTTTAATCCAATCGAAGATTTCAAGTTATATTTCAAGTTTTCACGGTTCAAAAATGTTTTATCATGGCTTTTCACCGAAGCCTTACGGAAACAGCCGAAAGTTGGGTCTTTGTGACGGCAGTGGTAAATTCGTCTTGATTCCTTAGCTTGGCGCGGCAACAACTTCTATTTCCATTTGATTTTAACTTTTTCTCGGCTTCTTCTGTTTCTTTATATCTTTAGCCAGAACTCTATCAGAGTCGCGTTATTTGACTTTAAGTCTTTTAATCGGTTGGCGGCAGGCTTCTCTACGTTTCTTTACATCTTCAGCCAGGATGCTATGGGAAGCGACCACTCTTTTCGGTCGTAGCTCCCGGTTGCGAACACTTCTCCCTCAGTCGGTACATTTCAACTGGTCTCAAGGTACAGCTCTAACTGCAACTGATTTTGGTCTTCTCTGCTGGCGTTTTTATGCCTGTCCTTAATTTTCCTGGGGTTTTCATGACGGAAACGGATGTTCATGCCTTTATATATAATTAAATTATTTCTGCCTTTATACTATGAGGTGTAGTTATTTTCTCCCCTTGATTTAACCAATGAAATAACAATATTACTGTTGACGTCATTTCTGTTCGTCTTCTGGTTCGAGTAATTGTCATTTATACCCTAGTAAGATCCTTTCCCAGGAAATTCAGAAATTAAGGATCTGATCCACCTTGACCTCATCAAAAGATGTTGACAAGCCTGAAACAATATTTTAAGTAAAGTTTATTTTTCGAATTTAACAGCTGCAAAAGCTTCCGATTTATATCACAAAATGGCCGACAATGATGACCTCGTCTGACCTATTACTTTATACATGCAAAATATATTTTTTCCTTTCATTTTTTTCTAGTTTTCAGATTTTAAAAATATTTTATAATAAATATTCTTTCTGCTCCACTCATATTTCGATGTAATCTGCACAATTAACAATGCCACTAGTAATGATTTCTTTCCCTCCGTCGTACTAACATAGTATTATATTTTTCCATATGCCATATTATAGTATTATATATTACTTTCCACATACAATATTATAGTATTACATAATTCCACATGCCAAAAATAGTGTTATACGAATATTTTCTGCGATGTACTGGTTTCAAACATAGGCTATAAAACACAATCTGTCTTGCTAAGGGAGATGGGTATACTTTTCCCAAGGTTATCTTCGTGTAAATGAATTTGAACCCAGCTCACTGCTCTCTCGTTCGGAGCCGATATCCACTACACCACAACGTACACCCATATTGTACTAGACCTTATCTAACCTATGCAGTGAAATTCAGCGTTTTTAATAAGAACAAAGAAATTATATTTCCCGAAAACTAGTTAAGATAGGAAATGATACAACAAATATCTCTTCTTCAGTTGGAACAGACTGATGAGCAATACATCTTAAGAACAAGCACAAGCATTTTAATATAAAGCTTAAATACAATGTTTATTGCTATTTATATTATTATTATTATTATTACTAATCCAAATCTATATAGTGTGTTTCTATAATTATTCCTTTCCTGAATATTTACTTATTTCTCTAATTCGAAATCTATACCGATGTCATCACTGAAACATTTTACAGGGTTGAGGATACCCTTCAACCCATTGTAATTTTTAACAAAAGATTTGAGATCATCCATGTAGAATATGTGATTATTATTATTAATAATAAATTATCAGAACGCCATGAAAATGAAGCTGCGTTACAGTTATTCGCAAACATATTTATACTCTATCAATACTTGCATGGCAAATGTTCAGATCAATCTATGTTTTAGTGTCCCTATCTCAGGTATTTGCAGCCAAGACCTATCTTTCTACTTAAACAGGCTTGAAGCAATACCATGTTTCTACATATTCCATTGTTCAAAAGAATTTTGAACTCCGAAATCTGTTACTTAGAACCAATAATTTTCCGGAACAGACTTCCACGAAGACACTTTATTTATTGTTATCAATTCGCTATACCTTCATAATATTGACTTTAGATTTCTTGCGTTTACTTTCATAACATATAGCTTCTTCACTAACCCTGTGATACCCATCATCACAACCATTATAATACTTGTATGCAAGGCACAGATGTCTCAAGAGCGCAATATGGTGACAAGTTTTGATAAATTCAGCCGATTAAATTACGGTAGTGTCTAGGTAGGGGTAATAGAAAGCACTATTCAAGTTGGTTAAACCATTTTGATTAGTGTCTGACTAAAGGTCTTTTCAAGAAATCTAAGTATGTCCTGAGGTCGCTTTGGTTGTCTCATTCTTTAAATCTGAATAAACTAACGTCTCAGCTCTCTCGCTCATAAAAAAGATTCAGATTTGTAGATGACATGCCAAATCTCTTAAGTTTAGGCAACGGATGAACTAACCTTCCTTAGATGCATTGTGTATATATATTGAAATTGTTAGCAAAAACCTCACTTTACTTAACCTAGAAGCGTTCTCTGTATTCTTACAGAGATAACTACGCCTGTTCAAGTCAACCGTTAATTTTTCCACATATCTCCATAAACTTTATTTTTAAGCTAACATTTACCACTTTGCTTGCTGGGGTTTGTACTGAGTGAACATTATCGTAAAAGACAACAATGACGCTATTATCTTGATAACCTTATCACTTCTTTAGATACCCAATTCATTTCACCTCGCATCTAGTTCATTTTAATGTTTCAAATGTCTAATTATATTTGATATCTTACTTTAGGCTTTGACGTTAACACTATTATTAAGATATGGTTTACAATTAAATGTCATAGAGAGTAAGCTCTCTTTATATTTTAGCGCGCGTCTTGGCATTCCAAACATTTTTGGTATGTTCAGTCATCCCGACACTCTCTTAACTTTCAAATCACACCAAATCTTTGCCATGAATCTTACGGACATTATGCAGTTTATGAACAAGAAATTTAAGATTCAGGATTCAGTACTTTCTTATCTTCCTTTGCAAGGTCAAGATCTCCATCTAATTCGTCATTTTCTTCTAGAATTAGTCCATAATCTATCGCTTTAGCTAAAAAAGTCACAATCTGGCACAATACATTTTTTAACGCTTGATGTGGTAATATCAGTTGACTGTAGATATCTAGTTAAGGAATATATCTGCAGGATGTTACAGAAACATTGTTTTAACAATTATCATGTTAGCTGAGTTATGAGGATCAGAACCAGGCCAAAATGCCCTTGATGTTTGATGAATTACCTTTTTAGGCAAAATCTAACTAAAAAAGAATATTTTAATGATCACAGTTCAGCGATATCAGGTGTTATCAGATATCTCCTTAAGGAATACATATTCAGAATATTACAGAAATCGTTTTAACAATTTTCAAATCAGTTCAATTGAGTTGACAATGAACCACACCAAAATGCCCTCGGTTTTTGATGAATGGCATTTTTTTTATAGGAAATCTAACTGGAAAAACAATCATTTAATGGTGTCAGTAGATCGATATCAATTGTCGGCTGATATCTTTTTCGGGAAAACACATGGATGATGTTACAGAAAACGTGTTAACAATTATTGTCTAGACCAGCGGTTTCCAAACTGGGGGAAATTTCCACCTGGGGGAAAATTTGAAATTACAAGAGGAAAATAATTGCACCAGCTACTAAATAAAAAAAAATCTCACACATTGTGCGCTTGCAAACTAACCCTGATGTTGATACACTAGTGCACCAGAAGCAGCATCACCCTTCTCACTAATTTAATTTTGAAGTAGAAGTGCAAACAAAAGCCCTTTTATTTGTTACTAACCGCTCTCTATGGCTATGCTTAGTTGTTACTAACTGCTCTCTATCCACTTTACTCTGTAACGATAATTTTATCACTATATTTGTACATTTAAAAAATAAATTAATAAATAGTCTCATTGTGTTTTAACTGCTCTTTCTCTCATAAACATGAAGGGGAAAATCTGGATGGATGAACTGGGTGTAGGGGGAAATGACAGAAAACGTTTTGGAAACATTGGTCTAGACAAAGATCAGCTGAATAGAGCAGCTTACAAAACTCAGGCTTGCCGATTGTGAAAAACAAGTTTAGCTGAGTTCAGTTGACTATTAACCTTAGGTTCTTCATGAAAGACGAAAGCTAACAAAAGGAAGATGTTTACCTAGCAGACCTGCCTAAACGACAAAGTAGCTTTCATCTGTCAAGCTAATAGAAAGACACACACTACACCAGAAAGAAATGACAACTTTCTGCGAGAACATTTTCAGTTTAGTCAGGCATGAATTAAAAAAAAAGCATGATTGCATAAGCATGTGTCACGTATTGCACTTAACCGACTGATCATGTCTAATAGTAGCAGTTCTCAACTCGTCTCAGTTTTCCTCGCTCGCCTACAGTCGGCTCTTACGAGAAGATTGCCACAGAACAGAATTCACCGAATGCAAAAATTCTCCGCTCATGATGTTATTTATAGGTAACTGATGTAATGAATATGCAATGAATATGAATACACCTTGGTTTCCTTTCACAGTAATAGGATTGACTGGTGTCAGCCATAAATACAGACGAGGGCGAGGACGTATAGAGGTTTAACACTAGAGGGTTAAAGGTTTTCGACTAGAAATCTACATCTATAGATCTACGATATTTTGTCTAGGTCTATTCACTATGCCTACGTCTCAGAATATGACGAGTACCGTCCATTAAATCTATGTGTTAGATTCTCCTTACCCGGTACATTTGTTAACCGTTAAACTACCTCGAAAGATATATATATATATATATATATATATATATATATATATATATATATATATATACCCTTTTCAGGAAATATCATTAACAATACATTCAAAGGAGTTGTTCTGGTATTAAGCAAAATACGTTCGACTAAAAGAAAATGCAGACTGCAAACGAACCTTGTATAAGGCATGAGCTACAATGCTACACCAGATTACGTCGACTTACGACCATATCACTTTAAAGCAATGATCACCGGACGATCAGCAAAAGTAATCCTAGATATGCTGGCGATGAAATAGTTCGATTTTAGAAATTGGAGTTAAAGAAAGACAAACATGATTTATTAGAAAATTATTTAATAAAATCTTAATTTGGAAATGATATTCTATTTACGATGTCGCTTTCGATATTGGTGATTCGGATTGTATTTTGTTTTTTAATTTGTATTAAATTTATATTAATTCATTTATTCAATCTGTATTAATTTATATTAATTTATATATATGGCTTAAATATTCACTTAAGAGCAAATAACTTTGGAAATGATATGAATCCACTTTTCCTTTTCCCATGGTTAATTAGTAGAACTTCTATCAGTAAAAATTTATCTCCATAAGTTTCTGATAGATTAAAGTTTTTTCTGGTTTTGCATAACATGAAAGTGATTCATAAGCAGTAAAAAGCAAATCAATCGATCAAGAAATCCAATCGTGTTGTCTTGTCTTGAACAAACATTGACGTGTACATCAAAAAGCAGTTGACTGCCGAATTTCAAATTTGACGTTGATTAAAGTTATTTCACTCTGTAGTTATTTTTATACATATGTTTAGGGTTTTATACAAAAACAGTAAAACTAAATTAAGTTTGTATATTTACTGATGAAATATTCTTTCGATTAGTCAGAGAAGGATAGACATTATTTCATAACATTTTATCATTTGGAAATGTTATTCTATTTACGATATCGCCTTGGATATTAGACATTCGGATGGTATTTTGTTTTTAATCTGTATTAAATGTCCTGCTTTCGAACAGTAACGTCAAATGAATCAATTATAAATTGTAAAGTAAATAAAGTAAATTTCTCTGTACATAGCCAAGTAAGAGCGAACTAGAATATCGCAATACTTAATTAATCAATGATCAGTCAAATAATTAAGTGTCAAACATGACATACGATTAGGCAATTATATTGTGGTGATACCGAGCAAAAGCGAGGGACCGGATGTTTGCTCTATAACGACAAGAAAGCAAATGAACAAAAATCTTCTCTGCGCAGGGAGATTCGCGCAGATTTTTCGTTTGAAAAATAAAAATTAATCACATATCAAATTTCCATTTCGCCAGCCTACGCGAATTTTATTTACCAGCCAATAGGAAGCCCAGATTTTAATTCAAGTATGAAATCCTAAAACGAGCTGCTTTTGATCCAAAGGCAGATATAAAAAGCGGATACAGACAAAACCCCAGCAGACTTGAGTCAAGCGGCTACTACGTTCGCCTCCCTTTACCTCTCATCACTTCTTCCCTGTCTCAGAAGTACTTACTGACCTAAGAAGCGACTTCAAAGACATTCCTCACATAACTCCGCTCCCCACATTCCTAAGCCTTTAATCTCTTTCAGTCTATTATTTGTCATGAATATTTAACCTCCGTTGGACCTATATTCAAGTATTGTTTTAATTGTAAAAACATTAATTGATATGTGTATATATAAATGTTATTTTCAACTTAGTTTGCTTTTTTTTTATTTTATAATCATTTTATGACTTATAGTGGGCTATCTACCACAAGGCCAAATTCTGTTTTACTTGGAACAAGTACACAATTACCCTTCACGAGAACGGAATCCCACTACAACTAGAAAAAGAATAGATAAGATACCCACTATAATATCTCGAAAGAGACATGACTGACTGTGCAGAGAATCTTTCAGCAGTAGGTTGTCATAAGTTTCTATTGTAGATTGGTTGTCAACCAAGGCTATAAAACCCAGTCTGTCATAATATTTAAGCGATAATTGGAAGGAGAAGTGAAAGATTAACATCTTCCCCAAGGGTACTTGCGCATAAATAAATGCAACGAATTTGACTCAGCTTTCCGGTTTCTCGATCCAAACCAATATCCACTGCTCCCCAATGCACATAGGTAATCAATGATATTCAAGCCCATTATTAATATTAGTACATTATACGCATCAGGACACATCAGGTAGTTCTCAGGAGAGACCACGAAATAGGAAACCTACTAGTATCTCCAATACCCATTGTTAAATAATTATTGACACTAGCTTATTACTACTATTTCTTTGGTATATATTTTTCGTTTACAATTGGATATATTCTATTGTGCGTGCTTTCTATCATGTAGAACAGCATAATATAAATTGCACCTTTCGCTAGCATATCTGCAGCGTCAACAAACGCAGATAACTAGAGCGATGGAGTGCTGGGCTTTATTAAAAATTTTGAATCTAAAATATGTACTTCGGTAATACAGACTACAAAGCCGCAATGATTACTGAAACCTTAGTGTCAAAGAATGTTCAATAATCTGGCATTCGAAGCTGACGTAAAAATAGAAGTTGTCAGTTTCTTTAATCTTTATATTGTTGTCACGAGTAACAACCACATAGTTTAGGAACTAGTAATTTGTTAACGACGGTGGTGTCTGGATTGGTAGCCACGATATCACGTTCTGTTTGGATGATGAAGTCTAACAATATGTTATTATTATTATTATATTGTCATTTTTCATCGCATTTCCATTTCTGCTATGGTCGCACTACCAACCAAGTCTGCGGAAATACCTAAAGTAGGTTGTGGCGTGTTGTCATGGCTCCATTTCATGTTTTTCTATTTCCCCTATTATCCCCAGTGTTACATAGACAAAAATCTCCTTAGTGTGTAGGCTGTACTTAACAAGACAATGTTTTGTATATCTCTTAAGCTGGGGTTTCAAGGGATTCTTTCAATATGTCGTTTTGTTCCATTTTTTTATAATTCCAAGTGCACCTACTATTACTGGTACGATTCTTGTTTTCAATTTTCACATTTTTTCTATTTCAATTTCCAGGTCTTTATATTTTGACAGTTTTTCGATTTCCTTGGTTGCTATGCTACAATCCACTGGACAAGCCATATCAATTAATAGGCAAGTTTTTTTCATTTTGGTTTTTCACAATAATGTCCGGCCTATTTGCTTCAATGTTTCTGGCTGTGTAGATGGCGTAATTCCATAGAATGATGACATCTATTTCTGTAACCGGTGCTGGGTGATGTTCATACCAGTGTTTGTTTACATGTTTTCCATAGTGTTTACACATTGTCCAATGTAAATGTTGCCCCACTCAATCGTGACGATGTTTATATTCATTTGGGGCAAGTACAGAACATACTCAAATTAGATGGTCTATTGTTTCTTGGTATTTATCACAAAAACTGCATTTTGGATCCACATTATTATGTATAATATTTGCCTGAAAGTGCCTAGTGAAATCTTTCGGTCTTGCGCTGCAAGAATAAAGCCTTCAGTTTCAGACTTTAATCCAGATGCACGTAACCATCGAGGAGTATTAATTTTATCAACATTAGATGTATTGACACGTTCTGGATATTGGCCATGCAGAGAATCTTCTTGACAACGTTGTTACATCTGTTCAAGAGCTTTATCTTTGGCTTTCATTTTCGTATTTTTTGCCGCAATAGTTGGTTCTTGGCTTGTTTTGCTTTTCTACAGAATCTACTAAATGTAAATCTTGTTTGTATTTACTGCCTTCTTTTATTGAATATTGTTCTTTCCGTTTTCATGTTGTTTGACTAATTGTATCATCCAGTTCTTTGTTGTTTCTATTATTATTATTATTATTATTATTATTATTATTATTATTATTATATAGTATATTATTATAATTATTGATATATCCTGTTGGAAAAAGATAACATTATATTTTGTGATTTATTAAATGTTTTATTATTAGTAATAATAGCAGTAACATATTTGCACCGAATATCTCACTTAAGTTGAGAACCTGTTACTGAAGTAAATCAATCTTGATTCTCACAATTGTCACTAATGATATTGGAGAGGGTGTGGTGAAATATTCTTAATTTGAGGCACTTCACAGAATCCTTCATTAAAACATTGATTTTGAATAGGAAGCCAAACTGTTGCCTTTAAATCATTAAGCGTAAACTATTTCGCATTCAGCTGCATCTAAGTTATGGTCAAATTGTTTCTTTCCTCTTCATTTATGGCCTCCGTTCTGCAAAAATATTCCCTGTTTATGCAGATAAGGTAGTAATATATGCTTTTTTAGCACATCCATGATTGTGGCTTTGAAATATCGGGGTAGCCTTTTAGTCTCTAACTCACCGATGCAAATCTTTTTTCTATATCCTTTAATTTGGTCAGCAACCACTTTGATCGCATTCCTCATTTATTCCAAGTAATCCAACACTTAAAAAGCTTTACCTCATCGCGGATGAATATGCTGTAATCTTCTGATATTTGTGTCGGGAATCATGACCTATTCAATGATGGTCGTCCTCGTTTTGATGGCTGCAAAGTAGTAGACGTGATGGAGCAATTTGTTTTGGTTTGCAAAATCTAACGGATTAGAATTCTCTTTTTATTTTTCCCAGTATGAACCATCGGCGGTGGTGATCACAGGTATGTCCTTAAATCCAACAAATACTTCTATATTTGTATCGGGGATTTTGGCAACTGCAGACACATTGTATCTTTTTACTGTTGAGGCAAAAACGTATATATGATACACATATATGCAGTTGTATAAATTAATGTTTGTAATAAATAAGTATAGTGTCGATGATGAAAGACTATGATGTAGATATTTAGGTGTCGATTTAGTTAATTTTTGTGTCTTATTTTCGAGAGTTAAAATATTTTTTATATTACAATAAGATAGCAGACACAGAAAAAAAAAAACTACAAGACGTCCTACAGAAGGTATGTTAAGAGAGTGGCAAGAAAGGAAAACACATAAATTTCAAGAAAATCGAATACATAGTCATCAGCAAAAAAGTCAGCTCAAAATAACAATTACAGGTGATAGACTCTAAAATCAAGCAGGTACAGAAATTTAAATACCTAGGACGTGTTCTAACAGAAGACAGAAAGTGCGACACTGAGATCCTAAGGCGAATCGGCATGACTAAAGAAGCATTCAAGAAGTTGAGTAAAGTATTAAGAAACAGGACAATTTCACTAGAAAAAGAAAGAGAGTACTAGATTGCTATGTGATGTCGGTTCTTCAATATGGGAGTAAATGTTGGACAATATCTTAGAAGATGAAGCAAAAACGTGAAGCAGCTTAAATGTGGTTCTACAAAAGGATGCTCCGGGATATCATGGACCGAGCATGTGAGCAATAAGTGTGGAGTGACATAATCAACGACGTTCCGAAGTAATACGGCATCTACAGGAAAAGAAATCCAATGCAAATTCATCAAAGAGGTCTAAAATATAGATATGAAAGCATATTTATTTAGTCAGTTTTTTTATATACGCGATACACCTTTGGGTGATCATATCACAAAAGATACATGATTGACTGGGCAAAAGTTTTTCCCGCAGTAGATTTCCATTACTTTCTTCGGTAGGCTGTTTGCTATCAAGGTTGTGGAACCTAATCTGCCATGTTATTTAACCCATAGCTTGAGGGGAAAGCGCCGGATTAATACCTTTCATGTCGGTATGACACGTTTTTCAATCTCATGGTGCACAGTTTGTCAAGCATATGTTCTCTTGATAATATGAGCCTGCGGTGGCAATACTAGCGCTCGTCATATTTGCAAAATATCTGAATGCCATACCATAATTTGACCAAAGCCTTGAGAATGAAATTGTGTGGAAGAAACTCATAAACCTTTCTATAGTTGTGCTATCAGGAAGTAAGAAGGTATCCATTCTCTCTAAGAAACTCTCTCCAAGAAACTGAAAATTTAGCTAGCATACTTTTAGTATAAAACTCAGGTAATCTCAGTGAAACATAAATTTAACAAGAATTATTAGCTAGTTAATTTATATAAAAGATATATTCGGAAAAGTGCACCCAGATTTATGAATCAATAAAGCATTATTCGAATATTCAACTTGTTAACGATTAACGATCAGAAACTAAATATCTATAGATTTACATGAGAAAACAAAACTAATTAATAAAACATTTAACATTAGAGTTCAATACATAAAGAGAACAAAGAAAAAAACGCATGAATATCAAAACGAATTTTCACAAAAGCGTTTTACAAGGTTTTGCATGTTGGCCTTATGTGCAAACTCCAGTGTCTTCATTATATCTGGACGATTGTTTGATTTCATTCGATAGTCTCTATCAAATCGTTTAATGAAGATCGATTTGCACGGGTAAGCTTCCAGATCCTTTCATGCATACGCGGTCGTTCTTCAAGGCTCTTAGTCCTGAGTTTTTTTTAATCTATATTAGTAATATTCCTGATGCAATCAGTTCTAAATAAGGCATATATGCCGATGACACCACCAATTACTACAGTCTCAATAAGAAATCTGTCAAGGCTGACAATGTTAACAGAATTGGAGTAGATAGACAACTGGAGTAGATAGACTAAACTATCGCCCGGTTCACACTCCACCCACATCTATTGACCAGGTGAAGAGGCCCATCCCTTGTTCCCTGTTTAGGATGTGGTTTCCGGCTTTCTCTTTTCCATTCTTTTTCCCCTTACGTAGCCCCCTGCGCATCAGTGGTGTTATCGCCTTGCTTGGGGTGATATGATTAAAAAAAAATGACTGCTGCTCTTGAAAAAGGCCTCCAATCTTTAATGTAATGCGGTAGGAAATATCTATTAGATTTTAATGCCTTCAGAACGAAAACGGTATCCGTTGACCATCATAGAGAAACTTTCCGACTTATCTTCAGAAAGGATGACTCCAGTTTTCTAAAGAGCAACACACTACGCCTCCTTGGCCTCACACTCTCGACCGACCTGAAATGGACCGACTACATTCAATCTATACCTGCATCTAGGAATTTTGTTTCACTGTGTCGGGCAAAAAATCTTTTCTCTTTCAGAATCTGTTTTGCACATTTATAAATCTACCATTGGCCCGTATATTGAATACTGTTAAATATCTGTTCGGGCGCTAACCTGTAAACATTTCTCGACAAAATACTAAAGAGGATCTTCAATGTAATAGATCCTGACTTGGTAATCCAAAATCAGTCCCTTTCTCACCGACATAATTTGACTTCCCTCCGTCTTTTTTTAAAAGTAATTTCATAGAAACTGCTCTGACGTGGTTCGTTCTCTGATACTCAGATTACATGAACTTACGCGGGCTATTAGATTCGCATCAAGGTCCCACCATTTTACTGTTGAAATGTAAGCGTCTTTTCTACTTATACCGACTTTTACTCGCAATTGCTGTCTATAGAACTCCATTCCATTCACATGCTTCTTTGAAAGCTACAATCTTCAAAATTTTAAACGCAACGTTAATTGTCATCATTTATCTCCTTGAATGTCATCTTTCTTTTGTTGTTTCTTCGACACATCTATACCTATTTTTTCTCACTGTAATACCCCTGCGCACCAGTGGTGATACTAACTTTCCTTGGATGAAATAATTCAAAAATAAAAATTAATAAAATCAAAATTTGTTGAGGTTCACCTGTTATTCTTCATGTGTTGTGAGTGACATAATTAACATAATATCTATATATATATATAAATCAATCTGTGAGTATGTGTGTGACTGTACCCTATGCACGGCTACATCTTTTAAGCTATGCCATTCAAATTTTCTAGGGACACATATCTACAGGGAAGCCAGGTCGACACATACATTTTGAGTTTAAGTTCAGCAACTTTCTCTTTCGCTCTTTTTGGCCAATGGAGCAGATTGTCTACATATGCTCCGTAAAACATCTTAGATGGTTGCTAAATCAAATCACACATGTCAAACGCGACTAAAATATTTTTATAAAAAAAAATGAGCCTTTATATTTAATTTTATCCCGACGTTTAAAAATTCATTTAGTCAACAAAAAATATAAATATTTTCTCCCGTAATATTGTAACAAATACAAACCCAGTGTTGTTCACAATGTCACACAAAACAAAAAATCACACATGTCAAACGCAACTAAAATATTTTTTATTAAAAAAAAATGAGCCTTTATATTTAATTTTTATCCCGAAGTTTGAAAATTCATTTAGTCAACAAAAAATATAAATATTTTCTCCCGTAATATTGAGACAACTACAAACCCAATGTTGTTTACAATGTCACACAAAACAAAAAATCATGTTTACGCAAAACTTAAAGAAAACCGAATTTTTTAATAGAATTTGTGAAAAATTTTTAAACAACAATTTTTTATATAACTATTTTTTTATATAACCGAGTTTTAAAGGAATTTATCCATTTAATATTATAAATATTATTGCATCTCGAGATTTGATGTTTGTGTGAGTATTGCAAACATTGCACGGGCAACGCTGGGCTATGATGTTAGTATTTAATAAAACTAATTTTTTTTTTTTTTTTAATCATATCACCCCAAGCAAGGCAAAAATGCCACTGATGCGCAGGGGGCTACGTAAGAGTGAAAAGACTGGAAAAGAGTAAAACCGGAAACCACAACCTAAACAAGAAACAAGGGGTGAGCCTCTTCACCTGTTCAATAGACGTGGGTGGAGTGTGAACCGGGCTATAGTTTAGTCTATCTACTCCAATTAGTTTAGTCTATCTACTCCAATTAGTTTAGTCTATCTAGTGTTTTATGTATTCTTCTAACGGAGAAGTGGCAATATGTATATCCTCTTGCATATCTTGGGGCAAAGATAATTTTGAACAAACGCTGTCTCATAATTTAATATCTATCAAACTGTAAAGCATACTCTAGCTAATAGAGATATCAATTGCTATGTTTAAGGATGAAGACATCCATTAACCTTCATTTAATATTAAAATAACCTTAAAATGATAACAATAAAACAAAACTGTTACAGAATTATTGTAAGAGAAGTAGCATTATTCATGATTTTGCTTAGAAGAAAACTTACAGGAAATTCATGGATGTTGGAAGAAGAGAATTGCTTAAATTGACATGAACATTATCCCTAGCTTGTTTACATTTATCTTGTGCCAAAATTGACAAAGAGGAAGTTCCATTGGCTACATTATAAATATGGACTCTCTCTACATTGTAAAATGTTTAATTGCAAAGAAAAAATAAAAACATATAAAAATAAATCAATAGTTGCATCTATCTATCTATCTATCTATCTATCTATCTATCTATCTATCTATCTATCTATTAATATTTTCTAAACATATGCTGTTAAATATAAGAGACAATGAATGTCTATTATGCTTAATCATGAGCCGTTCTAAACGTCGTATTCTTGCTTTAATTTCAGTTGAAAATTAAGACAAAAATTCTCCAACATTTGGATAATTATTTATTGATTTTCTTCTAAGCATTCGGCTCATATGAGCCATCTTCAGAGTTTCACCGCTATATAGCTGTGTATGAAAAGAGACTCGCTGCCGAAAAATGAAATAAACGGAATTGTTTTAACAGTTTTTAAAGTTGAGAAGATAAACAGATTATCTGCAGTCATAACAATGGTATGGTATGGCTAGGTTTTAGTTGTACTCATATTTAATTAAAGACTGTGTAATTTCGCATAACTTAAGATTACACATTAAAAATTTCAATAAACATTTAGCTAGTAACTACTTGTCAAATTCCAAGTCTATTATTTGATTGATCCACTTTCACATACTTATTTTTGTACGCCTGTGTGTAGCGATATTAGTGAGAATAGACACCCTGTATGGTAAAACAAAATAATAGTAAAACATGATCTATCTATCTATCTATCTATCTATCTATCTATCTATCTATCTATCTATCTATCTATCTGAATATTTTCCTTATCTATCTATCTATCTATCTATCTATCTATCTATCTATCTATCTATCTCTAATATTTATATAACCGTGCATGAAAAGATGGTTATTGCTAAAAAATGAAATTAACGCAATTGTTTTAGCAGTTGGGAAGTTAAAAATTATCTGCACTCAAAACAATTGTATATTATGGCTAGGTTTTAGTCATCCTCGTATTTAATTAAGGACTGTGTAATTTCACTTAAGTAAAAATGACACTTTGAACATTTCAATAAACATTTAGTTCGTAAATATGTGTCAAATTCGCAGTCTATTACTTGATTGATCCACTTTCGCATATTTATTTTTGTACGTCTGTGTGTAGCAATATTAGCGACATTCAAACGCTTAATGACCAGAAAGAAATTATAACATGATCTATCTATCTATCTATCTATCTATCTATCTATCTATCTATCTATCTATCTATCTCAGTATGTATATTTGATTGGCTGCTAGCAGTAGTTAAATTAATAAGAATATATAGACTCGATAGTAAATAGATTTCACAAAAGCAGAAATCAAAAGTAGGATGCGTACTGAAAGGATAGCAATTGTATTCAAATGTATTGAGAACAAAATAACATTTATGCCTACGCAATAAATCCGCATCGTTTATTAATGAGAAAAATAGGATTTAGTTAATCTCACGATATGAATCAACATTTCAATAAATGAGAATTATTACATCATTTAATACACATAGTTCCCTTTAGAAATTAGGCGATATAATAATTATGTGATGAAGTCGAGGATTAAATCGCTGCCATTTATCGTCTTTTTTAAATGTAGGCAAAAGTCAAGATTAAGAAGGGAGGTTTTGTAGACAAATCAATTTACTCTAGCTGCGAAGGTAACTTCACGCCATCTATGTTTCTGTTTCCGGGGTTTAATCTGGTAGCACATTTTGAAATGCATGGAATAGAAAAATGTCGAGAAGATAAAAGTAAACTGATCGCAAAGAAAGTCCTCGGTGAAACTTTCTTCAGATATGTAGTCTTATGTATCACTAAACATTTATCTCTTTGTCTCTCATACTATATTTGCCGATCTGGTGTTGCAAACTTAAATGTATGAAGAGTGAAACAAAGAAACAATTATAATAGAAATTATAAAACACTTTTTATAGAGAGAACGAAACAAGAACGATTTTAAAAGAGTTACAATTCATTAAGAGAAAAAAAATAATAGCAACGTTTTTGCTTACACTCTGAAATTATATTTATTATTTTCTTTCTTAATTGGAGTAGATACATGACCCAAACCGCCTCCGGTCTCAGGCTCTATGTTGCGTGCGTTAACTGGCTATAAGTTAGCCGCACCTGAGTCTGAAGCTGTTCGCCTCCGTTCCACCTCCAGTTGATCGAAGATGTCAAACGATCAGTAGAAATCCCTCGCTCCCCCTGCCACGTTGTGTTTTCTGACCTGGGGAAAGGAGACGGTCGTCTTCCTCTTGCACTCTTTGACAACTGAAAATCCAGAGACGATTGGGTTCATAATGCAAAAATAAAGGAAACAAACAAGAACAAAATAAATTAACAAGACAGTAGAGAAGGCCAGTCTATGTGAACTAATGATTATATTGTATCTCTTTGTACAGCAAAGCGAGAGATTAAAAAAAGAAAAAGAAAAAAAAGAAAATATAATCTTACATTTTTCAGAGTCCACAATTACTAGCAGCTACTATATCTATTTGTCGTTAGAAGGAATACTGTCTTTATGCTCTCCTTCCCCTGATTTCTGCTTAGAAGTAGTGTACGTCTACTAGCGTGGTAGGAGGGGGAATTTTCCGCGTTTTCTTTGAGCGATTCTCTCTCTCATCTCTCTCTGGCGTATCTCTGTGGTTTCTGACTGGGTTCTTAAATACGTCGCTTTTTTGTTTAAACCTTTTCAAAATGACGTGGAGTTAAAAGTGATCAAAATATTTGTCCATAAAAGTTTATTGTCAATTTTGTGTATCTGACCTAAATCACCTGCTTACGAATTCGAGCCGATGTCTGCAGAACTGAAAGTTAGGAGACAAGATTTTGTTGACTTTGAACATTCACCTGTCAACGCCAATTACAAAATCATCATTACGTAGGTGGTCTTTTTTTAATCGACTGATAATTCCGTTTCTAGTTGCTCTTTTATCTCTTCTCCGAAAGAGAAAGGGAGGGAAAACAAACAAGGAAGAAAGTAACAGAATTCTCTCCCTTTGAAAGGCCAGCTTTGACATCTGGTCCTTGTTCAAGTATTATCATATCAGTCGATGTTATTTCGACGATACTTTATGTTTTGCCTTTCTCCTATCTCTCTCCCACCTTATAGCTTATTTCTTTCTTCCTCTTTTTTGTAGTTTTACTAAGAAATAAGGATATAAGATATACACACGGAGATATTCTCTACATATATATTCCGGGGTTCGAATCCAGGGTCCGTCGATAACTGGTTTAACGTGTGTGCGTAAGAAACACTTACAGTGTTACAGATAGGTTCGTCTATTTTCCGGTCCCAATCTTTTGAACAGGAGTAAATCTTTTATCATTTCTTTCTTGTTTAGGATTGTGTTTACAGTTCCGTCTAAAATACTTTTAATTTTCTTTTCCTTCCAGTAGTCTCTTGCGTCTTCGTATCATAAATACAAATACAAGTTTTCTTTTGAACAGGAGCTTAGGTTTAGAACTTGTTTCCTGTTTAAGAGCGGGTTTCGGTTTCTTCAAACGCATTTTATATTTTATTTCCTTCCCAGTAACATCTTAGCAAAATTGTCGACTTACTTTGTGTAATTCATATATTTTACAAATATAATCAATTATTTTAAAATATTTCGAATCATTGCTTGTTATTCAAAACATCTTATTCATCTATTTTTAATCCAAGATAAGACCGAACAAATCTCGATACATTCACAGAATCATGTTGTTATGTCCCAGAAAGGGATATATATATATAGATATCATCTGAGGTAGGTAAGTTGTTTAGGCATATATGACCAGGTAGGACAATATAAGACGTAGACGTAATGTATGGTACTCCTATGCAGTATACTGAGACGGAGGCGTAGTCAATAGCCGAAGATCTCCAGTCGAAGACCTGAAGACCTCTAGTGGTAGATATTTAATAGTAGTAAATCACTGATGTGCTTTGTGGTGCAGTGTGTATCGGCCCAGAACGTGAAATCGGGGAGCCGAGTTCGAATTCCAGTTGAATTCATTGCAATCACTTACGCGCAAATACCCTTAGGAAAGGTATTAATCCGTCTCTTCCTTCCAGTTATGGGATAAATAATGGGACAGATTGGGTTCTATAACGTTGGCTGGCAACCAGTCTACCGCAGAAAGCAATGGCAACCTACTGCGGAATAATCTTCTGCCCAGTCAGTCATGTCTCGAAAGAGACATGATCGCTCAAGCGTGTTTCACGTATGGCACTTAACTAACTGACTGAGATCGCTGGATATCTCGACGTCATCACCGTTGTCTACTTGCATATTTATGGTTGACATCAGTCAATCACAGTCAAGTGAGGTGGGACTAAGGTGTATACATATTCATTACCTATTCATTACATCAGATGGTATACTCACTTTCATTGTGTTTTAAATGTAGACTGAATGTTTCATTCAAATTGATTTTTACCAAAAAGAGCAACACTGGGTAGTAGGCTCCAACGTGTTTGCTTCCTTGAATAAATGACTTTTGATCTTCGCACATCAAGGACCAGTCGATATTTTTCTTTATATTTTTCTTAATCTTACATTTTTCAATTTTTAACACATCCCCTTCCATTCAAGGGCATCATTTTGCTCGCAGATGAAAGTTTTTTCGTTAAAAATCTATTGATTTTGTATATTAAATTTCGATTTTAATTTAATTAAAATTAAGATTTAAAACATTCTTCACATTTCGTAATCCTATGGTGTATCAAACAAGACGGAAAATAAGACTGGAAATAACTATTGCTTTTTATTTGTCTGTGCCAACGTCCAAAGAGTCTGGACTCCAGGACCATCGATTAGTTTAAAGGTTTCATTACACCCGAGCAACAACGGGCTATACTGCTAGTATGCATGTAAATGTCATCATACGCATTTGTTTGCAATAAGAGAATATTATCAAACTTAGAAGTCTTTTTTTCAATTACTATTAATTGATTTATTTACTAAGTTATTCTTTAGGTTCATTTTACAAACAGAATTAAAATCGATGGCGTCTGCATTCGAAAACTTATTGAATAAGATTGAATAAGATAGAATACTGGCTTTGTTTTATGATCAGACGACGCTATGTGCAACGTGTGTTTATCAGAAAGCGACTGACTTCAAAGGGAAACAGAATAAGCAGTAAGAACAACTTGTAACTTAAATCCTTGTATATTTTCGATAAAGTTCAGTATTAGAACTAAAGATCTGATCTTCTTGTCTTATTATCTGATAGTTCTTTAAGATGCAGCTGATCTTTTAAGCCCTGTTGGCCATCTGTACTTGAGAAAGAAAACAACAACCCAAAGAATTGCGTAAAATCTTTGCAAAACTTCCGCTAGCCTTACAAGTTTAGTCTTTTATCTCTGAAATAATATATTATAATACGGTAATCTATGAGATATTTAAATGTTTATTAATTGCTATAAAAATTGTCAACGTTGATTTTTATGTCATCATGTATTTCTTCTTTGCCTTGAGACCAAGTTCACACTCCAAAGTCGTGTAATTATTAGCAAACTTGTCTCACTAGAAAAAAAAAATACGGCGTTGAGTTCGATTCTCATTGGGGATATACATTTATTTTTGTACCACATCTAATCTATGCTGAGAAAATCCGTAATATTTAAACATTGTCGACGAAGCCCTATTCGGGTAAGTTTAAAAAGTAAATGCAACCTAAGACTCAGGAGACATTTCCCCAGGTAGTATCTCTCATTCAGGAGGAGGCTGGATATAGTGGCAGACTCATCCAGAAAAGGGTGAGTGCCGTGGTGTCTTGGACAACTTTCCCATAGTTAAACACACTTTAAACCTTGACAATGTGTCACATTCGTTAGCAATATTGGCACAGATAAAATTACTTTTGCGTTTAGTTCAAAGTTCTGATCTAAAGGCTAATGTAGATTATATTTTCAATGATTTAATTCAACGCAGTTGTAATGCTGTTTTTTATAATGTAATATAAAGCCATTGTTTTTTTTTATGAAATAAACTAATTTGTTCGAAACGTTTAGTTTTTATTACTGTTGTATAGTGAGACGCCTATGGTCAACTTGACGTGACATAATGATCAAAGATTAATTGTAATCTTTAAAGGTTGAAAGAGACTAACCACAAATGTGCAATAATAGCAAGTGGAGCCAAGTCTGCACAGCACCACAGCGAAACCTACTGTAAAATTTCTTAAAATTTAATAAAGAAAAACGAAGAATTAATTTAATGTTTTTCTTTTGTGTAAGGAACCCCACACAAAAGTTTGTAAAAGTTTTATGATGTAAATTATATATATATATATATATATATATATATATGTGTGTGTGTGTGTGTGTGTGTGTGTGTGTGTGTGTGTGTGTGTGTGTTACGGAAATTAACGAAGATTAACGAAATTGGCGATGAAGAATCGACAATTTAAAATAATTTGTTTCAACATTATTTTTGATAGATAGTGGTATTTAAGTAGATATTCTGTTTATAATCAAACAGTATTATATATTTATTTCTACCGGCCTGATTCTCATAATTTTTGTTACTAATATATATATATATATATATATAAACATGAATCAGTTTAAATTAAAATAAATCAAATTAGATTAAAGACAATTTTTCAACATGTTCTTTGCTTATTCTATTCATCTTGTCGGATTCAACCCATATATTAAAATTTATACATATTTATATAGTGCGCATTAAAGTGAACAGACAGAAATGACAGTTTGATGGTAAACACAGTCAGACCATGTGAGTTGTGTTTTTCTCGAATATAATTATATATAATCATATAATTATGAATTAAATGTACATTGCGACACGGAAATATCTATGTTTCGAGATAGAATCTCGTCATCAGGTAATGTTGGATGTCGGTTTTGAAAATGATCTATATTTAAATTAAAAAAAACATTGGTTTGCTATTTATGTATGTGGGAAGATATAAAATGTATGTGTGTGTCCCATTTAACTAATTAGAATAAAGTTTTACTTTGAAATTCGTTTCTGAATACATACTTTTTTCTTTCTTTTTTCTTTTTTCTTTTATCTCCCAAAAGGTCAAAGTGTCAACCTACATTTAACCTATTTTTTCTTTTTTGTTTTTGTTTTTAATTTTTATTGCTTCTCACTATATCCTATTACGTTTGCTGTATCTATTCTAATACCAAAAATATTCTTTCTGCTTTCTCTCTCTCTCTCTCTATCTCTCTTTCTATCTCTCTCTGTCTCTATCTGTCTCTCTATCTCTCTCTCTATCTCTCTCTCTATCTCTATCTCTCTCTATCTCTCTCTCTCTATCTCGATCTCTCTATCTCTATCTCTCTCTATCTCTCTATATCTCTCTAACACTCTCTCTCTATCTCTCTCTCTATCTCTCTCTCTCTCTCTCACTATATATATATATATTTAGTATATCTAGGCAGCAAGTAATTTTCTAAACATATGCTGTTAAATATAAGAGGCAATGAATGTCTGTTATGTTTAACCATGAGCCGTTCTAAGCGTCGTATTTTTGCTTAAATTTCAATTGAAAATAAAGACAAAAATTCTCCAATATTTGGATAATTATTTTTTGATTTGCTTATAAGCTTTCAGCTCACATGAGTCATCTTCAGAGAGGTTATTTAGACAGTAATACAATAATATCCACCATCACCGACGATTTCATTTTGTGTTGACATAAAACTCCGCTTGGCAACGGCAATAGTTACCAAAAATAATAAACGCAGTTCTTAAATTTGCAATGCGGTTTTATGATGTCATTTATACATATATATGATAAGCTCCATATCGTAATGTCAGAAATGCAATCTAGGTTGTCTATTGCATTCTGCGTAGTCTATTGTATTATGCAAACTGTTGTTTTTCCGCGTAGTTTTTTTAATCATTATTTACATGTTTTATCTTATCTATTTTATTTTTTTATATTTATCTGAATTTATTTTTGTTTTTTATGAATTGTATCATGTTCTCGATTCAGCTGTAATTGTTTTTATACTGTTTATGTAGAATATCTTACGTATGGTGCTTGATACGGAAAAGTGTTAAAGCAGGTATTTACGCCATGAACTTTGCTATTTCCCAATCCCTTACGCAAGTGGTGAACTTCCCCACTCGCTTCCCAAGCACTCCCTCGGATCATTCCTCACTGCTAGATATATGTTTCACCTCTGCGCCTGACGCCTGTCAAGTCTCGCAGCTTTGCCCTCTCGGCAACTCCGACCACGCTGTAGTCTCCCTCAGTATTTCTTTCCAATCTCACTCCCCCCCAGGAGCCCCCTACTTATAGAACCTCCTACCTCTACCAAAAAGCTGACTGGGATGCCTTTCGCGATTTCCTCTGCGACGTCCCTTGGGGAAAAGTGTTTGACCTATCAGTTGATGACTGTGCCTCTGAGGTCTCGTCATGGGTGAAAGCTGGCATTGATGCCTTCATACCCACCAGGAAGTATTGCTTAAAATCTCATTCCTCTCCGTGGTTCTCTCCGGCCTGCTCAGCCGCCATTGCCCACAGGAACCATTACTTCCGTCTATTCCGGAGACAGCCAACTGATCACAATAGGCGCCTGTTCACATCTGCTCGCAATGAGTGCAAGAGAACCCTAAATGACGCCAAACAGTTGTTTGCTGAGAGAATGCGACAACACATAGCTGACCGCAAGTTCGGCTCCCAGGACTATTGGAGGATTTGTAAACGAGTGCTCAACAACAGGAAATCCTCAATACCTCCTTTAATCCATGGATTTGAGGTTCTCATGTCATCTGCGGACAAAGCTGAGTGCTTTGCCCACTGATTCTCATCCAACTCCACATTCGACTCGTCCGGAGGGCACCTACCCGACTTCCCTATTAGAACTGAGGCCAAACTGCACAACGTATATATTACCCCGACAGTAGTGTCCAGAGTAATTTCAAAACTCGACCCCCATAAGGCGTGTGGAGACGATGGAATCCCGGTGATAGTCCTTAAGAGGTTTGCCCCTGAACTTTCCCCTGTCCCCTCTAAACGGTTTAACTACTGCCTTTCTGCTTCCTACTTTCCTGCATACTGGAAATTCTCTTCAGTCGTTCCTGTATTTAAGAATTGTGGTGAACCCTCAGACCCATCCAACTATCGCCCTATCAATCTTCTACCGATATTCGGGAAAGTATTCGAGGCTATAATCAATGCTGATATAGTTCATCATCTCACCGCCAACAAACTGTTCTCCGACAGCCAATATGGATTCCGCTTTGACAGGTCCACGGCCGACCTGCTAACAACCGTAACGGAGTACATGCTACAGGCCCTTGATGAGTCTGACGAGGCTCGCGCGGTTGCTCTGGAAATCTCCAAGGCTTTTGACATGGTTTGGCACTCTGGCCTCCTATGCAAACTACGCGGCTATGGTCTTACCGGTCGCCTGCTTGACCTAATCCAATCTTTCTTAAATAACCGCAAAATGAAGGTCGTTCTGAATGGGCGTGCCTCTTCGTCCTACAGCATGAATGCTGGTGTCCCACAGGGCTCTATTCTGGGCCCGACGCTCTTCCTTATTTTCATCAACGACCTCCCAGATGAGATCAAGTCCCAATTAGCATCTACGCAGATGACACTACAATATACTCCCGCTCCAGTAAGAAACCTGTCGTGGCGGACTGACATAATCTCGCTGCTGACCTTGAGCGGGATCTACACTCTGTGGTGAACTGAGGCAAGAAGTGGCTTGTCAACTTCAATTCATCTAAGACCAAGCTGTTGTCTGTCAACCATTACAGGCAACTTCTTCTGCCTCCCATAAGCATGGACCAAGTGATTCTCCCTGAGAGTAATACACTACGCCTCCTCGGACTTACCCTGTCCTCAGACCTCAAATGGAACCACTATATTGAATCCATAGCAAAATCTACTGCTAAGAAGATTGGGTCACTATGTCGATCCAGGATTTTTTTTCCACCTGAATACATCCTGCATATATACAAGTAAACCATCCGTCCGTGCTTGGAGTACTGCTGACATTTATGATCATGTGCACCTGCCGTTCTCCTCAGTGTTCTTGACAAGCTCCAAAGGAGAATCTGTAATGTGATAGGTACTGATCTGGCGACTCGACTGCAGCCACTTCCCCATCGTCGAAATGTGGCCTCCCTCTGTCTCTTCTATAAATACTTTCATGGCTTCTGCTCGGATGAGCTTAAGTCACTGATGCCTCCTCAACAGGTGTTTACTCGTGCAACTAGACTGGCAACTGGGTCCCACCCATTCACAGTCAGGTTAGCCAAATGCAGATGACAATTCTACTCCTGCAGCTTCCTCTCTCGCACTTCTCGCCTGTGGAACTCACTCCCGTATTCTTGCTTTCCTGACGGCTACAACCTCCAGAAATTTAAATGCAAAGTCAATACTCATCTACTAACCACTGGCCTCTAGCTCTCTCCCCTCCCCTATATAACCTTCCCTTTCTCTCCACCTATATATCGCACCTGCTTTCTCAGCTTTCTATTGTTCCTTTCTAACTAGTTTGTACTCCTAACTCTTTTCTAATTAATATTTTTACATTTATGTAACCCCCTGCACATCAGTGGCGTTTCTGCCTTGCTCGGGGTGAAATGATTAAAAAAAAAAGGAAAAAAAAGGAGTTTATACAGCACATGGCCTGACGATTGTGTTTAGCATGAACCAGATTATCGCCTCTGCTTGTTAATTGCAATATCCACAAAACAATTGCTTTGAAAGTATTTATAGTACAAGCAAAAGTAATTTACGCTTTAGTGATTTGATAATTAGTGAAGCGAAGCTGCCAAGCCAGAACTGGTAAAGTTATCAATTTTTCACTCAAGTCCTTCATAACAAATTGCCTCTTATGGCTCTTGAGATGTATTCTGCGCCACTATAGCCGTGAACTGGTTCGAGAATCGGCTAGTGCCTTGACGAATAACCTGTTGAATAGTCCTGCTAAACGCTGAGTAAATTTTCTTGGGCCGACTCGATAATTCTTTTCCTTCTTTTTCTATGTGCCTTGTTCTTTCAGGACGTAGACGTCCATGACCTTCCACCTATCACTATCTCTGGTGGTGCTTAGCACGCTTTCTCCTGTAGCATCTCGCAACCCCCGTTTTCTCATCCACCTGCTCAGGCTCTTTAAATATGTTATACGCTGTTTTCCTCTGTCTCTTTTCCCTTCTATCTGGCCTGTTAGTATCATATTCTCCAAGCTCTCCTTTCTCATTGCATGTCCCAGGAACTTTAGTTGTCGCCTCCTGATGCTCAAATCTTAATTTCCTTTTCGTTTTCATTATTCTTAACATCTCTGGCACGCGTCCTTTGACATGCAAATTACTCTTCGGATCTCTGTATCACACTTTCCGTCTTCTCTTAGAAAGCTTCCCAGGTATTTAAATATTTGTATCTGCTTGATTTTGGTATTCCGCCACCTATATATGGCATATTGGAATGCTCTTTTTGCTGATGACCATACATTTGGTTTTCTTGTAGTTTATTTATAGTCCTTTTTGTTACTCTCTTCAGCTACCTTCTCTAATAGGTTTTGTAGTTTCTTTTCCGTGTCTGCAATCAGCACTGTATCATCTGCGTAACTAATTTTGTTCAAATTGCGGCCTCCGATGACAAAAATATGATAATTCAGGCAGGTTTAAACACTGTCAAATCGTTAGTCTTTTTCATGTCTTTTAAATTAATGTAATGTAGGCGATATCGATTGACTGCACTGATCGCTGAAAACAAATGACTAAATTTAAATCAATTACAGATTTCTATCAATATGATCTTAAACAGTTGACAAGCTAAAATTTAGCCTAATTACCAAGTTTTCAAAATTTCTCCATTGATTGTTAAAAAAAAGCACTTTTAACTTAACATTTTTTGAAACAAGTGTTTGAGTCTAACCAGGCAAGAGATATATTATTTTTATTTGCCTTAAGATTTCGGAAAGCAGTATATACATATCTCCGCAGGATGATCTCTTACGCTGTATCACAGCTCATCATCAGTACGGTTAGATATCCGATTGCTAGCAGCCAGGATTGAAACCCGACCGAATTGATATCAGTCGGCAATTTTACCTCTGAGCTATGAGTGCTAGGAAGATAAAGGCAGAATTTTTTATATTTTCCCGAATTTTGGCGATATAGTCAGATTCAGTTGAGTGTTTGATTCGTGAGTATTAATCTTTGACGTTGTTTCATTGAACAGATTACGTACTGTGCTGTATTCTATATTCATAAACTATGGTGGATATGTTCAACAATAAAGGTTTGCTATACTCATTTGTCTTCCACTCCCAACAGATATACAATATCAAAAACTTCCGATACAGTCCGGTTTTTGGAATGATTAAAAAGACTTACTTTTTACCAAGACATTTCCCACTTCCCTGTTGTCGTTCTTTTCAAAAGTCGCAGATAAAAATTTGTTAATTTAGATTTTAATTTGATTAAACCTGGTTGCACAAAATACAAATTTTTACTTCTACACTGATACTACCACTTCTGAACCAAGTAAACATCTTACGAACAATATTAGGACGCTATCATCATAAATGGCATTCAACTTTATACTGTTTATAAAACTGTTTTTCTTTCCGAAAATGAAATTAAATAATAATTTGATAAAATATCAAATAATAAAACTAATCTCATCATCCTCCACTGTTCCATTCAACTGACAAATATTTAAAATTTACAATCCACACAGGAATCGTGGAGAATAACTCCCAACCAAATCGATAGCATTGGATAAGGGGAGAATTGATTGTTACAGTAATGTCTCTTTTATAAATTTTTGTAGGACCCAATGGAATATATATAATGAAACCCAAAACTCAAACCAGTATTTAAATAAGATTTGCGCTCAAGATATAAAATACCGAACATATATTCAATCTTGAAGAACTTGGGTAAGTTTTGAAAGCACGGTATAATAAGGGACTACGGATTGGATTAAGGAATCGGAAATCAGTGCCCGAATTTCAGCTGATCCCATTACATTCTCTTAGGGGATACCCTTGGAAAAGGCATGAATACAACTGTTCTCCCCTTGTCTATAGATTAACAGCTGGACAGACTAAGATCTATAGACTTAGATGGCAAAAAATTCAAAATTGTATGTAACCATAGCAAAATATATGCTATGTACTTAAGGAAAGAATCGTTCACATTGACTTGATGACCCAGATTTTGGTAGACTATTGTCTAGGAAATTTTGAGTAGCTGCATCGAAAATTAAATTTGCGTGCGCTATTGGTTATGTTGTGACTGACAAAATATTTCAATACTAGCAGTATAGCCCGGCGTTGCTCAGGTGTAATGAAAGCTTTAAAACTAATCCATGGTCCTCGAGCTCAGACTCTTTGGACGTTGGCACGAAAGACTAAAAAGCAGTAGTTGTTTCCAGTTAAAGCGAAACCGTCGATTGAAAGAAAAATGAATGGATGTAAGTCAAATTTTGATTTCCTAGTATCGATATCAAATAAGTTTTTTCGTCGTTAACTTAATTTTGAAGGCTAAATAAGTCCTCTGAGTAAATGGTATTATGGCTGAGACTAAGAACTACAATTATACTTACTTAGAGCCAAACCCGAAGGAAAACTAAAATAAAAGAGTTGAAAAAATACAGACATACAGGCAGATAAAGAGACACACACGCAAACATCTTGCGTTATATATATATATATATATATATATATATATATATATATATATATATATATATATAATCAATTTTCTGCACTATTGTAAGAACTGCAACCTTGAAATTTCTGAATATCGTTTCTTATGTCTTTGTCTATGAGTGTATCAAATTTGATTAAAATCGGATCACTCCTTCTATAGCCCGATTTTTTCGATTATCGATTTTCGATATTTATTGGGGATACCTCGAGACAAAACCTAGCTAAGGACACTCGTTGACGCTTATTACTATAAGCAACTGTGTAAATTTTCAAGACAATCGGTTCAGCCGTTTCGGAGTCTGTATGTAACGGACACACACATACATATACACATATACACACAGACAAAGTTCCATTTATAAATAAATTTAGATATTTAAATTTGATTTTCGTCGATGTTAGGTAATTATTTTGTTTAGATCCAGAGTATTTTAACGTGTAGTAAATGGCCTTCAGAGAATATTCGAATGCGTTTCACATGCTCACAAATGAAATGCAATTTTTCAAGGCAATCATAAATTTTAGATTGCAATCGAATGTCATTTGATAAATGATCGATAAAAGTAAAAAAACGCGGCAAAAATGTTCATGGTAACTACAACATCGTTGTTAGGTTTTCAAGTGGAGAAATTTGATATAATTATTTTAAGAATAATGGCATAACAATTTTACATGCTCTACATTATTTAATCTTATAATTGAATGTTAATGGAGATGTACATTTGTATACACAGGGCTCAAAAATACATGAATGCTCATAATTATATCAAAGTAGTATAAACTTAGTGATATATATCCTAGGAATATAAACGTTATGTTTATATGGTAAACGTGCTTGAATTGACATTCTTGTAGTTTTAACCCTCTAGGGCCATTCGTATCATATTTGATACAGTATGAATGGCCCTGGAGGATTAAATATCTATCTCTCTAAGTCTTTGAAATATCTATCTCTCTATCTAAGTCTTTTAACCCTCTAGATCCATTCGTATCATATTTGATACAGTATGAAAACAAGCCTTGAAAAAAATATTTTCCTGAAAAATTTTTTAAGAGAAATATTTTATAAATTTCAAATGAAAGCAGTACTGACTGCTCAGTCAATGAATACCAAATGTTTCCTTATAGGGAAATACCAAATGTTTCCTTATAGGGAAATACCAAATGTTTCCTTATAGGGGAATACTGAATGTTTCCTTATAGGGAAATAGTGTATCAAATATGATACGAATGGCCCTAGAGGGTTAAATATCTATCTCTCTAAGTCTTTGAAATATCTATCTCTCTATCTAAGTCTTTTAACCCTGCAGATCCATTCGTATCATATTTGATACAGTATGAAAACAAGCCTTGAAAGAAATATTTTCCTGAAAAATTTTTTAAGAGAAATATTTTATAAATTTCAAATGAAAGCAGTACTGACTGCTCAGTCAATGAATACCAAATGTTTCCTTATAGGGAAATACCAAATGTTTTCTTATAGGGAAATGCCAAATGTTTCCTGATAGGGAAATAGTGTATCAAATATGATACGAATGGCCCTAGAGGGTTAAATATCTATCTCTCTCTCAGTCTTTGAAATATCTATCTCTCAATCTAAGTCTTTTAACCCTCTAGGGCCATTCGTATCATATTTGATACAGTATGAATGGCCCTAGAGGGTTAAATATCTATCTCTCTAAGTCTTTGAAATATCTATCTCTCTAAGTCTTCTAACCCTCTAGAGCCATTCGTATCATATTTGATACAGTATGAAAACAAGACTTGAAAGAAATATTTTCCTGAAAAATTTTTTAAGAGAAATATTTTATAAATTTCAAATGAAAGCAGTACTGACTGCTCAGTCAATGAATACCAAATGTTTCCTTATAGGGAAATTCCAAATGTTTCCTCATAGGGAAATACTGTATCAAATATGATACGAATGGCCCTAGAGGGTTAAATATCTATCTCTCTAAGTCTTTGAAATATCTATCTCTCTATCTAAGTCTTTTAACCCTCTAGAGCCATTCGTATCATATTTGATACAGTATGAAAACAAGACTTGAAAGAAATATTTTCCTGAAAAATTTTTTAAGAGAAATATTTTATAAATTTCAAATGAAAGCAGTACTGACTGCTCAGTCAATGAATACCAAATGTTTCCTTATAGGGAAATTCCAAATGTTTCCTCATAGGGAAATACTGTATCAAATATGATACGAATGGCCCTAGAGGGTTAAATATCTATCTCTCTAAGTCTTTGAAATATCTATCTCTCTATCTAAGTCTTTTAACCCTCTAGAGCCATTCGTATCATATTTGACACAGTATGAAAACAAGACTTGAAAGAAATATTTTCCTGAAAAATTTTTTAAGAGAAATATTTTATAAATTTCAAATGAAAGCAGTACTGACTGCTCAGTCAATGAATACCAAATGTTTCCTTATAAGGAAATACCAAATGTTTCCTCATAGGGAAATAGTGTATCAAATATGATACGAATGGCCCTAGAGGGTTAAATATCTATCTCTCTAAGTCTTTGAAATATCTATCTCTCTATCTAAGTCTTTTAACCCTCTAGAGCCATTCGTATCATATTTGATACAGTATGAAAACAAGACTTGAAAGAAATATTTTCCTGAAAAATTTTTTAAGAGAAATATTTTATAAATTTCAAATGAAAGCAGTACTGACTGCTCAGTCAATGAATACCAAATGTTTCCTTATAAGGAAATACCAAATGTTTCCTCATAGGGAAATAGTGTATCAAATATGATACGAATGGCCCTAGAGGGTTAAATATCTATCTCTCTAAGTCTTTGAAATATCTATCTCTCTATCTAAGTCTTTTAACCCTCTAGAGCCATTCGTATCATATTTGATACAGTATGAAAACAAGACTTGAAAGAAATATTTTCCTGAAAAATTTTTTAAGAGAAATATTTTATAAATTTCAAATGAAAGCAGTACTGACTGCTCAGTCAATGAATACCAAATGTTTCCTTATAAGGAAATACCAAATGTTTCCTCATAGGGAAATAGTGTATCAAATATGATACGAATGGCCCTAGAGGGTTAAATATCTATCTCTCTAAGTCTTTGAAATATCTATCTCTCTATCTAAGTCTTTTAACCCTCTAGAGCCATTCGTATCATATTTGATACAGTATGAAAACAAGACTTGAAAGAAATATTTTCCTGAAAAATTTTTTAAGAGAAATATTTTATAAATTTCAAATGAAAGCAGTACTGACTGCTCAGTCAATGAATACCAAATGTTTCCTTATAGGGAAATACCAAATGTTTCCTTATAGGGAAATACCAAATGTTTCCTTATAGGGAAATAGTGTATCAAATATGATACGAATGGCCCTAGAGGGTTAAATATCTATCTCTCTAAGTCTTTGAAATATCTATCTCTCTATCTAAGTCTTTTAACCCTCTAGAGCCATTCGTATCATATTTGATACAGTATGAAAACAAGACTTGAAAGAAATATTTTCCTGAAAAATTTTTTAAGAGAAATATTTTATAAATTTCAAATGAAAGCAGTACTGGCTGCTCAGTCAATGAATACCAAATGTTTCCTTATGAGGAAATACCAAATGTTTCCTCATAGGGAAATAGTGTATCAAATATGATACGAATGGCCCTAGAGGGTTAAATATCTATCTCTCTAAGTCTTTGAAATATCTATCTCTCTATCTAAGTCTTTTAACCCTCTAGAGCCATTCGTATCATATTTGATACAGTATGGAAACAAGCCTTGAAAGAAATATTTTCCTGAAAATTTTTTTAAGAGAAATATTTTATAAATTTCAAATGAAAGCAGTACTGACTGCTCAGTCAATGAATACCAAATGTTTCCTTATAGGGAAATACCAAATGTTTCCTTATAGGGAAATACCAAATGTTTCCTTATAGGGAAATAGTGTATCAAATATGATACGAATGGCCCTAGAGGGTTAAATATCTTTCTCTCTAAGTCTTTGAAATATCTATCTCTCTATCTAAGTCTTTAGATACTAAGTCTATTAGAAGGCTACTAAATGAGATTCTTGTAGAAAGTAGGAGAATAATTAGAGGTGTATATTATGATTATATGTGGCATATAATACTGATAAACTATAAAAGTTAAGATTGTATACAGATTGGAGAAACTTCCATTTGGTAATGTTCCACAAAGAAACATTTAACGAAGCTACTATCAATTAACCATCATAGACAACCGCACCTACCTCCCATTAGAATGGACCAGGCTTGCCTCCTAGAGAGTAAAAGACTGCGCCTCCTTGGTCTCACACTTTCAACGAACATCCAGTGGAATGACTATATCGAATCCATTGCTAAATCCGCTGCTATGAAAGACGATTCTCTGTGTAGGGCCCGGAGATTTTTTTCCCTCTGAATCTTTCCTGCACATTTATAAATCTACCATCCGCCCGTGCATTGAATACTGTTGCCATATCTGGTCGGGTGCCCCTGCTTTTCTCCTTGGGCTTCTCGACAAGGTACAGCGGAGGGTCTGTAATGTGATCGATACTGACTTGGCAGACCGCCTGCTGTCTCTCTCTCACCGGCGCGACGTGGCTTCCCTGTGTCTCTTCTCTTCCATGGCTTCTGCTCCGATGTACATAGATCACTGGTGCCCACTAGGTTCGAATTTGCACGAGATACTAGATTAGCAATTAGATCCCACCCTTTTACAGTGAAACCGATAAAATGCAATCGCAACTTCTACTCCAACAGTTTCTTTTCTCGTACTTCCAAACTGTGGAATTCCCTTCCATATGACTGCTTTCACGACGGCTACAATCTCCAGGAGTTTAAATGTAAGGTCAATAGACACCTCCTAACACAATAACTCACTTCCATTCTTTCAAACACTCTTCCCATCCTCCCAACTACCTCTCACCCCCTTCTGACATTTCCTATATCTAACCACTCTTTCCATTTACATTCTCCTATATAGCCCCAAGCGCAATAGTGGCAGTGGAATGCCTTGCCTGGGGTGAAACGATTAAAAAAAAGGAAGAAGATGTCTGTGTAGGACTTACTACTTTTAAAACAAATACAAAGGGAATGAATGTGATTTGAAACTGTGTATGTGACATGCCGAGTGCTAGATCTAATGGTCAGAACTTATGGAACTAAGGAATGTGACAAATTTGCTATATTAAAAGACAGAATATTGAGAGGTCATGAACGTTTTAGTCTGTGGTGATGGAAAAGAAAATAATTCATCATCGGCCACGTAATAGCTTTTGAACATTTTTTAGTCAGGACTGTGAAGATTAGTCCGCACTAGATCATACATGGCAGTAATACTTTACTCTAAATTTGACCCTTGTACATATAGAGTAGTGCAATAAAAATTAAATGGGTGATTGTACAAGTCCGAAAGTATGACATACTCAGCGAGGATCGAACTAACTACCAATAGGTGCTAACATAGACAAAATGGCTATTACACCACGTCGTATTTTCCAATTAAAAGAATTTGTTGGAGAGACACAAAAACCTACCATTATGCCAGAAATTAATATATATATATATATATATATATATATATATATATATATATATATATTGTGTGTGTGTGCCAGTAAAATACTTGCTGCTTGGACCAGAGGACGGTAGATCACAAAAGTGCTCAATGAACAATGAAAGCAAATGAATTGATTATGCAGTGCTACCAATATTTAAAAGACTGCATATACACTAGTTATTTGCTAACTAGGTTTTGACTACGCCGATTTCTTTAGTCAAAGAGACTACTGGCATGATATTCTTTGAAATGTACCTCTCTCTCTCTCTATATATATATATATATATATATATATATATATAAATATATATATATATAGGGAGAGAGAGAGAGAGAGAGAGAGAGAGAGAGAGTTAAAATTTGTCATGTTATTTCTGGAGAACTGATGAATATTGAATACGCACCATAGATAACGCGGTCAAATCAATAATAATAGCTTCATGAATGTCACTTTATGGTCTAGAGTAAAAGTTTCGTTGAGGCGTAAAACTGTCTTCGTAGTGTATACCAACACATACTCTGTCTGTGTGTTTTTCTGTTTGACTCTCTCTCTCACTCTCTATCTCTCTCTCTCTATATATATGACGTAATATATTCTGACAGTGTGCTATATTTATAGGATAGATTGCTCATTATAAGAGAGGGTATATAAACATTAAAGTGAACATCAAAGTCAAAACTCAGGGGAAACAGACTGTTTTAATGCTAGGCGCAATCATCAGGCTAATATTTAATTTTGCATTTCTACAAAGTCTGTGGCACAAGGTCAAAAACGGGGATGGGCAGAGCTAGTTTTCTTCTGTCTCATAGTTAAACCTAGCTAGACACAATCACTAATCCTAGCATTCTGTAGTGTTTCTTACACCACCCAAAAATTCTAAATTGTTATAGATATATCAGTTAACTGGACGAACTCAATGCGGCACTTAATTATATAAACCCTTTATTCAACCGACCAGACATACTAATATACACACATCAAAACACAAAAACAAATATGAAATTCACTCCTGAAACACAAAAGGCGTCCCGCACCACCAGAGAACAGGCATATCTGGTCACCTAAACAGGAGGAAGGAATGGCGAACTTAACAAAGAAAATAAAGACAGAAAAAAGCTGACTAATGAACATACAAGCCCTTTCAATCTGAAAAGACAACCAAACACAAAAACAAGCCTAATCCAATGCATATCTGGCCAAGGAGGGGAGTGCATAGTTCAAGACAGGTAGAAATATGTCCTAATGCCTAATGCATCAAAATGCCAGTCTAAGGCGGCGCCTCTCACTCGGTACAAACACTCAAGACTCACCCACATTTTGTCGAGCTCTGATGAGGAGAGCAGCCGCCTTTTCGTCCTAATCTTGACTGAAAGCTAATGCTTAAAATATAAGATCAGTTGGAAAGAGTTGAACTTCTCGCCTCCATAGAGATCCTTCTGATGTGTCCTACAAATAACGATTCTCATAACGCCAAGCAAACAAAATTACACACAAAGTTCAGCCTTCTTTAATGGCAGCACCACATTGTTTCAGACAGACCTTGCCTCGAGGGCAAAGAAATTTCCGCGAAACAATGTTCACCATGATACCTTTAGCAATAATACATAGCGACCCTAAAACACTGCACTGAAAGAAGGCGCGATCTAGAGTATCTATCTTCCAAATACAGCGCAAGCAGTTTTGAGTATTGGTCAAGCCCGCTATATAAAGGCATTTCGAACCCAGATGTCCCTACGAATTACTAGCCAAGTGAGTGATTCCTCATCGTTAGTGAGGCATTTCAACCCTGGCGGCCAATGCCATAATGAACGAGCCTCCTGCTTTGTAAGACCGAGATCTCCAATGAAATCATCCTGACTAACACATTGTATAAAGCTCTACGAGACAACGCCTGGACGTCGGAGAGGCCTTCCGCAGCCCACAAGAGTCGTTTTAGAGCTATCTGATATTCGTGATAGATGAAGCATTCACCTTGGCGTAAACAGCCGGCCTCCTCGGACGAGTGCTCACTTCTCAAGTATTGAAAGTTTTTGCGGACGTCTTCCTTCTAGAATTCGCCGTCACCTTCGGTTTGCAGACACATTCGATCCAGGCACGTGATGCAAAGCGTATGTTGACGCACCTTAAAGCTAGGCATAACCAGACCACCCTAAGAAGAGTGGAGGCAACAGATTTTCCAATGTACGTTAGAAGACTTACCTTCCTACAAGGAGAACAAGATCCTGACTAATTCCAGTAGTATAGCAAACAGAAGAGAAACACAGAGAGTCGGTAAAGGAGAAACGGGTAGATGTGCACATATTCCGCCATCCTCTTTAAGAAAAGATTCCTCCGTGACCACAAATCAATTGCGGACTCAGCTTTCTCCTGTACTGCCGACCAATTCCTCTCCAACTGGGGATCAGAACCGAACCAGGCGCCGAGTAACTTAAGTGGCTCGTCCGTTTAGAAGAAAGGTCCGAGTATAGAAATTCCCTTCCACGCCACCAACAGCAAGGCAAAAGAAGAACGTTTGATTTCGGCCCCTGCTACCGTTCCATACTCTCTGATCTATTTGCTGACTTTGTCAAACTCGGCCTTGCTCGACACCAGAACCGAAACGTCATCACCTAAGCCAGAGTACCTGGCCGATCTGGTAGCAGCAGGTAGTGAATTTCCGGGAGACAATACGAAAATTCACTTTCACGAGAGTTGCATACAAATGATGGATCCAGGCGAAAAAGTACGACGCGAAACCAGCGGATGAAAAGACAGCCTTCACAAATCAATGTTCAACCCAATCGAAAGCCTTGGACTGATCTAAATTGATCAGTGCGTATTCACTGTCGACTTACTTATTGATTAAATGTACCATATGAAGGTTGTCCGGAATAGAACTTCCCTCACAGCAAAAGTCTGTTCGGACCCAATCAGACTAGAGAGGACAGACTGCAAAACAGCCGGCTAAGACCCTAGCTAAAATCATTAAATCTGTGTTTAAAATCGGTAAAGGCCGAAAATTACCTAACCCAACTCTACTGTTCTTGTCCTTGCGGAACAACTTCATCACACCCCTGAACAAGCGTTGAAGTATAGACCACTGCTTCATCTATTTGTTGAAAATCAGTTTCAGCAGAGAGACAAGGATGGACAAATGCCTTAAATATAGTTCGTAGGTTAGACCCTCTAAACCCGGATATTTGTAATGGCAAATCCACTTCAGTATCTCCCAGATTCTCTACTCTGTAATGATACACTCGCACCTAGCCGCTTCAGCCTCTTCAGCCGCCTCAAAGTCAATCAAATAGGTCCTTAACTACGCAGAGCACAGACTGGGCTCGGTGGTGAATAGTTTCTGGAACTTATTAAGAAATGCCTCACATATGCCCGCGTTCGTTGTCACGGTCCGATTATTCGTCAGTATGACGTACACATTTCGGCAACCCTGTTCGTCACATTGCAATATATTTTTTTAACCAAGCCCTAACCACCAGAGATTGGTCCTTCCTGATAAGCAGTAAGGCCAGCTCGGTCCCAGCTGTGGCTATGTCCTAACTGTCACAGAATTTAATGGCGAGTTCAACTTTTTCCTCGGTTGCTGTTTGCGCTGCTAAAATAGTTAGATTGAGCTGACGGCTATAGTCAGCAGCAAACGAACAAATTTTCAATTTAAGTTTATCTCACCACCTATTTCTTAGCACAGACACCGTCAACTCCCAACGTATCATTAGTAGGTTACACGAACTCGGAAGACCCGTATAAACTACCGAATGAAAACTTCGACATTATTAGCTAAAACTCGGTCAAGATAAGTAGGATGTGCCACCGAAGCCGATCCGCCCCTATTCGTTCAAGTCCAAGTCTACTTTCTGGGGATGCTCGTTACGATACTTATCGAGAAGACCAATCATGTCGATAAAGTGGCGAAACGCTTCCATGTCTAAATCAGGATCAAAATCGCCACCTAAAACTACCTAACGAGATATCGGCAAAAACTCCTCGATCCGCTGAAATAAATCAAACCACTCAGCATGGACATTAGGAGCAAAAATCTCAAGAGACAAAGAACCTTATCCTTTACGGTTAACATCCAGCATGCAAGGTCTGCCCGCCGAATCTGCAAAAACAAGAGCACACGTTGCGTCCAAATATAGCTTACCAACCGAGAATCAACTCTCGAACATCCATGAAAACATTCTGAATAAAGGATAAACCCTCAAGACACAATGTTCCCATGACCATATGTTGAAAACTGGGTCTCCTACAAACAACATATATTTACACCGAGACTCTAAAGATCACGAGTGAGTCTTGCTTTGCAAGAATATGATATCAGGCCCCAGGCATTCAAACTAGTCTATCGAACAGACTAGGTTTTTCTTTTCTCATTGAACATTTGAGTGGGGAGGAAACCCACGGACTGACCCATCAGACCTGTACCCATTTCCATTTTAATGAAGCCATCAAGGGATATTTCCAGGGGGGTAGCCTTAACGCTCTATAAAGTGAGGGATGAACAAAAAGCAGGAGCCTCCTTGAACAAAACTGACTCAAAGTTTTGCGTCATTTTTATTAAATATCGATAATGGAGTAACGTTAGGGAACCTGCTATTACCCTCCTGCAGCATTTCCATATTTTTGCGATCCTTGGCCTGTTATCTCAACTGTTAGCACTCATTTGGCTTAATTTGGTCCTCCACATCTTTCGATATAGTTCTTTTTAATTAAGTAAATCTTTCAGTACTGTGTGTCTATTGGTCTGCAGTAATGTCTTTTTCGCCTGTTCTTGCGAGATTTCACAGACATCTTGCCCGCGTATGTACATGGGTTATGCCTTTAATTTTTCTCTGACTTCTATTAAGAGTCAGAAGAACAAAGATTCCTTTGCCGTTTCTCCTTTATTTTGGGAGAAGATTCATCAATATGAGAATGGTAGGATATTGATTAATCATAGAAAATGGAAAAGAATAAATAAATAAAAAATTAAACAATATATTCAAATAAATAAATAAAAGATAAAAAAATAAAAAATACAAATAAAAACTAAACAAAAATAAAATAAATTTATTCAAATAAATAAATAAATAAATACATAAATAAGCAAACCATTTCTGCCAAAATGATCGCGACAAGGATTATGCTAATTCAAATAATTATAAAAAATTCAAATAAATTTATTCAAATAAATAGATAAACAAATAAGGATACCAATCTTGCAAAATAATCGTGACAAGATTATCCACAATGCAAATAAATATAAAAAGTAAAAAGAAAATTATTCAAATAAATAAATATATAAATAGATAAATAAACAAACTATTACTGCAAAAATGATCGCGACAAGGATTATCCACAATGCAAATAAATACAAATAAGTAAAATAAATATATTCAGCTAAAAAAAACAATAAACAAACCTCACCTGACAAAATGATCGTGACAGGGATTATCCAAAATGTAAATAAATATAAAAAAGTAAAATAAATTTATTCAAATAAATGAATAAAAAATAAGCAAACCACCTCTGCCAAAATGATCACGGCAAGGATACGAATACATTTAATAAAATAAATACAAATATTTAATAAAATAAATACAAATAAATTTAAGAAAAATTAAAATAAATTTATTCAAATAAATAAATAAGCAAAGCACTCCAGCCAAAATGATCGCGACATGGATAATCCACAATGCAAATAAATATAAGTAAGTAAAATAAATTTATTCAGATAAATAAATAATAAAATAGGCAAGCTATTCCCGCCAAAATGATCGCGACAAGGATTATCCACAATGCAAATAAATATAAAAAAATAAAATAAATTTATTCAAATAAAAAATTAAATAAGCAAACCACTCCAGCCAAAATGATCGCGACATGGATTATCAACAATGCAAAAAAAAAAAATTAAAATAAATTTATTCAAATAAAAAATATATAAGCAAAACATTCCTGCCAAAATCATCGCGACAAGGATTATCCACAATGCAAATAAATGTAAAAAAGTAAAATAAATTTATTCCAATAAATAAATATATAAACAAACTACTTCTGCTGAAAATAGGTCTACAAGGATTACTCACAATGCACCGTATTATTACACGTATATATATATAAATAGCTGAGGAAAACCCCATACATTGTTCTATCTCTGTTGAACATTACACTCCCTGCCCATGCATAGACTAGATTAGGCTTGCTTTTTGTCTTTAGTTTTGTTTTAATAGTTTACTTAGCGTGGGTCTGTATGCTCATCGGCTCGTTTTATTTCCTTGGCTTGCCCCTGTTCAGGTTACCACATATATAAGTTCTCTTGTAGTTGCGGGACGCCTTTCGTATTTCACTTGTGAATTTCGTATTTGTTTTTGTGTTTGGATGTGTATATGCTTGTTTGAGTGATTTGGATGAAGAAATGTTTTATATTATTAAAGTCCTGCATAAGTTTCGTCCAGTTAACTTAAATTACTTTTTTAATCATTTCACCCCTAGCAAGGCAGAAATAAATGCCACTGATGAGCGGGGGGCTACATAACTGTAAAAAGATTAATTAGAAGAAAGCTGAGAATGCATGTGCGATGACAGATACATAGGTGGAAAGAAAGGGAAGGATATACGGGGGTGGGGAGAGAGCTAGAGTCCAGTGGTTAATAGATGAGTATTGACATTGCATTTAAATTTCTGGAGGGTGTTGCCGTCAGGAAAGCAAGAATATGGGAGCGAGTTCTACAGGCGGAGAGTGCGAGAGAAGAAGCTGCAGAAGTAGAATTGTCGTCTGCATTTGACTAACCTGACTGTGAATGGGTGGCACCCAGTTGCCAGTCTGGTTGCACGAGTAAACACCTGTTGAGGAGGCACCAGTGACTTAAGTTCGTCCGAGCAGAAGCCATGAAAGTATTTATAGAACAGACAAAGGGAGGCCACATTTCGACGGTGGGGAAGTGGCTGCAGTCGAGCTGCCAGATCAGTACCTATCACATTACAGACTCTCTTTTGGAACCTGTCGAGAACACTGAGGAGAACGGCAGGGGCCCCTGACCATAAATGGCAACAGTACTCCATGCACGGACGGATGGTTGACTTGTATATATGCAGGATAGATTCAGGCGGAAAAAAACATCATGGATCGACATAGTGGCCCAACCTTCTTAGTACTAGATCGTAAGGTAGAATTGTTGTGGGTTCATTACTAACAGTTTTTTTTGTTTCTTGTAAATAGTTTCTTTTTCATGTAAATAATCGATAGGGTTTTTAATTTATTATTTCTTTTCTCCCAGAGACAAAAATTGTACATATAAGATTTTAGTCAGGAATTCATGGACACGTTCAGGTATTATGGTGAACGTCGGAAGCAAGGTAAGTATGAAAGCGTTGCTTTCGTGTAAGGAACGCTGTAGATTGCTTGGGCCAGTGATTATGTCTGGCTAGGTTTAACTATAATATAGAAGATGACTAGGCTTTCCCATCGCCATTTTTGGCTTTGTTTCATATTTTCTGTGCAAATGCAAAAATAAATATTAGCCTGATGATTGCGCCTAGCTTGAGACAGTCTCTCGCCTCTTAGGTTTGACTTCAACGTTCTGAGGTGAGGTAGTATTTACAGTTTTTAAATTGTTCGGACTATTGTTCCTCATCTTTGTTTTCGAAGTGTGAAGCGATTATCGGAGAAAATACAACGGATCTGTGGTCCGTATAACAACCGTACGATCTTAAGAAGTTGTTCTACACTTCGCAGGTACCTCTCCTAGGGGCATATGATCTTCATTCCTTGCGTAATTAAGCCTCCCTTCGTTTTGTCCCTCTAACGCTGTAAGTTACTTGTTCACCACTGCTGTAGCCTGGTATTGAAATCACAACTCTTTGGGTCAAGTCACAGGAACGTCTATATCCACTGGGCCATGTGTCCTTAAGAACAAGAACAACTGAATTTTTGGGACTTATAAACTCAATGTCCAGGAACCCTTTTTTTTACCAGAGTTCATATTGTAAGTTTTTGATCTTGATGTTTTTTCTCTAGTATTTTTTGAACTCATATTGCAGTTTTGATACTAATGATTTTCTCTGGCAATTCGTATTACTGGCTCCCATACTGTGTTCATTTCTATGCTTGGTCGGCTTAGGAGATATTGTAAACTGGCATATGTACTGATTCCTGAAATATACGTAGTGACTAATGACATTCTTGGTCTATTATTATTTTAACGTCATCCCATAAGAGGCGGTAATCAATTTTCTCCCTCCATATGTGGTCAGCTACACCTGATTTTTCTATCTCCTCTCGTGTTACAGCCTTGCAATGTTCTTATAGCCTTACATTAAAGGGATGGCCTGTTTCTCCTTTATATTTTTTCCACAGCTACATGGAATGACGTACACACAGACCTTAGCCATGTCTGTTGGGGGTCTTACTCGGGCGAGGTACCTACGAAATTTAGAATCACATCTGAAGATCGTCCGGTTGTTATATGGACCACAGATTCTTTTTATTTTCTCCGATAACGTTTTCACATAGGGTAAACTGACCGAAGATGTTTCCTGAGAGTTGATATTCTCATGCACCCTCCCTTCCATGTATGTTAGAGTTGTTGTCATGTACCCTGGATAATTGTTTTGCTGTAGGTTACTGCTTATGCTGACCATTTCCTGTTCGTATGACTCTGGGTCATCGCTTATGACTTTTGCTCAATGTTGTATGGGTGGTGAGAGGTGAAGTAAAGCTCTGTTTAAAAATACTAGAGAAAACCATTAACATTAAAATCCCTAGTAAATAACATTAACATAAAAAACTGCAATATGAACTCTGGTAAAACAGTGTTACAGAACATTATGTTTATAAGTCCCAAGAATTCAGTTGTTCTTGTTCTTATAGACACATAAGTGGATAGAGACGTTGGTTAGTTCCTGTAATTTGACACAAAGAGTTGTGAGTTCAATATCAGGCTACAGGTTTGGTAAACAGACAGGGTTAAAGCGAGATAGCTCATAACTATCAGAAGAGGCAAGGAATGAAGATGATATACCCCAGTGATTGTAATAAAATGTTCGGTTTGAAATTCTTAGTACGTGAAGAGGGCCGGATGAATGGTGTGCGTTTTCTTTAGAGTTGTTTTATTCCACTAAGAAATTAAGAACTAATAGAGTGGAAACAGAAAATAAAGATTTTAGAAGAAATTAGAAACACAATCAGGAAACAAGTGGTAAATATCTACTCCTACTCAGAAGACTGTAGAGATGTATGAAGTGGACGTTAAGTGAACCCATCTACCTCTAGTGAGAAAAATGTTCAGTGTTTAGGCGGAGACGTTAGAAGTAAAATTTAGAAAGAAATTGGAAACACAATTCTTAACAGAAAACAAGGACTAAACACGTACTCATACTCAAATGACCGGAGAGGAGTGTGAACCAGATTATAGATGAACGTAACAATTCGTATTTTGATAAATAATCGAATATATCGTGGCGTCCGTTTCACCATGTTTCGCAGGCCGTCAACGGTTCGGAGCGAGGACGTCGTCGCCGCCACAATTTACCGCGACGCGTCGACGGCCCAAAGTGTGTTATATATTTGTCGTGAAATGAAACTCTTAATTCGTTGAAGTAGAAAACCGGCAGCCTGTCGTGTGCGTTAGATCTCGTCTGTCTAGCCCTGGCGCACCGTTACCGGCTTCCGTGGTTCGCTGCTGGCGCTGCTGCACGTCGTCCGCCGTTTTGCAGTTAGCCGATGTCATATCCGCTGCTGCCGCTGCCGATGAGAGGTGACAACGCCTACGAAGACGCCGCCGCACGCTGACGACAACTAATCACCGCCAACTCAACGCAGGCACCTCAACACTTCCGACTCTGCACCAGTCAATTCATCTCTGTGTGAACTCAACTCATCTCTAGAACTTACCCTCTTACTACCCAGTATGAGGACAACTTAACAACCTGCAAACTATTATTTTTTTCGCTTTTTTAAAGATAAATAAAACATATTGGGGAACGTTTTTAATAAATCGTTTTTTAAAATTAAATTTAATTAAAACTTTAGTGGAAATTGTATGCACTTCCCGTCAAATATTCAGTTGGAGATCGTTTTGAATAAAAAATCTTCAAAATTCTTTCATATGCCCTCATAGTTTAATTTATGGAACGATAGATGACCTCCATATAATTTATTACAAAATAAACATCGGTTCATTTGTACCTTTTGCATCCCCCTAAATAATCTCTATATTGTGGGGTCTGCTCTAATCCAAGCTCTGTTTGCAGTCTTTTATTTTCTGTTTCATCATGATCATTTGTCCAATCTTAAAATTTTCAACCATCTAAAAATAGGCTGTTAGAACTAAGACAGGCAGCTAAACTTTCGAAATCTCTACACTCTAAAGCTGATCTAAGCGATGTGGCCATAAGCGCAGCCAATGCCTTTCTGAAGCTATGAATTCAACACGAGTGTTCAGATGTCCACGCACCGTGTAGATTGTTGTTGAGATCAGTTGGTCAGTGTAGAGTAAAATGTTTCATCCCTTTAGGCGAAGATGTTAGAAATACCAACTTGAAATAGATTTTAGAAGAAACCGGAAACCCACTACTAAACAGGAAAGAATAGATTAACTGCTACCACAAATGATAGGCGTGGTGAGAACCGGACAATGGCCGAATCTATCTACAGCAACCAGGTCCCACCCGTTGCTTTTGAAACCAGTAAATTGTAAACACGAATTCTACTCTAACATCTTCTTCTCTCGCACTTCCCGTTTGTGAAATTCACTTCCGTTTACTTGCTTTGCCGACAGCTAGAATCGTAAATAGTTCAAATGTAAAGTCAATAGTCATCTTCTATCTCACTAACTTGCAACCTCTCTCTCTCATCAGTATTCTCATCCTTCTCATTCCCTCTTCCTGAACCTGTCAATCTTTCTCATAACTTACCCCCTATGTAACCTCCAGCTCAACAGTGGCAGCAAAATTCCTTGCTTGAGGAGACACGATTATAAAAAGTAAAAACAAAAAAAAAAAACACACACATTGATAAAATAAACTGTCTGAGTGTAGGCGGAGACTCTAGGGAAGTAGAACAATTCAAGAGAGCCAAGTCAACCGTCGACTGAGAGCCGGAACAACTCAACAGTGGGACACCCCAGCATCGGGACACCCCAGCACCAAAAAAAAAAACCTGACTTTTTTGTTTATTAGAACCGATGAAACGCAACTTATTAAGGATTAAAACATTAAGCAGTGGATATTTTTCTTCAAAAAAGCACTTGAAAAAGAATTATGTAAAAAATGAACAGTTTTTTAGTTATTTTTAATAAAGTAAATATTTTCAGAATAATTTAATTTTGGTTTTTCTTTTATGTGTGTTTTTTATATTAAGTTTATAAATATATTAATGTTTAATTTAAAAATGATTTTTGTATTGTAGGATATTGAATAGCATTATAGTTTGTCTTTCTCGCCCACCCATCCTCGTTAGGGCGCATGGTATCGCCAAAAAAAAAAAAAAATTTGCAAATATTCTGCAAATATCCAAATAAAACCGGAAGTTGTCTTTGAAGAAGGACGAAATTTCAAAGAAAATAGCTTCTGTTTACTGGATATGAAATGCTATGTTTTACTAAGATTTGTGGTTCCGTTTTGTTAGAATCACAGGTAAATGAGAGGGAAAAGAATTCTTCGTTTCACTGTTTTTCATGCTTTGTTCTCAATACTTTTATTTTGAATATTTTTTTTATTTTCAGAATAATTTAATTTTGATTTTTCTTTTCCAGTGTGTTTTTTTATATTAAGTTTATAAATATATTAATGCTTAATTTAAAAATGATTTTTGTATTGTAAGATACAGAATAGCATTATAGTTTGTTGCCCTCCCCCGAATTCTCGTTAGACCGCATGGCATTGTAAACAAAAAGTTGCATTGCTGCAAATATCTAAATAAAAACGGAAGTTGTCTTTGAAGAAGGACGAAATTTCAAAGAAAATAGCTTCTGTTTACTGGATATGAAATGCTTTTTCTTTTGTTAGTTACTCGTAACTAGCAAAAAAAACCCCAAAAAACTAACCCTTTTTTAAATGACTACTTCTCCGAACTTATACTAAGTATATACTAAGTATATACTTAATATCTTAATATTTGTTCTTTCCTTCTTCCACCAGTCTTTTGTTTTTTGTTTTTTTTTTCTTTATATACGGGATGTTAGCAACCAAGTAAGACAAAAAGAAAAAAAAAACTACAAAAGGCGGAGGAACTTTTAATGAGTCAACGGCCAGCTAACTAGATTTGGTGTCTCAATAAACCACCGTGGAGAAAGCAACAGGATACCACTCCTATCCTGCGTAAAATTATGGCTATACAACAAATACGTATTAAACCTAATGGCGTGAAGGGGGTTGGTCCCAAAGGAAGCAATTACTCGCCCGTTAAGGACCGACATGGGCAACAGGTGTCACCTGACCGTCATCCGACGACTGTTAGCAATAACGGCGTAAAGGCGACAGTTTTTCCCAAAATATGTTCCTTTGCCCGGGAAGGAACGACCTGATCAACAGGTGTCTCTGGACCGTTACCCTGCGACTCTGCGCAACAAAGAAAGGAATACCTTGGGGACATGGAACTTCAGGACGTTAAACTGCTGCGGACAACTAAAGAATGTCAAGCAGGAAATGAACAGACTAAAAATCAATATTTAGAAATATGCGAAAATAGATGGCCAAATAATGGCAACTTCAACAGCGACAACCATAGGATAATGTACGCTGGAGGCAAAAATAATGAAAAAGGAGTCGGCTTAATACTGGACAAAGAAATGAAGAAATGTGTTTTGAGATACTGCCAGTTTTCCGAAAGAGTTCACTTGGTCAAACTGAAAGTGAGACCGTTCAACATAGCAAATTGTAGTCATATATGTACCAACAACAAAAAGCACCGAGGAAAAAATAGAAACTTTTTACTTCACTCTAGAGAAGGCCAAGGCTCAATGTAAAAGCCAAGAAATCAGGATCATCGTGGGAGATTTGAATGCTAAAGTAGGCAAGGAGAGGGAAGGTATGGCAACTGGAAACTTTGGTTTAGGATAACGCAACGAACGAGGAGAAAATGGGTGCAATGGTGCACGGCAAATGACCAGGCGATAACTAACACCTGGTTTCAAGAACACTCACGACGTCTATGGACATGGAGAAGCCCAGGAGGTGACACAAAAAACCAGATGGACTACATAACCATTAACAGCAGATTCAGAAATGCAGTGGTTCAAAGCCTTAGCTGATTTTCTTGGAAATTTACACAGTTGTACTATAAGCGCCTGCGTGTGTTCTTAGCTAAGTTTTGTGTTCTTAGCTAAGTTTTGTGTTTCCGATAAATATCGAAAATCGATAATCGAGAAAATCTGTTTATATAATAAGTGGTCCGATTTTAATCAAATTGGATACACTCATAGACAAAGACATAAGAAACGATATTCAGAAGTTTCAAGGTTGCAGGACTTACAATAGTGCAGAAAATCGATAATATACACATATATATATAAAAGCAAGATGTTTGTGTCTGTGTCTGTTTATCTGCCTGTATGTCTGTATTTTTTCAGCCCTTTTATTTTGATTTTTGCGTCTGGTTTGGCTCTAAGTAGGTATAATTGTAGTCCTTAGTCTCAGCCATGATGCGATTTACTCAGAGGACTTACTTAGCCTTCAAAATTCAGTTTACGACGAAAAAAACTTATTTGATATCGATATCAGGAAATCAAAATTTGACTTAAATCCATTCATTTTTCTTTCAGTCTACGGTTTTGCTTTAACTGGAAACAACTATTGCTTTTTAGTCTTTCGTGCCAAAGTTCAAAGAGTCTGAGCTTCAGGACCATGGATTAGTTTTAAAGCTTTCATTACACCCGAGCAACACCGGGCTATACTGCTAGTAATTCAATAAAACCCACTTGTATTTAATTATTTTCAATAAATAAAAACGAAAAAAACAAAACAAAATGAAGTTTTTTTAAAATCTTTAATAAAGTAAATAGTAATGTCATTTACCTTTTATAAAGGAAGTCTGCATCTTAAAAATAATTTAGGAAGTATTTTAGAAGAATACTTAAAAACAAATTGTTCATATTTTACATGATGCCTTTTAAATGCTTTATTTGACTGAAAGAAAAAAATTCATTTAATATTTAAAACCAGTTAAGGTTTTAATCTTTTATAAATTACTTTGGTTGAAAAAATTAAGCTTTTCTGTTGCTTAGTTGACCCAACATTGCGTTGTCCCGGCGTTGAATCGGCGGTGTTCAATTGGTGGTATTGAATTTTAAATTCTCGGACGCTAGGCTGCGTTATTTTTTCTTAATGAATTTTAACTATTTTCTCTATAAATTAATTTATAATTTGTATTATTATTATTATTATTATTATTATTATTTCATAAATTTATATTGGCAACACCAAATATAAAAAAAACAAACTTTAAAGAAACTAAAAGCTATATGTTTAGTGATAAACAAAAATGATGTCTGATAAAAGGTGCACCAAAAACTTTATTTGAAATCAGTTTCTTCTTTAAAACTTTGACGTTTTCTACTTTTGCGTGTATTTCCAAAGGTGACACAAGGTTAAACTCCGGAAAAAGAAACATTTATAGCGTGACGTTACCTTCTCAGCTAGAGAAAGCTAGGTTGTTTACAAAATCTCTCATCTTAATCTTGACTTTTGACTTTATTTAGAAAACCGATTAATGCTAGCGATAGGAAATATTTAACTCTGAAACTCATCAAATTGATAATTATTTTATCCCCTAATTCCTAAAGAGAATTACGTGTATTAAATATTGTAACAATACACATTTATTCAAACGTTGTTTCGCATTCATGAAACCTTTTTCTGTCCTTAGTGCACTTGAAAACAATTGCTATTCTTTCAGTACTCATCTTTCTATGGGTTCATTTGTTTGTATCTCGTTTTGTGTAATCTTATTTTTAAAAAGGCGTGCAAAGAAATAGTGAAATCAGGAAATGCCAAAAACTCAAAGAATCCATTTTTTTCATTTTTGAATCTTAAGCCTCATACAAATTTTACACTTACAAAATATTGTTGCCTATTCAGGGAGCATTTTTGTCAAAGGATTTTTCCAGTCAAAGGAAACGTGATTCAGCGTATGATAGGAGAGATATTTTTCTTTGTTTTTAAGTAGTGTTTTATCTTTTTATGTTTCAATCCATTCTATATGCCTTTAATTGAATAAGATATTTAAAGAGCCTGGTTTTGTACAGTGTGAAACCGGATATATAGTAAAACGTAAATGAAAGAAAAAGTTTAAGTCCTCTATCTTTGCATATTTGTCGATATGATTACGTGATTATGTGAAAAACTTCTCAGTCCAACCAAGAATCACCCCCCCCACACACACACAGATATGCACATACGCGCGCGCGTGCAAACACATACCATACACGTATACACACAATGGTAACGTTTTCAGATTTAAAAAGAGGCCTGTCCAAAATTTTTCAGCACATCTCTAGTATATATAGTATAGGTATTTCCTGCTATTTTGTTTTGTTTCCATATATCAACGTGTTCAGAAGAGATTTACGCATATCAGTTTATTATGAGTCAAAGAACAGGCGGAGATCTACGGTTGCGTGGAAAGAAACCGGCTTTAGTGTCATTTCGACATATATTCCGTCCAACAGTTTGTCGATAACGATGTGTTTAAGAGTTTTAACTTGGGCATTATTTAAACTGGAAATGTGACTTCCTCATGAACTTTCACCTGAGAACCGAAATTAATGTCTCATTTACTGCAGTATTTTAAGAAACCGAATTATACGTTTCCAATGTTGCGTTACGACCAGGTTATGAAGAAAATGTTGCAGCCTGATAAAAGAAAAGAGACAATGGGAAAAAAATATTTGACACAAAATAAAAACCCAGAAAAAATAAAACAGAACTCCGCAGAAATTTTAGCTTCGTGTTTGGCGGAAATTGAAAATATTATTCCATTACGTGGAACATAAAGGATTACTGTAGGCATTTATTGTCCACAGCTTGTTCTGGTAAAAGAGCAATTAATTCGGAAGTATCATGTTTGGTAAACAGAAAATGCTTTACATCCAACAATATGCATAATAAAGCAAATAAAATTCATATCATTTGACTAAGATGTTCTTCAATTTCTTCTATACTCATCAGTTTTAACACGTGAATATTTTCATTAGTTTCAACCTCTAGTAGTATCAAAAAACAAAAAAATATATAAAAGCAAATAAACTAAACCCTTTTCCGAAAAAAAAAACTAATTTCATAAAACGTGTAATCAAATAGTTGGCTTCTAACTTGTGTAGATTATATATTTGGACATTAATCATTTTATGACAAACAAATGTGTTTTGGTTAATAGGTTCATTGATTCATTGCTATGGTTATGATTAATAGCAACAACAACAACAACAACAACAACAATAATAATAATAATAATAATAATATATATATATATATATATATATATATATATATATATATATATATACATATGCATATATATATATATATATATATATAGAGAGAGAGAGAGAGAGAGAGAAATTAGAATAAAATGCATTCTGAATGGAAATAAAAATAGTATAATTAAGCTCAAATGTCCCTTTAAGGTAGATCAAAAAATATAAAATGTTTTCTTTCTTATTTTTGTTATAGACAAAGAAAAAAAGAGAACTAAAAGAAACAAATTGTAGCAATAATAGATACATCAACAGAAATGGAGTCTTGACAGTGGTTTTGAATCAGCTGACACTTTTGCCGTTAAGACTGAAAGAAAAAAAATCATGTATTCCTTAAAAATATATTTTTTTTCGAATTTAAAGTGAATCTCTATTCTGATTAGTTAAATTAACCATACACGTACATTTATATGCCTTCCCTCATCCATAAATAATCAACGCATTGTTTCATATATTCAAATGAAAATGATTTTCCCCACAATGACCTACCATTGTCTTTTGATGAGGTAAAATACCCGAACCATAGAAATTTCCGTGTCTTAATGTAATTTATTTTAATTTTAAATAAAAAAAAACAAATTTAATTATATTATGCTCTACAATATTTATTGTATTATGCACATTTATAAAAAAAATAAGTAAATGCCCGAGGACTCTGAATTGTAAAACTGTTGATACTTTTCACCTGAATTTATATATATATATATATATATATATATATATATATATATATATATATATATATATATAAGAGATAATACCTATACTCGAGCCGAATAACCTTCCACGTATCTATGAAGAAGGGAAAAATGGTTTTAAAAAAGAGCTAAGTACATGAACATCAGTCAAAAGATCTCAGACCGAGTCAGTACGTAGCCCCCTCCCCGCCCATAAAAAACCCGGACCGAGCAATCAACTAATAAAAAAGTGCTCATTACTTAGGTAGAGCGGAATAAATAAATAAATAATACCTAGAAAGCCAGACAACCTACCCAAGCTTCACCTAGACAGATCGTCAGAGAATGCTCTAGGCATTATATATATATATATATATATATATATATATATATATATATATATACTATAGTCATCCGCCGGCAGATCTGTTTCGCTGTATTACAGCTAATCAGTACAGCTTAGACTCCGGTCGCTTCTTAACCCAGAATTGAAACTCAACCGAATTGGCGTCAGTCGGCGATTCTACCTCTAGGCCACGAGCGTCCAGTAGAAGTAAGCGGGCTTTTTAGTAGAGAATAGTGCTACGCTAAAAAGTAGGAGTGGAGGGAAGCAGATTGCCCGATCAGTCGAGGGTAGCCGCTAGTATTATACTTATTGCTTTCACGGGTAAAAATTTAATTCTCGTCGTTATGAATAATTATTGCCAAAATTAAATTGGAAGGAAGGAAATAGTTACTATTTTTAAGAGCGTTTAAATCTATTTCTCTGACGATACTTGTTAATTCTTTTTTCTTCTTGTAAGTGCTATGTCCTTTCAGGACGTGGGCGGTCATGGACTTCCACGTGTCCCTATTCCAGGTGGCTATTAGCACGCTTTCTTTTGTAACGTCTCGACCAGCCGTTCTGTCATCCATCAGCTCAGGTCCTTCAAATGTGTTATCCGCTGTTTTCCTCTGTCTCCTTTTCCCTCTATCTGGTCTGTTAGTATAAGGTTCTCTAAGCCTTCCTTCCTCATTGCATGTCCCAGGAACTTCAGTTTTCTCTTCCTGGTGCTTAATATCAATTTCCTTTTCACTTCCATTCTTTCCAACACATCATCATTACTCTTTCCACGATATCCGCTGCATCATTCTGTAGAACCACATTTCAGCTGCTTCAAGTTTTTCCTTCATCTTCAAAGATACTGTCCAACCTTCACTGCATTACTGAAGAACTGACATCACATAGCAATCAAGTACTCTCTTCTTTGTTTCTAGTGAAAGTTTCCTGTGTCTTAATACTTTACTCATCTTCTGGAACACGTCGTTCTCCATGCTAATTTGCCTATGGATCTCTGTGTCGCACTTTCCGTCTTCAGTTAGAACACTTCCCAGATATTTAACTTTTCGCTTGATTTTAACATCCCCCACCTGTATTTGGCCCTTTGGGCGGCTGTTTTTGCTGATGACCATCACTCGTTATATTTACAATTGCTTTCACCATAGCCTTTAATTTCTTTTTAATTGATGTGCATGATTTGACTTCCTCTTCACTCAAATTGAACCATAATAAGAGTTATTCTAGGGTTTTGTGTATAAGATACATGAAACAACTCACTCAAATATGCGTTATATCGCAAAGTCTATAGGATTAATATCAGGACTTGGCAGAGTACAAATTTACTTTTCAAAAAATTAACGGAAATCTCTCTTGCGTTAATTCCAGTTCAAACTGACACCATTTGGCTGACAACTACTTTTTTATCCATAAGTGGATGATAAACCTTACATTCCTTCTTCAATGAATTCGAAACATTAAAATTAACATAAGTTAAAACCATGAAAATAGCTATACTTAATGTATAAGTAAATATTTATACCACACATGATTTAAAGTTTGCAATTTTTAAAAATGAAGATTATATCTATTTAAATACATAATTTATTGATTAATTAATTCATAACTGTTCTCGTTCAGGTTCTTGTAAAATGTAATTACTTTATAATCATCATATTAAAACTTCATTTCTCCTTTATATATTTTTGTCTGTCTATTTAATCAAAGACAAGACTATACATATTCTACTTGGAAAAAGAGACAGGGGAAAGCAACGGATAACTTATTTGAAGGACCTGATCAGGTGGATGACGGAACGAGGATTGCATGGTGTAACAGGAGAAGACGTGCTCAGAGCCACCAAGGATATGGAAGCTTGGGAAGCCATGATCGCCTATGTCCTGAAGAGACAGGGCACATAGAAGAAGAATACATCACAATATGATTAATAACGCTCTGTGTAAGTATTTGATGAGGGATGAGCGATTACTTTTGACGCGTCAATTTGGAACTCATCCTGAAGACTTTCGTTGTGAATATTCCGGATAAGAAAAATTAATTTCAAACGGTGTAATGAGTTTTATTTTGCTACTTAGACCGTTTGCAGGTTAAAGCAATAATAATTTCACACAAATATTCAAGATGATTGCATGTAAAACAAATAATTATATTTTTCACTGTACTTATGTTATTGGTCATTGAGCGAAACATAATTTCACGACAATTTGTATCACGTCCTTTTGAGTCAAACATTGACATTTAATATTTCAGTGTTTCTTTAAAATAATTATATGTATGAAATCGTATTAAACAGATAATTATGTATTAAAGTTTGATTAACTAGTGTTTAATTTGATATTAAAACTAGAATGTCTTTATTTAGACATTTACAGCTCTGTATATAAGGCATATTAATTCTGCACATATGAACACGTGGACGAGTCATTAGACTATGAGATGCGGTTTCGAATCTCACCATAGTCGCTTTGATAAGAACATGTCTTCTTAATGTTTTTGGTCTGGAGTATGCAATTTGTGCATAGGGCCCCTTTTGGAAAGTGCGTGAAAAGTATACCATGGATTCATCCAAGACTTGTGAGTGATATTGTGTACACGAGACCGCATCGGAGCCGTTGATATTTGTGTTAGCACCAAGTCAAAAGTCATGACCGAGTGTGTGAGGGTGCTGGCCTTGTTCAGATGATGATCACGCTGAATAACGCAGTATATCTCAGAAACAGTAACTAAGGTCCGCTAAGTTTATTTGTAGTATAATCCAAAAGTGTCTCTACGGTTGTTGAACAAATATACATGTGTCTAATCAGAGATTACTGGCCGCCATAGTGTAGAGTGTGCTGTGGTGTAGATTTCGCACTGAATATTATAATCGTGCTATATCGGTTGCTAATCGACTTAACGCACCCAAAATTTTAGGAAATCTTTCACTGTAAACTGACTTCTTAGTATTCGGCTAACTGCTGACTAATATCAACTGCCTAGTCGTTCTACTGAACTCCAACAGAAATCTAAAGAACTCTCTAGAAATTCTAAGAACTCCAAAAATTTCTCGATTTAAATTCCTGTTAACTTTTATTAATATAAGAGGGAGAGTACTTTATCTGAGCAATCGGTGTGTTCCACCATAACAGAGTGCGATTAGTAATTTTATCACCTATTTTTATTATTAAATTTGTACATGACCGTTGTTTGTTTTTGATTTTAGGGTCAGTTGGACATCGTCTATGAAGAAAAAAAAGTAAACGCACAATAATGCAATTCATTTAGCCAGAAATTTAGAAAAGGCGTGTTGTACGACTTGATATTCCCATACGATCATGTTAAAGTGTTTGGGTTTCAAACACAATACAGTGTAGAGGATGCGTAAGTTGGGTGAATATAGTGGTGATTACGGTGTTTTGGGTAATCTCTAGTGATGGTGACGTTATGACCATTAATCTTCCTGTAGGGTCTCAAACTCAATACAGTGTAGAGGATGCGTAAGTTGGGTGAATATAGTGGTGATTACGGTGTTTTGGGTAATCTCTAGTGATGGTGACGTTATGACAATTAATCTTCCTGTAGGGTCTCAAACACAATACAGTGTAGAGGATGCGTAAGTTGGGTGAATATAGTGGTGATTACGGTGTTTTGGGTAATCTCTAGTGATGGTGACGTTATGACCATTAATCTTACTGTAGGGTCTCAAACACAATACACTGTAGAGGATGCGTAAGTTGGGTGAATATAGTGGTGATTACGGTGTTTTGGGTAATCTCTAGTGATGGTGAAGTTATGACCATTAATCTTCCTGTAGGGTCTCAAACACAATACAGTGTAGAGGATGCGTAAGTTGGGTGAATATAGTGGTGATTACGGTGTTTTGGGTAATCTCTAGTGATGGTGACGTTATGACCATTAATCTTCCTGTAGGGTCTCAAACACAATACAGTGTAGAGGATGCGTAAGTTGGGTGAATATAGTGGTGATTACGGTGTTTTGGGTAATCTCTAGTGATGGTGACGTTATGACCATTAATCTTCCTGTAGGGTCTCAAACACAATACAGTGTAGAGGATGCGTAAGTTGGGTGAATATAGTGGTGATTACGGTGTTTTGGGTAATCTCTAGTGATGGTGACGTTATGACCATTAATCTTCCTGTAGGGTCTCAAACACAATACACTGTAGAGGATGCGTAAGTTGGGTGAATATAGTGGTGATTACGGTGTTTTGGGTAATCTCTAGTGATGGTGACGTTATGACCATTAATCTTCCTGTAGGGTCTCAAACACAATACACTGTAGAGGATGCGTAAGTTGGGTGAATATAGTGGTGATTACGGTGTTTTGGGTAATCTCTAGTGATGGTGACGGTATGACCATTAATCTTCCTGTAGGGTCTCAAACACAATACACTGTAGAGGATGCGTAAGTTGGGTGAATATAGTGGTGATTACGGTGTTTTGGGTAATCTCTAGTGATGGTGACGTTATGACCATTAATCTTCCTGTAGGGTCTCAAACACAATACAGTGTAGAGGATGCGTAAGTTGGGTGAATATAGTGGTGATTACGGTGTTTTGGGTAATCTCTAGTGATGGTGACGTTATGACCATTAATCTTCCTGTAGGGTCTCAAACACAATACAGTGTAGAGGATGCGTAAGTTGGGTGAATATAGGGGTGATTACGGTGTTTTGGGTAATCTCTAGTGATGGTGACGTTATGACCATTAATCTTCCTGTAGGGTCTCAAACACAATACAGTGTAGAGGATGCGTAAGTTGGGTGAATATAGTGGTGATTACAGTGTTTTGGGTAATATCTAGTGATGGTGACGTTATGACCATTAATCTTCCTGTAGGGTCTCAAACACAATACACTGAAGAGGATGCGTAAGTTGGGTGAATATAGTGGTGATTACGGTGTTTTGGGTAATCTCTAGTGATGGTGACGTTATGACCATTAATCTTCCTGTAGGGTCTCAAACACAATACAGTGTAGAGGATGCGTAAGTTGGGTGAATATAGTGGTGATTACGGTGTTTTGGGTAATCTCTAGTGATGGTGACGTTATGACCATTAATCTTCCTGTAGGGTCTCAAACACAATACACTGTAGAGGATGCGTAAGTTGGGTGAATATAGTGGTGATTACGGTGTTTTGGGTAATCTCTAGTGATGGTGACGTTATGACCATTAATCTTCCTGTAGGGTCTCAAACACAATACAGTGTAGAGGATGCGTAAGTTGGGTGAATATAGTGGTGATTACGGTGTTTTGGGTAATCTCTAGTGATGGTGACGTTATGACCATTAATCTTCCTGTGGGGTCTCAAACACAATACACTGTAGAGGATGCGTAAGTTGGGTGAATATAGTGGTGATTACGGTGTTTTGGGTAATCTCTAGTGATGGTGACGTTATGACCATTAATCTTCCTGTAGGGTCTCAAACACAATACACTGTAGAGGATGCGTAAGTTGGGTGAATATAGTGGTGATTACGGTGTTTTGGGTAATCTCTAGTGATGGTGACGTTATGACCATTAATCTTCCTGTAGGGTCTCAAACTCAATACAGTGTAGAGGATGCGTAAGTTGGGTGAATATAGTGGTGATTACGGTGTTTTGGTTAATCTCTAGTGATGGTGAAGTTATGACCATTAATCTTACTGTAGGGTCTCAAACACAATACAGTGTAGAGGATGCGTAAGTTGGGTGAATATAGTGGTGATTACGGTGTTTTGGGTAATCTCTAGTGATGGTGACGTTATGACCATTAATCTTCCTGTAGGGTCTCAAACACAATACACTGTAGAGGATGCGTAAGTTGGGTGAATATAGTGGTGATTACGGTGTTTTGGGTAATCTCTAGTGATGGTGACGTTATGACCATTAATATTCCTATAGGGTCTCAAACACAATACAGTGTAGAGGATGCGTAAGTTGGGTGAATATAGTGGTGATTACGGTGTTTTGGGTAATCTCTAGTGATGGTGACGTTATGACCATTAATCTTCCTGTAGGGTCTCAAACACAATACAGTGTAGAGGATGCGTAAGTTGGGTGAATATAGTGGTGATTACGGTGTTTTGGGTAATCTCTAGTGATGGTGACGTTATGACCATTAATCTTCCTGTAGGGTCTCAAACACAATACAGTGTAGAGGATGCGTAAGTTGGGTGAATATAGTGGTGATTACGGTGTTTTGGGTAATCTCTAGTGATGGTGACGTTATGACCATTAATCTTCCTGTAGGGTCTCAAACACAATATAGTGTAGAGGATGCGTAAGTTGGGTGAATATAGTGGTGATTACGGTGTTTTGGGTAATCTCTAGTGATGGTGACGTTATGACCATTAATCTTCCTGTAGGTCTCAAACACAATACAGTGTAGAGGATGCGTAAGTTGGGTGAATATAGTGGTGATTACGGTGTTTTGGGTAATCTCTAGTGATGGTGACGTTATGACCATTAATCTTCCTGTAGGGTCTCAAACACAATACACTGTAGAGGATGCGTAAGTTGGGTGAATATAGTGGTGATTACGGTGTTTTGGGTAATCTCTAGTGATGGTGAAGTTATGACCATTAATCTTCCTGTAGGGTCTCAAACACAATACAGTGTAGAGGATGCGTAAGTTGGGTGAATATAGTGGTGATTACGGTGTTTTGGGTAATCTCTAGTGATGGTGACGTTATGACCATTAATCTTCCTGTAGGGTCTCAAACTCAATACAGTGTAGAGGATGCGTAAGTTGGGTGAATATAGTGGTGATTACGGTGTTTTGGGTAATCTCTAGTGATGGTGACGTTATGACCATTAATCTTACTGTAGGGTCTCAAACACAATACACTGTAGAGGATGCGTAAGTTGGGTGAATATAGTGGTGATTACGGTGTTTTGGGTAATCTCTAGTGATGGTGAAGTTATGACCATTAATCTTCCTGTAGGGTCTCAAACACAATACAGTGTAGAGGATGCGTAAGTTGGGTGAATACAGTGGTGATTACGGTGTTTTGGGTAATCTCTAGTGATGGTGACGTTATGACCATTAATCTTCCTGTAGGGTCTCAAACACAATACGCTGTAGAGGATGCGTAAGTTGGGTGAATATAGTGGTGATTACGGTGTTTTGGGTAATCTCTAGTGATGGTGACGTTATGACCATTAATCTTCCTGTAGGGTCTCAAACACAATACACTGTAGAGGATGCGTAAGTTGGGGGAATATAGTGGTGATTACGGTGTTTTGGGTAATCTCTAGTGATGGTGACGTTATGACCATTAATCTTCCTGTAGGGTCTCAAACACAATACAGTCCAGAGGATGCGTAATTTGGGTGAATATAGTGGTGATTACGGTGTTTTGGGTAATCTCTAGTGATGGTGACGTTATGACCATTAATCTTCCTGTAGGGTCTGAAACACAATACAGTGTAGAGGATGCGTAAGTTGGGTGAATATAGTGGTGATTACGGTGTTTTGGGTAATCTCTAGTGATGGTGACGTTATGACCATTAATCTTCCTGTAGGGTCTCAAACACAATACAGTGTAGAGGATGCGTAAGTTGGGTGAATATAGTGGTGATTACGGTGTTTTGGGTAATCTCTAGTGATGGTGACGTTATGACCATTAATCTTCCTGTCGGGTCTCAAACACAATACACTGTAGAGGATGCGTAAGTTGGGTGAATATAGTGGTGATTACGGTGTTTTGGGTAATCTCTAGTGATGGTGACGTTATGACCATTAATCTTACTGTAGGGTCTCAAACACAATACAGTGTAGAGGATGCGTAAGTTGGCTGAATATAGTGGTGATTACGGTGTTTTGGGTAATCTCTAGTGATGGTGACGTTATGACCATTAATCTACCTGTAGGGTCTCAAACACAATACAGTGTAGAGGATGCGTAAGTTGGGTGAATATAGTGGTGATTAAGGTGTTTTGGGTAATCTCTAGTGATGGTGACGTTATGACCATTAATCTTCCTGTAGGGTCTCAAACACAATACAGTGTAGAGGATGCGTAATTTGGGTGAATATAGTGGTGATTACGGTGTTTTGGGTAATCTCTATTGATGGTGACGTTATGACCATTAATCTTCCTGTAGGGTCTCAAACACAATACAGTGTAGAGGATGCGTAAGTTGGGTGAATATAGTGGTGATTAAGGTGTTTTGGGTAATCTCTAGTGATGGTGACGTTATGACCATTAATCTTCCTGTAGGGTCTCAAACACAATACAGTGTAGAGGATGCGTAAGTTGGGTGAATATAGTGGTGATTACGGTGTTTTGGGTAATCTCTAGTGATGGTGACGTTATGACCATTAATCTTCCTGTAGGGTCTCAAACACAATACAGTGTAGAGGGTGCGTAAGTTGGGTGAATATAGTGGTGATTACGGTGTTTTGGGTAATCTCTAGTGATGGTGACGTTATGACCATTAATCTTCCTGTAGGGTCTCAAACACAATACACTGTAGAGGATGCGTAATTTGGGTGAATATAGTGGTGATTACGGTGTTTTGGGTAATCTCTAGTGATGGTGACGTTATGACCATTAATCTTCCTGTAGGGTCTCAAAAACAATACAGTGTAGAGGATGCGTAAGTTGGGTGAATATAGTGGTGATTACGGTGTTTTGGGTAATCTCTAGTGATGGTGACGTTATGACCATTAATCTTCCTGTCGGGTCTCAAACACAATACACTGTAGAGGATGCGTAAGTTGGGTGAATATAGTGGTGATTACGGTGTTTTGGGTAATCTCTAGTGATGGTGACGTTATGACCATTAATCTACCTGTAGGGTCTCAAACACAATACAGTGTGAGAGGGTGCGTAAGTTGGGTGAATATAGTGGTGATTAAGGTGTTTTAGGTAATCTCTAGTGATGGTGACGTTATGACCATTAATCTTCCTGTAGGGTCTCAAACACAATACAGTGTAGAGGATGCGTAAGTTGGGTGAATATAGTGGTGATTACGGTGTTTTGGGTAATCTCTAGTGATGGTGACGTTATGACCATTAATCTTCCTGTAGGGTCTCAAACTCAATACAGTTTAGAGGATGCGTAAGTTGGGTGAATATAGTGGTGATTAAGGTGTTTTGGGTAATCTCTAGTGATGGTGACGTTATGACCATTAATCTTCCTGTAGGGTCTCAAACACAATACAGTGTAGAGGATGCGTAAGTTGGGTGAATATAGTGGTGATTACGGTGTTTTGGGTAATCTCAAGTGATGGTGACGTTATGACCATTAATCTTCCTTTAGGGTCTCAAACACAATACAGTGTAGAGGATGCGTAAGTTGGGTGAATATATTGGTGATTACGGTGTTTTGGGTAATCACTAGTGATGTTGACGTTATGACCATTAATCTTCCTGTAGGGTCTCAAACACAATACACTGAAGAGGATGCGTAAGTTGGGTGAATATAGTGGTGATTACGGTGTTTTGGGTAATCTCTAGTGATGGTGACGTTATGACCATCAATCTTCCTGTAGGGTCTCAAACACAATACAGTGTAGAGGATGCGTAAGTTGGGTGAATATAGTGGTGATTACGGTGTATTGGGTAATCTCTAGTAATGGTGATGTTATGACCATTAATCTTCCTGTAGGGTCTCAAACACAATACAGTGTAGAGGATGCGTAAGTTGGGTGAATATAGTGGTGATTACGGTGTTTTGGGTAATCTCTAGTGATGGTGACGTTATGACCATTAATCTTCCTGTAGGGTCTCAAACACAATACAGTGTAGAGGATGCGTAAGTCGGGTGAATATAGTGGTGATTACGGTGTTTTGGGTAATCTCTAGTGATGGTGACGTTATGACCATTAATCTTCCTGTAGGGTCTCAAACACAATACAGTGTAGAGGATGCGTAAGTTGGGTGAATATAGTGGTGAGTACGGTGTTTTGGGTAATCTCTAGTGATGGTGACGTTATGACCATTAATCTTCCTGTAGGGTCTCAAACTCAATACAGTGTAGAGGATGCGTAAGTTGGGTGAATATAGTGGTGATTACGGTGTTTTGGGTAATCTCTAGTGATGGTGACGTTATGACCATTAACTTCCTGTAGGTTCTCAAACACAATACAGTGTAGAGGATGCGTAAGTTGGGTGAATATAGTGGTGATTACCGTGTTTTGGGTAATCTCTAGTGATGGTGACGTTATGACCATTAATCTTCCTGTAGGGTCTCAAACACAATACAGTGTAGAGGATGCGTAAGTTGGGTGAATATAGTGGTGATTACGGTGTTTTGGGTAATCTCTAGTGATGGTGACGTTATGACCATTAATGTTCCTGTAGGGTCTCAAACACAATACAGTGTAGAGGATGCGTAAGTTGGGTGAATATAGTGGTGATTACGGTGTTTTGGGTAATCTCTAGTGATGGTGACGTTATGACCATTAATCTTCCTGTAGGGTCTCAAACAAAATACAGTGTAGAGGATGCGTAAGTTGGGTGAATATAGTGGTGATTACGGTGTTTTGGGTAATCTCTAGTGATGGTGACGTTATGACCATTAATCTTCCTGTAGGGTCTCAAACACAATACAGTGTAGAGGATGCGTAAGTTGGGTGAATATAGTGGTGATTACGGTGTTTTGGGTAATCTCTAGTGATGGTGACGTTATGACCATTAATCTTACTGTAGGGTCTCAAACACAATACAGTGTAGAGGATGCGTAAGTTGGGTGAATATAGTGGTGATTACGGTGTTTTGGGTAATCTCTAGTGATGGTGACGTTATGACCATTAATCTTCCTGTAGGGTCTCAAACTCAATACAGTTTAGAGGATGCGTAAGTTGGGTGAATATAGTGGTGATTAAGGTGTTTTGGGTAATCTCTAGTGATGGTGACGTTATGACCATTAATCTTCCTGTAGGGTCTCAAACACAATACAGTGTAGAGGATGCGTAAGTTGGGTGAATATAGTGGTGATTACGGTGTTTTGGGTAATCTCTAGTGATGGTGACGTTATGACCATTAATCTTCCTGTAGGGTCTCAAACACAATACAGTGTAGAGGATGCGTAAGTTGGGTGAATATAGTGGTGATTACGGTGTTTTGGGTAATCTCTAGTGATGGTGACGTTATGACCATTAAACTTCCTGTAGCGTCTCAAACACAATACAGTGTAGAGGATGCGTAAGTTGGGTGAATATAGTGGTGATTACGGTGTTTTGGGTAATCTCTAGTGATGGTGACGTTATGACCATTCATCTTCCTCTAGGGTCTCAAACACAATACACTGTAGAGGATGCGTAAGTTGGGTGAATATAGTGGTGATTACGGTGTTTTGGGTAATCTCTAGTGATGGTGACGTTATGACCATTAATCTTCCTGTAGGGTCTCAAACACAATACAGTGTAGAGGATGCGTAAGTTGGGTGAATATAGTGGTGATTACGGTGTTTTGGGTAATCTCTAGTGATGGTGACGTTATGACCATTAATCTTCCTGTCGGGTCTCAAACACAATACACTGTAGAGGATGCGTAAGTTGGGTGAATATTGTGGTGATTACGGTGTTTTGGGTAATCTCTAGTGATGGTGACGTTATGACCATTAATCTTACTGTAGGGTCTCAAACACAATACAGTGTAGAGGATGCGTAAGTTGGGTGAATATAGTGGTGATTACGGTGTTTTGGGTAATCTCTAGTGATGGTGACGTTATGACCATTAATCTACCTGTAGGGTCTCAAACACAATACAGTGTAGAGGATGCGTAAGTTGGGTGAATATAGTGGTGATTAAGGTGTTTTGGGTAATCTCTAGTGATGGTGACGTTATGACCATTAATCTTCCTGTAGGGTCTCAAACACAATACACTGTAGAGGATGCGTAAGTTGGGTGAATATAGTGGTGATTACGGTGTTTTGGGTAATCTCTAGTGATGGTGACGTTATGACCATTAATCTTCCTGTAGGATCTCAAACACAATACAGTGTAGAGGATGCGTAAGTTGGGTGAATATAGTGGTGATTACGGTGTTTTGGGTAATCTCTAGTGATGGTGACGTTATGACCATTAATCTTCCTGTAGGGTCTCAAACACAATACAGTGTAGAGGATGCGTAAGTTGGGTGAATATAGTGGTGATTACGGTGTTTTGGGTAATCTCTAGTGATGGTGACGTTATTACCATTAATCTTCCTGTAGGGTCTCAAACTCAATACAGTGTAGAGGATGCGTAAGTTGGGTGAATATAGTGGTGATTACGGTGTTTTGGGTAATCTCTAGTGATGGTGACTTTATGACCATTAACTTCCTGTAGGGTCTCAAACACAATACAGTGTAGAGGATGCTTAAGTTGGGTGAATATATTGGTGATTACCGTGTTTTGGGTAATCTCTAGTGATGGTGACGTTATGACCATTAATCTTCCTGTAGGTCTCAAACACAATACAGTGTAGAGGATGCGTAAGTTGGGTGAATATAGTGGTGATTACGGTGTTTTGGGTAATCTCTAGTGATGGTGACGTTATGACCATTAATCTCCCTGTAGGGTCTCAAACACAATACAATGTAGAGGATGCGTAAGTTGGGTGAATATAGTGGTGATTACGGTGTTTTGGGTAATCTCTAGTGATGGTGACGTTATGACCATTAATATTCCTGTAGGGTCTCAAACTCAATACAGTGTAGAGGATGCGTAAGTTGGGTGAATATAGTGGTGATTACGGGGTTTTGGGTAATCTCTAGTGATGGTGACGTTATGACCATTAATCTTCCTGTAGTGTCTCAAACACAATACAATGTAGAGGATGCGTAAGTTGGGTGAATATAGTGGTGAATACGGTGTTTTGGGTAATCTCTAGTGATGGTGACGTTATGACCATTAATCTTCCTGTAGGGTCTCAAACTCAATACAGTGTAGAGGATGCGTAAGTTGGGTGAATATAGTGGTGATTACGGTGTTTTGGTTAATCTCTAGTGATGGTGAAGTTATGACCATTAATCTTACTGTAGGGTCTCAAACACAATACAGTGTAGAGGATGCGTAAGTTGGGTGAATATAGTGGTGATTACGGTGTTTTGGGTAATCTCTAGTGATGGTGACGTTATGACCATTAATCTTCCTGTAGGGTCTCAAACTCAATACAATGTAGAGGATGCGTAAGTTGGGTGAATATAGTGGTGATTAAGGTGTTTTGGGTAATCTCTAGTGATGGTGACGTTATGACCATTAATCTTCCTGTAGGGTCTCAAACACAATGCAGTGTAGAGGATGCGTAAGTTGGGTGAATAGATTACGGTGTTTTGGGTAATCTCTAGTGATGGTGACGTTATGACCATTAATCTTCCTGTAGCATCTCAAACACAATACAGTGTAGAGGATGCGTAAGTTGGGTGAATATAGTGGTGATTACGGTGTTTTGGGTAATCTCTAGTGATGGTGACGTTATGACCATTCATCTTCCTGTAGGGTCTCAAACACAATACACTGTAGAGGATGCGTAAGTTGGGTGAATATAGTGGTGATTACGGTGTTTGGGTAATCTCTAGTGATGGTGACGTTATGACCATTAATCTTCCTGTAGGGTCTCAAACACAATACAGTGTAGAGGATGCGTAAGTTGGGTGAATATAGTGGTGATTACGGTGTTTTGGGTAATCTCTAGTGATGGTGACGTTATGACCATTAATCTTCCTGTCGGGTCTCAAACACAATACACTGTAGAGGATGCGTAAGTTGGGTGAATATAGTGGTGATTACGGTGTTTTGGGTAATCTCTAGTGATGGTGACGTTATGACCATTAATCTAACTGTAGGGTCTCAAACACAATACAGTGTAGAGGATGCGTAAGTTGGGTGAATATAGTGGTGATTACGGTGTTTTGGGTAATCTCTAGTGATGGTGACGTTATGACCATTAATCTACCTGTAGTGTCTCAAACACAATACAGTGTAGAGGATGCGTAAGTTGGGTGAATATAGTGGTGATTAAGGTGTTTTGGGTAATCTCTAGTGATGGTGACGTTATGACCATTAATCTTCCTGTAGGGTCTCAAACACAATACAGTGTAGAGGATGCGTAAGTTGGGTGAATATAGTGGTGATTACGGTGTTTTGGGTAATCTCTAGTGATGGTGACGTTATGACCATTAATCTTCCTGTAGGGTCTCAAACACAATACAGTGTAGAGGATGCGTAATTTGGGTGAATATTGTGGTGATTACGGTGTTTTGGGTAATCACTAGTGATGGTGACGTTATGACCATTAATCTTCCTGTAGGGTCTCAAACACAATACAGTGTAGAGGATGCGTAAGTTGGGTGAATATAGTGGTGATTACGGTGTTTTGGGTAATCTCTAGTGATGGTGACGTTATGACCATTAATCTTCCTGTAGGGTCTCAAACACAATACAGTGTAGAGGATGCGTAAGTTGGGTGAATATAGTGGTGATTACGGTGTTTTGGGTAATCTCTAGTGATGGTGACGTTATGACCATTAATCTTCCTGTAGGGTCTCAAACACAATACACTTTAGAGGATGCGTAAGTTGGGTGAATATAGTGGTGATTACGGTGTTTTGGGTAATCTCTAGTGATGGTGACGTTATGACCATTAATCTTCCTGTAGGGTCTCAAACACATTACAGTGTAGAGGATGCGTAAGTTGGGTGAATATAGTGGTGATTACGGTGTTTTGGGTAATCTCTAGTGATGGTGACGTTATGACCATTAATCTTCCTGTAGGGTCTCAAACACAATACAGTGTAGAGGATGCGTAAGTTGGGTGAATATAGTGGTGATTACGGTGTTTTGGGTAATCTCAAGTGATGGTGACGTTATGACCATTAATCTTCCTGTAGGGTCGCAAACTCAATACAGTGTAGAGGATGCGTAAGTTGGGTGAATATAGTGGTGATTACGGTGTTTTGGGTAATCTCTAGTGATGGTGACGTTATTACCATTAACTTCCTGTAGGGTCTCAAACACAATACAGTGTAGAGGATGCGTAAGTTGGGTGAATATAGTGGTGATTACCGTGTTTTGGGTAATCTCTAGTGATGGTGACGTTATGACCATTAATCTTCCTGTAGGGTCTCAAACACAATACAGTGTAGAGGATGCGTAAGTTGGGTGAATATAGTGGTGATTACGGTGTTTTGGGTAATCTCTAGTGATGGTGACGTTATGACCATTAATCTCCCTGTAGGGTCTCAAACACAATACAATGTAGAGGATGCGTAAGTTGGGTGAATATAGTGGTGATTACGGTGTTTTGGGTAATCTTTAGTGATGGTGACGTTATGACCATTAATCTTCCTGTAGGGTCTCAAACTCAATACAGTGTAGAGGATGCGTAAGTTGGGTGAATATAGTGATGATTACGGGGTTTTGGGTAATCTCTAGTGATGGTGACGTTATGACCATTAATCTTCCTGTAGGGTCTCAAACACAATGCAGTGTAGAGGATGCGTAAGTTGGGTGAATATAGTGGTGATTACGGTGTTTTGGGTAATCTCTAGTGATGGTGACGTTATGACCATTAATCTTCCTGTAGGGTCTCAAACACAATACAGTGTAGAGGATGCGTAATTTGGGTGAATATTGTGGTGATTACGGTGTTTTGGGTAATCACTAGTGATGGTGACGTTATGACCATTAATCTTCCTGTCGGGTCTCAAACACAATACACTTTAGAGTATGCGTAAGTTGGGTGAATATAGTGGTGATTACGGTGTTTTGGGTAATCTCTAGTGATGGTGACGTTATGACCATTAATCTTCCTGTAGGTTCTCAAACACAATGCAGTGTAGAGGATGCGTAAGTTGGGTGAATATAGTGGTGATTACGGTGTTTTGGGTAATCTCTAGTGATGGTGACGTTATGACCATTAATCTTCCTGTAGGGTCTCAAACACAATACAGTGTAGAGGATGCGTAAGTTGGGTGAATATAGTGGTGATTACGGTGTTTTGGGTAATCTCTAGTGATGGTGACGTTATGACTATTAATCTTCCTGTAGGGTCTCAAACACAATACAGTGTAGAGGATGCGTAAGTTGGGTGAATATAGTGGTGATTACGGTGTTTTGGGTAATCTCTAGTGATGGTGACGTTATGACCATTAATCTTCCTGTAGGGTCTCAAACACAATACAGTCTAGAGGATGCGTAAGTTGGGTGAATATAGTGGTGATTACGGTGTTTTGGGTAATCTCTAGTGATGGTGACGTTATGACCATCAATCTTCCTGTAGGGTCTCAAACACAATACAGTGTAGAGGATGCGTAAGTTGGGTGAATATAGTGGTGATTACGGTGTTTTGGTTAATCTCTAGTGATGGTGACGTTATGACCATTAATCTTCCTGTAGGGTCTCAAACACAATACAGTGTAGAGGATGCGTAAGTTGGGTGAATATAGTGGTGATTACGGTGTTTTGGGTAATCTCTAGTGATGGTGACGTTATGACCATTAATCTTCCTGTCGGGTCTCAAACACAATACACTTTAGAGGATGCGTAAGTTGGGTGAATATAGTGGTGATTACGGTGTTTTGGGTAATCTCTAGTGATGGTGACGTTATGACCATTAATCTTACTGTAGGGTCTCAAACACAATACAGTGTAGAGGATGCGTAAGTTGGGTGAATATAGTGGTGATTACGGTGTTTTGGGTAATCTCTAGTGATGGTGACGTTATGACCATTAATCTTCCTGTAGGGTCTCAAACACAATACAGAGTAGAGGATGCGTAAGTTGGGTGAATATAGTGGTGATTACGGTGTTTTGGGTAATCTCTAGTGATGGTGACGTTATGACCATTAATCTTCCTGTAGGGTCTCAAACACAATACAGTGTAGAGGATGCGTAAGTTGGGTGAATATAGTGGTGATTACGGTGTTTTGGGTAATCTCTAGTGATGGTGACGTTATGACCATTAATCTTCCTGTAGGGTCTCAAACACAATACAGTGTAGAGGATGCGTAAGTTGGGTGAATATAGTGGTGATTACGGTGTTTTGGGTTTTGGGTAATATCTAGTGATGGTGACGTTATGACCATTAATCTTCCTGTAGGGTCTCAAACTCAATACAGTGTAGAGGATGCGTAAGTTGGGTGAATATAGTGGTGATTACGGTGTTTTGGGTAATCTCTAGTGATGGTGAAGTTATGACCATTAATCTTCCTGTAGGGTCTCAAACACAATACAGTGTAGAGGATGCGCAAGTTGGGTGAATATAGTGGTGATTACGGTGTTTTGGGTAATCTCTAGTGATGGTGACGTTATGACTATTAATCTTCCTGTAGGGTCTCAAACACAATACAGTGTAGAGGATGCGTAAGTTGGGTGAATATAGTGGTGATTACGGTGTTTTGAGTAATCTCAAGTGATGGTGACGTTATGACCATTAATCTTCCTGTAGGGTCTCAAACACAATACAGTGTAGAGGATGCGTAAGTTGGGTGAATATAGTGGTGATTACGGTGTTTTGGGTAATCTCTAGTGATGGTGACGTTATGACCATTAATCTTCCTGTCGGGTCTCAAACACAATACAGTGTAGAGGATGCGTAAGTTGGGTGAATATAGTGGTGATTACGGTGTTTTGGGTAATCTCTAGTGATGGTGACGTTATGACCATTAATCTTCCTGTAGGGTCTCAAACACAATACAGTCTAGAGGATGCGTAAGTTGGGTGAATATAGTGGTGATTACGGTGTTTTGGGTAATCTCTAGTGATGGTGACGTTATGACCATTAATCTTCCTGTAGGGTCTCAAACACAATACAGTGTAGAGGATGCGTAAGTTGGGTGAATATAGTGGTGATTACGGTGTTTTGGGTAATCTCTAGTGATGGTGACGTTATGACCATTAATCTTCCTGTCGGGTCTCAAACACAATACACTTTAGAGGATGCGTAAGTTGGGTGAATATAGTGGTGATTACGGTGTTTTGGGTAATCTCTAGTGATGGTGACGTTATGACCATTAATCTTACTGTAGGGTCTCAAACACAATACAGTGTAGAGGATGCGTAAGTTGGGTGAATATAGTGGTGATTACGGTGTTTTGGGTAATCTCTAGTGATGGTGACGTTATGACCATTTATCTTCCTGTAGGGTCTCAAACACAATACAGTGTAGAGGATGCGTAAGTTGGGTGAATATAGTGGTGATTACGGTGTTTTGGGTAATCTCTAGTGATGGTGACGTTATGACCATTAATCTTACTGTAGGGTCTCAAACTCAATACAGTGTAGAGGATGCTTAAGTTGGGTGAATATAGTGGTGATTACGGTGTTTTGGGTAATCTCTAGTGATGGTGACGTTATGACCATTAATCTTACTGTAGGGTCTCAAACACAATACAGTGTAGAGGATGCGTAAGTTGGGTGAATATAGTGGTGATTACGGTGTTTTGGGTAATCTCTAGTGATGGTGACGTTATGACCATTAATCTTCCTGTAGGGTCTCAAACACAATACAGTGTAGAGGATGCGTAAGTTGGGTGAATATAGTGGTGATTACGGTGTTTTGGGTAATCTCTAGTGATGGTGACGTTATGACCATTAATCTTCCTGTAGGGTCTCAAACTCAATACAGTGTAGAGGATGCGTAAGTTGGGTGAATATAGTGGTGATTACGGTGTTTTGGGTAATCTCTAGTGATGGTGAAGTTATGACCATTAATCTTCCTGTAGGGTCTCAAACACAATACAGTGTAGAGGATGCGTAAGTTGGGTGAATATAGTGGTGATTACGGTGTTTTGGGTAATCTCTAGTGATGGTGACGTTATGACTATTAATCTTCCTGTAGGGTCTCAAACACAATACAGTGTAGAGGATGCGTAAGTTGGGTGAATATAGTGGTGATTACGGTGTTTTGAGTAATCTCTAGTGATGGTGACGTTATGACCATTAATCTTACTGTAGGGTCTCAAACACAATACAGTGTAGAGGATGCGTAAGTTGGGTGAATATAGTGGTGATTACGGTGTTTTGGGTAATCTCTAGTGATGGTGACGTTATGACCATTAATCTTCCTGTCGGGTCTCAAACACAATACAGTGTAGAGGATGCGTAAGTTGGGTGAATATAGTGGTGATTACGGTGTTTTGGGTAATCTCTAGTGATGGTGACGTTATGACCATTAATCTTCCTGTAGGGTCTCAAACACAATACAGTCTAGAGGATGCGTAAGTTGGGTGAATATAGTGGTGATTACGGTGTTTTGGGTAATCTCTAGTGATGGTGACGTTATGACCATTAATCTTCCTGTAGGGTCTCAAACACAATACAGTGTAGAGTATGCGTAAGTTGGGTGAATATAGTGGTGATTACGGTGTTTTGGGTAATCTCTAGTGATGGTGACGTTATGACCATTAATCTTCCTGTAGGGTCTCAAACACAATACACTGTAGAGGATGCGTAAGTTGGGTGAATATAGTGGTGATTACGGTGTTTTGGGTAATCTCTAGTGATGGTGATGTTATGACCATTAATCTTCCTGTCGCGTCTCAAACACAATACACTTTAGAGGATGCGTAAGTTGGGTGAATATAGTGGTGATTACGGTGTTTTGGGTAATCTCTAGTGATGGTGACGTTATGACCATTAATCTACCTGTAGGGTCTCAAACACAATACAGTGTAGAGGATGCGTAAGTTGGGTGAATATAGTGGTGATTACGGTGTTTTGGGTAATCTCTAGTGATGGTGACGTTATGACCATTAATCTTCCTGTAGGGTCTCAAACACAATACAGTGTAGAGGATGCGTAAGTTGGGTGAATATAGTGGTGATTACGGTGTTTTGGGTAATCTCTAGTGAGAGTGACGTTATGACCATTAATCTTCCTGTAGGGTCTCAAACACAATACAGTGTAGAGGATGCGTAAGTTGGGTGAATATAGTGGTGATTACGGTGTTTTGGGTAATCTCTAGTGATGGTGACGTCATGACCATTAATCTTCCTGTAGGGTCTCAAACTCAATACAGTGTAGAGGATGCGTAAGTTGGGTGAATATAGTGGTGATTACGGTGTTTTGGGTAATCTCTAGTGATGGTGAAGTTATGACCATTAATCTTCCTGTAGGGTCTCAAACACAATACAGTGTAGAGGATGCGTAAGTTGGGTGAATATAGTGGTGATTACGGTGTTTTGGGTAATCTCTAGTGATGGTGACGTTATGACTATTAATCTTCCTGTAGGGTCTCAAACACAATACAGTGTAGAGGATGCGTAAGTTGGGTGAATATAGTGGTGATTACGGTGTTTTGGGTAATCTCTAGTGATGGTGACGTTATGACCATTAATCTTCCTGTAGGGTCTCAAAAACAATACAGTGTAGAGGATGCGTAAGTTGGGTGAATATAGTGGTGATTACGGTGTTTTGGGTAATCTCTAGTGATGGTGACGTTATGACCATTAATCTTCCTGTCGGGTCTCAAACACAATACAGTGTAGAGGATGCGTAAGTTGGGTGAATATAGTGGTGATTACGGTGTTTTGGGTAATCTCTAGTGATGGTGACGTTATGACCATTAATCTTCCTGTAGGGTCTCAAACACAATACAGTGTAGAGGATGCGTAAGTTGGGTGAATATAGTGGTGATTACGGTGTTTTGGGTAATCTCTAGTGATGGTGACGTTATGACCATTAATCTTCCTGTAGGGTCTCAAACACAATACACTGTAGAGGATGCGTAAGTTGGGTGAATATAGTGGTGATTACGGTGTTTTGGGTAATCTCTAGTGATGGTGACGTTATGACCATTAATTTTCCTGTCGCGTCTCAAACACAATACACTTTAGAGGATGCGTAAGTTGGGTGAATATAGTGGTGATTACGGTGTTTTGGGTAATCTCTAGTGATGGTGACGTTATGACCATTAATCAACCTGTAGTGTCTCAAACACAATACAGTGTAGAGGATGCGTAAGTTGGGTGAATATAGTGGTGATTACGGTGTTTTGGGTAATCTCTAGTGATGGTGACGTTATGACCATTAATCTTCCTGTAGGGTCTCAAACACAATACAGTGTAGAGGATGCGTAAGTTGGCTGAATATAGTGGTGATTACGGTGTTTTGGGTAATCTCTAGTGATGGTGACGTTATGACCATTAATCTTCCTGTAGGGTCTCAAACTCAATACAGTGTAGAGGATGCGTAATTTGGGTGAATATAGTGGTGATTACGGTGTTTTGGGTAATCTCTAGTGATGGTGAAGTTATGACCATTAATCTTCCTGTAGGGTCTCAAACACAATACAGTGTAGAGGATGCGTAAGTTGGGTGAATATAGTGGTGATTACGGTGTTTTGGGTAATCTCTAGTGATGGTGACGTTATGACTATTAATCTTCCTGTAGGTTCTCAAACACAATACAGTGTAGAGGATGCGTAAGTTGGGTGAATATAGTGGTGATTACGGTGTTTTGGGTAATCTCTAGTGATGGTGACGTTATGACCATTAATCTTCCTGTAGGGTCTCAAACACAATACAGTGTAGAGGATGCGTAAGTTGGGTGAATATAGTGGTGCTTACGGTGTTTTGGGTAATCTCTAGTGATGGTGACGTTATGACCATTAATCTTCCTGTCGGGTCTCAAACACAATACAGTGTAGAGGATGCGTAAGTTGGGTGAATATAGTGGTGATTACGGTGTTTTGGGTAATCTCTAGTGATGGTGACGTTATGACCATTAATCTTACTGTAGGGTCTCAAACACAATACAGTGTAGAGGATGCGTAAGTTGGGTGAATATAGTGAAGATTACGGTGTTTTGGGTAATCTCTAGTGATGGTGACGTTATGACCATTAATCTTACTGTAGGGTCTCAAACACAATACAGTGTAGAGGATGCGTAAGTTGGGTGAATATAGTGGTGATTACGGTGTTTTGGGTAATCTCTAGTGATGGTGACGTTATGACCATTAATCTTACTGTAGGGTCTCAAACACAATACAGTGTAGAGGATGCGTAAGTTGGGTGAATATAGTGGTGATTACGGTGTTTGGGTAATCTCTAGTGATGGTGACGTTATGACCATTAATCTTCCTGTAGGGTCTCAAACTCAATACAGTGTAGAGGATGCGTAAGTTGGGTGAATATAGTGGTGATTACGGTGTTTTGGGTAATCTCTAGTGATGGTGACGTTATGACCATTAATCTTCCTGTAGGGTCTCAAACTCAATACAGTGTAGAGGATGCGTAAGTTGGGTGAATATAGTGGTGATTACGGTGTATTGGGTAATCTCTAGTGATGGTGACGTTATGACCATTAACTTCCTGTAGGGTCTCAAACACAATACAGTGTAGAGGATGCGTAAGTTGGGTGAATATAGTGGTGATTACGGAGTTTTGGGTAATCTCTAGTGATGGTGACGTTATGACCATTAATCTTCCTGTAGGGTCTGAAACACAATACAGTGTAGAGGATGCGTAAGTTGGGTGAATATAGTGGTGATTACGGTGTTTTGGGTAATCTCTAGTGATGGTGACGTTATGACCATTAATCTTCCTGTAGGGTCTCAAACTCAATACAGTGTAGAGGATGCGTAAGTTGGGTGAATATAGTGGTGATTACGGTGTTTTGGGTAATCTCTATTGATGGTGAAGTTATGACCATTAATCTTCCTGTAGGGTCTCAAACACAATACAGTGTAGAGGATGCGTAAGTTGGGTGAATATAGTGGTGATTACGGTGTTTTGGGTAATCTCTAGTGATGGTGACGTTATGACTATTAATCTTCCTGTAGGGTCTCAAACACAATACAGTGTAGAGGATGCGTAAGTTGGGTGAATATAGTGGTGATTACGGTGTTTTGGGTAATCTCTAGTGATGGTGACGTTATGACCATTAATCTTCCTGTAGGGTCTCAAACACAATACACTGTAGAGGATGCGTAAGTTGGGTGAATATAGTGGTGATTACGGTGTTTTGGGTAATCTCTAGTGATGGTGACGTTATGACCATTAATCTTCCTGTCGGGTCTCAAACACAATACACTTTAGAGGATGCGTAAGTTGGGTGAATATAGTGGTGATTACGGTGTTTTGGGTAATCTCTAGTGATGGTGACGTTATGCCCATTAATCTTACTGTAGGGTCTCAAACACAATACAGTGTAGAGGATGCGTAAGTTGGGTGAATATAGTGGTGATTACGGTGTTTTGGGTAATCTCTAGTGATGGTGACGTTATGACCATTAATCTTCCTGTAGGGTCTCAAACAGAATACAGTGTAGAGGATGCGTAAGTTGGGTGAATATAGTGGTGATTACGGTGTTTGGGTAATCTCTAGTGATGGTGACGTTATGACCATTAATCTTCCTGTAGGGTCTCAAACACAATACAGTGTAGAGGATGCGTAAGTTGGGTGAATATAGTGGTGATTACGGTGTTTTGGGTAATTTCTAGTGATGGTGACGTTATGACCATTAATCTTCCTGTAGGGTCTCAAACACAATACAGTGTAGAGGATGCGTAAGTTGGGTGATAGTGGTGATTACGGTGTTTGGGTAATCTCTAGTGATGGTGACGTTATGACCATTAATCTTCCTGTAGGGTCTCAAACACAATACACTGTAGAGGATGCGTAAGTTGGGTGAATATAGTGGTGATTCCACGGTGTTTGGGTAATCTCTAGTGATAGTGACGTTATGACCATTAATCTTCCTGTCGGGTCTCAAACACAATACACTTTAGAGGATGCGTAAGTTGGGTGAATATAGTGGTGATTACGGTGTTTTGGGTAATCTCTAGTGATGGTGACGTTATGCCCATTAATCTTACTGTAGGGTCTCAAACACAATACAGTGTAGAGGATGCGTAAGTTGGGTGAATATGATGATGATTACGGTGTTTTGGGTAATCTCTAGTGATGGTGACGTTATGACCATTAATCTTCCTGTAGGGTCTCAAACACAATACAGTGTAGAGGATGCGTAAGTTGGGTGAATATAGTGGTGATTACGGTGTTTTGGGTAATCTCTAGTGATGGTGACGTTATGACCATTAATCTTCCTGTAAGGTCTCAAACACAATACGAGGTGTAGAGGATGCGTAAGTTGGAGTATAGTGGTGATTACGGTGTTTTGGGTAATTTCTAATTGATGGTGACGTTATGACCATTAATCTTCCTGTAGGGTCTCAAACACAATACAGTGTAGAGAGGATGCGTAAGTTGGGTGAATATAGTGGTGATTACGGTGTTTTGGGTAATCTCTAGTGATGGTGACGTTATGACCATTAATCTTACTGTAGGGTCTCAAACACAATACAGTGTAGAGGATGCGTAAGTTGGGTGAATATAGTGAAGATTACGGTGTTTTGGGTAATCTCCATTAGTGGTGACATTAGGCCATTAATCTTACTGGTCTCAAACACAATACAGTGTAGAGGATGTAATGGTGGGTGGTATAGTGGTGATTACAGTGTTTGGGTAATCTCTAGTGATGGTGACGTTATGACCATTAATCTTACTGTAGGGTCTCAAACACAATACAGTGTAGAGGATGCGTAAGTTGGGTGAATATAGTGGTGATTACGGTGTTTTGGGTAATCTCTAGTGATGGTGACGTTATGACCATTAATCTTCCTGTAGGTCTCAAACTCAATACAGTGTAGAGGATGCGTAAGTTGGGTGAATATAGTGGTGATTAAGGTGTTTTGGGTAATCTCTAGTGATGGTGAGGTTATGACCATTAATCTTCCTGTAGGGTCTCAAACACAATACAGTGCATAGGATTCGTAAGATGGGTGAATATAGTGGTGATTACGGTGTTTTGGGTAATCTCTAGTGATGGTATTGGTGCATGACCATTAATCTTACTGTAGGGTCTCAAACACAATACAGTGTAGAGGATGCGTAAGTTGGGTGAATATAGTGGTGATTACGGTGTTTTGGGTAATCTCTAGTGATGGTGACGTTATGACCATTAATCTTCCTGTAGGGTCTCAAACTCAAGACAGTGTAGAGGATGCGTAAGTTGGGTGAATATAGTGGTGATTACGGTGTTTTTTGGGTAATCTCTAGTGATGGTGACGTTATGACCATTAATCTTCCTGTAGGGCCTCAAACACAATACAGTGTAGAGGATGCGTAAGTTGGGTGAATATAGTGGTGATTACGGTGTTTTGGGTAATCTCTAGTGATGGTGAAGTTATGACCATTAATGCTTCCTGTAGGGTCTCAAACTCAATACAGTGTAGAGGATGCGTAAGTTGGGTGAATATAGTGGTGATTACGGTGTTTTGGGTAATCTCTAGTGATGGTGACGTTATGACCATTAATCTTCCTGTAGGGTCTCAAACACAATACAGTGTAGAGGATGCGTAAGTTGGGTGAATATAGTGGTGATTACGGTGTTTTGGGTGTCTCTAGTGATGGTGACAGTTATGACCATTAATCTTACTGTAGCGTCTCAAACACAATACAATTAATGAAAGGATGCGTAAGTTGGGTGAATATAGTGAAGATTACGGTGTTTTGGGTAATCTAGTGATGGTGACCGTTATGACCATTAATCTTACTGTAGGGTCTCAAACACAATACAGTGTAGAGGATGCGTAAGTTGGGTGAATATAGTGGTGATTACGGTGTTTTGGGTAATCTCTAGTGATGGTGACGTTGCCATTAATCTTACTGTAGGGTCTCAAACACAATACAGTGTAGAGGATGCGTAAGTTGGGTGAATATGGTGATTACGGTGTTTGGGTAATCTCTAGTGATGATGACGTTATGACCATTAATCTTCCTGTAGGGTCTCAAACTCAATACAGTGTAGAGGATGCGTAAGTTGGGTGAATATAGTGGTGATTACGGTGTTTTGGGTAATCTCCTAGTGATGGTGACGTTATGACCATTAATCTTCCTGTAGGAGTCTCAAACTCAATACAGTGTAGAGGATGCGTAAGTTGGGTGAATATAGTGGTGATTACGGTGTTTTGGGTAATCTCTAGTGATGGTGACGTTATGACCATTAACTTCCTGTAGGGTCTCAAACACAATACAGTGTAGAGGATGCGTAAGTTGGGTGAATATAGTGGTGATTACGGTGTTTTGGGTAATCTCTAGTGATGGTGACGTTATGACCATTAATCTTATATGTAGGGTCTCAAACACAATACAGTGTAGAGGATGCGTAAGTTGGGTGAATATAGTGGTGATTACGGTGTTTTGGGTAATCTCTAGTGATGGGGACGTTATGACCATTACTCTTCCTGTAGGGTCTCAAACACACTACAGTGTAGAGGATGCGTAAGTTGGGTGAATATAGTGGTGATTACGGTGTTTTGGGTAATCTCTAGTGATGGTGACGTTATGACCATTAATCTTCCTGTAGGGTCTCAAACTCAATACAGTGTAGAGGATGCGTAAGTTGGGTGAATATAGTGGTGATTACGGTGTTTTGGGTAATCTCTATTGATGGTGAAGTTATGACCATTAATCTTCCTGTAGGGTCTCAAACACAATACAGTGTAGAGGATGCGTAAGTTGGGTGAATATAGTGGTGATTACGGTGTTTTGGGTAATCTCTAGTGATGGTGACGTTATGACTATTAATCTTCCTGTAGGGTCTCAAACACAATACAGTGTAGAGGATGCGTAAGTTGGGTGAATATAGTGGTGATTACGTTGTTTTGGGTAATCTCTAGTGATGGTGACGTTATGACCATTAATCTTCCTGTAGGGTCTCAAACACAATACAGTGTAGAGGATGCGTAAGTTGGGTGAATATAGTGGTGATTACGGTGTTTTGGGTAATCTCTAGTGATGGTGACGTTATGACCATTAATCTTCCTGTCGGGTCTCAAACACAATACACTTTAGAGGATGCGTAAGTTGGGTGAATATAGTGGTGATTACGGTGTTTTGGGTAATCTCTAGTGATGGTGACGTTATGCCCATTAATCTTACTGTAGGGTCTCAAACACAATACAGTGTAGAGGATGCGTAAGTTGGGTGAATATAGTGGTGATTACGGTGTTTTGGGTAATCTCTAGTGATGGTGACGTTATGACCATTAATCTTCCTGTAGGGTCTCAAACACAATACAGTGTAGAGGATGCGTAAGTTGGGTGAATATAGTGGTGATTACGGTGTTTTGGGTAATCTCTAGTGATGGTGACGTTATGACCATTAATCTTCCTGTAGGGTCTCAAACACAATACAGTGTAGAGGATGCGTAAGTTGGGTGAATATAGTGGTGATTACGGTGTTTTGGGTAATTTCTAGTGATGGTGACGTTATGACCATTAATCTTCCTGTAGGGTCTCAAACACAATACAGTGTAGAGGATGCGTAAGTTGGGTGAATATAGTGGTGATTACGGTGTTTTGGGTAATCTCTAGTGATGGTGACGTTATGACCATTAATCTTACTGTAGGGTCTCAAACACAATACAGTGTAGAGGATGCGTAAGTTGGGTGAATATAGTGGTGATTACGGTGTTTTGGGTAATCTCTAGTGATGGTGACGTTATGACCATTAATCTTACTGTAGGGTCTCAAACACAATACAGTGTAGAGGATGCGTAAGTTGGGTGAATATAGTGAAGATTACGGTGTTTTGGGTAATCTCTAGTGATGGTGACGTTATGACCATTAATCTTACTGTAGGGTCTCAAACACAATACAGTGTAGAGGATGCGTAAGTTGGGTGAATATAGTGGTGATTACGGTGTTTTGGGTAATCTCTAGTGATGGTGAAGTTATGACCATTAATCTTACTGTAGGGTCTCAAACACAATACAGTGTAGAGGATGCGTAAGTTGGGTGAATATAGTGGTGATTACGGTGTCTTGGGTAATCTCTAGTGATGGTGACGTTATGACCATTAATCTTCCTGTAGGGTCTCAAACTCAATACAGTGTAGAGGATGCGTAAGTTGGGTGAATATAGTGGTGATTAAGGTGTTTTGGGTAATCTCTAGTGATGGTGAGGTTATGACCATTAATCTTCCTGTAGGGTCTCAAACACAATACAGTGCATAGGATGCGTAAGATGGGTGAATATAGTGGTGATTACGGTGTTTTGGGTAATCTCTAGTGATGGTGACGTTATGACCATTAATCTTACTGTAGGGTCTCAAACACAATACAGTGTAGAGGATGCGTAAGTTGGGTGAATATAGTGGTGATTACGGTGTTTTGGGTAATCTCTAGTGATGGTGACGTTATGACCATTAATCTTCCTGTAGGGTCTCAAACTCAAGACAGTGTAGAGGATGCGTAAGTTGGGTGAATATAGTGGTGATTACGGTGTTTTGGGTAATCTCTAGTGATGGTGACGTTATGACCATTAATCTTCCTGTAGGGCCTCAAACACAATACAGTGTAGAGGATGCGTAAGTTGGGTGAATATAGTGGTGATTACGGTGTTTTGGGTAATCTCTAGTGATGGTGAAGTTATGACCATTAATCTTCCTGTAAGGTCTCAAACTCAATACAGTGTAGAGGATGCGTAAGTTGGGTGAATATAGTGGTGATTACGGTGTTTTGGGTAATCTCTAGTGATGGTGACGTTATGACCATTAATCTTCCTGTAGGGTCTCAAACACAATACAGTGTAGAGGATGCGTAAGTTGGGTGAATATAGTGGTGATTACGGTGTTTTGGGTAATCTCTAGTGATGGTGACGTTATGACCATTAATCTTCCTGTAGGGTCTCAATCACAATACACTGTAGAGGATGCGTAAGTTGCGTGAATATAGTGGTGATTACGGTGTTTTGGGCAATCTCTAGTGATGGTGACGTTATGACCATTAATCTTCCTGTTGGGTCTCAAACACAATACAGTGTAGAGGATGCGTAAGTTGGGTGAATATAGTGGTGATTACGGTGTTTTGGGTAATCTCTAGTGATGGTGACGTTATGACCATTAATCTTCCAGTAGGGTCTCAAACACAATACAGTGTAGAGGATGCGTAAGTTGGGTGAATATAGTGGTGATTACGGTGTTTTGGGTAATCTCTAGTGATGGTGACGTTATGACCATTAATCTTCCTGTAGGGTCTCAAACACAATACAGTGTAGAGGATGCGTAAGTTGGGTGAATATAGTGGTGATTACGGTGTTTTGGGTAATCTCTAGTGATGGTGACGTTATGACCATTAATCTTCCTGTAGGGTCTCAAACTCAATACAGTGTAGAGGATGCGTAAGTTGGGTGAATATAGTGGTGATTACGGTGTTTTGGGTAATCTCTAGTGATGGTGACGTTATTACCATTAATCGTCCTGTAGGGTCTCAAACACAATACAGTGTAGAGGATGCGTAAGTTGGGTGAATATAGTGGTGATTACGGTGTTTTGGGTAATCTCTAGTGATGGTGACGTTATGACCATTAATCTTCCTGTAGGGCCTCAAACACAATACAGTGTAGAGGATGCGTAAGTTGGGTGAATATAGTGGTGATTACGGTGTTTTGGGTAATCTCTAGTGATGGTGAAGTTATGACCATTAATCTTCCTGTAGGGTCTCAAACTCAATACAGTGTAGAGGATGCGTAAGTTGGGTGAATATAGTGGTGATTACGGTGTTTTGGGTAATCTCTAGTGATGGTGACGTTATGACCATTAATCTTCCTGTAGGGTCTCAAACACAATACAGTGTAGAGGATGCGTAAGTTGGGTGAATATAGTGGTGATTACGGTGTTTTGGGTAATCTCTAGTGATGGTGACGTTATGACCATTAATCTTCCTGTAGGGTCTCAAACACAATACACTGTAGAGGATGCGTAAGTTGGGTGAATATAGTGGTGATTACGGTGTTTTGGGTAATCTCTAGTGATGGTGACGTTATGACCATTAATCTTCCAGTAGGGTCTCAAACACAATACACTGTAGAGGATGCGTAAGTTGGGTGAATATAGTGGTGATTACGGTGTTTTGGGTAATCTCTAGTGATGGTGACGTTATGACCATTAATCTTCCTGTAGGGTCTCAAACACAATACAGTGTAGAGGATGCGTAAGTTGGGTGAATATAGTGGTGATTACTGTGTTTTGGGTAATCTCTAGTGATGGTGACGTTATGACCATTAATCTTCCTGTAGGGTCTCAAACTCAATACAGTGTAGAGGATGCGTAAGTTGGGTGAATATAGTGGTGATTACGGTGTTTTGGGTAATCTCTAGTGATGGTGACGTTATTACCATTAATCTAACTGTAGGGTCTCAAACACAATACAGTGTAGAGGATGCGTAAGTTGGGTGAATATAGTGGTGATTACGGTGTTTTGGGTAATCTCTAGTGATGGTGACGTTATGACCATTAATCTTCCTGTAGGGTCTCAAACTCAATACAGTGTAGAGGATGCGTAAGTTGGGTGAATATAGTGGTGATTACGGTGTTTTGGCTAATCTCTAGTGATGGTGACGTTATGACCATTAATCTTCCTGTAGGGTCTCTAACACAATACAGTGTAGAGGATGCGTAAGTTGGGTGAATATAGTGGTGATTACGGTGTTTTGGGTAATCTCTAGTGATGGTGACGTTATGACCATTAATCTTCCTGTAGGGTCTCAAACACAATACAGTGTAGAGGATGCGTAAGTTGGGTGAATATAGTGGTGATTACGGTGTTTTGGGTAATCTCTAGTGATGGTGAAGTTATGACCATTAATCTTCCTGTAGGGTCTCAAACACAATACACTGTAGAGGATGCGTAAGTTGGGTGAATATAGTGGTGATTACGGTGTTTTGGGTAATCTCTAGTGATGGTGACGTTATGACCATTAATCTTCGTGTAGGGTCTCAAACACAATACAGTGTAGAGGATGCGTAAGTTGGGTGAATATAGTGGTGATTACGGTGTTTTGGGTAATCTCTAGTGATGGTTACGTTATGACCATTAATCTTCCTGTAGGGTCTCAAACTCAATACAGTGTAGAGGATGCGTAAGTTGGGTGAATATAGTGGTGATTACGGTGTTTTGGGTAATCTCTAGTGATGGTGACGTTATTACCATTAATCGTCCTGTAGGGTCTCAAACACAATACAGTGTAGAGGATGCGTAAGTTGGGTGAATATAGTGGTGATTACGGTGTTTTGGGTAATCTCTAGTGATGGTGACGTTATGACCATTAATCTTCCTGTAGGGTCTCAAACTCAATACAGTGTAGAGGATGCCAAAGTTGGGTGAATATAGTGGTGATTACGGTGTTTTGGGTAATCTCTAGTGATGGTGACGTTATGACCATTAATCTTCCTGTAGGGTCTCAAACACAATACTCTGTAGAGGATGCGTAAGTTGGGTGAATATAGTGGTGATTACGGTGTTTTGGGTAATCTCTAGTGATGGTGACGTTATGACCATTAATCTTCCTGTAGGGTCTCAAACACAATACAGTGTAGAGGATGCGTAAGTTGGGTGAATATAGTGGTGATTACGGTGTTTTGGGTAATCTCTAGTGATGGTGACGTTATGACCATTAATCTTCCTGTAGGGTCTCAAACACAATACACTGTAGAGGATGCGTAAGTTGGGTGAATATAGTGGTGATTACGGTGTTTTGGGTAAACTCTAGTGATGGTGACGTTATGACCATTAATCTTACTGTAGGGTCTCAAACACAATACAGTGTAGAGGATGCGTAAGTTGGGTGAATAAAGTGGTGATTACGGTGTTTTGGGTAATCTCTAGTGATGGTGACGTTATGACCATTAATCTTCCTGTAGGGTCTCTAGCACAATACAGTGTAGAGGATGCGTAAGTTGGGTGAATATAATGGTGATTACGGTGTTTTGGGTAATCTCTAGTGATGGTGACGTTATGACCATTAACCTTACTGTAGGGTCTCAAATACAATACAGTGTAGAGGATGCGTAAGTTGGGTGAATATAGTGGTGATTACGGTGTTTTGGGTAATCTCTAGTGATGGTGACGTTATGACCATTAATCTTCCTGTAGGGTCTCAAACACAATACAGTGTAGAGGATGCGTAAGTTGGGTGAATATAGTGGTGATTACGGTGTTTTGGGTAATCTCTAGTGATGGTGACGTTATGACCATTAATCTTCCTGTAGGGTCTCAAACACAATACACTGTAGAGGATGCGTAAGTTGGGTGAATATAGTGGTGATTACGGTGTTTTGGGTAATCTCTAGTGATGGTGACGTTATGACCATTAATCTTCCTGTAGGGTCTCAAACACAATACACTGTAGAGGATGCGTAAGTTGGGTGAATATAGTGGTGATTACGGAGTTTTGGGTAATCTCTAGTGATGGTGACGTTATGACCATTAATCTTCCTGTAGGGTCTCAAACACAATCCAGTGTAGAGGATGCGTAAGTTGGGTGAATATAGTGGTGATTACGGTGTTTTGGATAATCTCTAGTGATGGTGACGTTATGACCATTAATCTTCCTGTAGGGTCTCAAACACAATACAGTGTAGAGGATGCGTAAGTTGGGTGAATATAGTGGTGATTACGGTGTTTTGGGTAATCTCTAGTGATGGTGACGTTATGACCATTAATCTTCCTGTAGGGTCTCAAAGACAATACACTGTAGAGGATGCGTAAGTTGGGTGAATATAGTGGTGATTACGGTGTTTTGGGTAATCTCTAGTGATGGTGACGTTATGACCATTAATCTTCCTGTAGGGTCTCAAACACAATACAGTGTAAGAGAGTGCGTAAGTTGGGTGAATATAGTGGTGATTACGGTGTTTTGGGTAATCTCTAGTGATGGTGACGTTATGACCATTAATCTTCCTGTAGGGTCTCAAACACAATACACTGTAGAGGATGCGTAAGTTGGGTGAATATAGTGGTCACGGTGTTTTGGGTAATCTCTAGTGATGGTGACGTTATGACCATTAATCTTACTGTAGGGTCTCAAACACAATACACTGTAGAGGATGCGTAATTTGGGTGAATATAGTGGTGATTACGGTGTTTTGGGTAATCTAGTGATGGTGACGTTATGACCATTAATCTTACTGTAGGGTCTCAAACACAATACAGTGTAGAGGATGCGTAAGTTGGGTGAATATAGTGGTGATTACGGTGTTTTGGGTAATCTCTAGTGATGGTGACGTTATGACCATTAATCTTACTGTAGGTCTCAAACACAATACAGTGTAGAGGATGCGTAAGTTGGGTGAATATAGTGGTGATTACGGTGTTTTGGGTAATCTCTAGTGATGGTGACGTTATGACCATTAATCTTCCTGTAGGGTCTCAAACACAATACAGTGTAGAGGATGCGTAGTTGGGTGAATATTGTGGTGATTACGGTGTTTTTGGGTAATCTCTAGTGATGGTGACGTTATGACCATTAATCTTCCTGTAGAGGTCTCAAACTCAATACAGTGTAGAGGATGCGTAAGTTGGGTGAATATAGTGGTGATTACGGTGTTTTGGGTAATCTCTAGTGATGGTGACGTTATGACCATTAACTTCCTGTAAGGGTCTCAAACACAATACAGTGTAGAGGATGCGTAATTTGGGTGAATATAGTGAAAATTTGATTACCGTGTTTTGGGTAATCTCTAGTGATAATTTGACGATTCATGATAGTAATCTTCCTGTAGGGTCTCAAACACAATACAGTGTAGAGGATGCGTAAGTTGGGTGAATATAGTGGTGATTACGGTGTTTTGGGTAATCTCTAGTGATAGTGACGTTATGACATTAATCTTCCTGTAGGGTCTCAAACACAATACACTGTAGAGGATGCGTAAGTTGGGTGAATATAGTGGTGATTACGGTGTTTTGGGTAATCTCTAGTGATGGTGACGTTATGACCATTAATCTTACTGTAGGGTCTCAAACACAATACACTGTAGAGGATGCGTAAGTTGGGTGAATATAGTGGTGATTACGGTGTTTTGGGTAATCTCTAGTGATGGTGACGTTATGACCATTAATCTTACTGTAGGGTCTCAAACACAATACAGTGTAGAGGATGCGTAAGTTGGGTGAATATAGTGGTGATTACGGTGTTTTGGGTAATCTCTAGTGATGGTGACGTTATGACCATTAATCTTCCTGTAGGGTCTCAAACATAATACAGTGTAGAGGATGCGTAAGTTGGGTGAATGTAGTGGTGATTACGGTGTTTTGGGTAATCTCTAGTGATGGTGACGTTATGACCATTAATCTTCCTGTAGGGTCTCAAACACAATACAGTGTAGAGGATGCGTAAGTTGGGTGAATATAGTGGTGATTACGGTGTTTTGGGTAATCTCTAGTGATGGTGACGTTATGACCATTAATCTTCCTGTAGGGTCTCAAACACAATACAGTGTAGAGGATGCGTAAGTTGGGTGAATATAGTGGTGATTACGGTGTTTTGGGTAATCTCTAGTGATGGTGACGTTATGACCATTAATCTTCCTGTAGGGTCTCAAACACAATACAGTGTAGAGGATGCGTAAGTTGGGTGAATATAGTGGTGATTACGGTGTTTTGGGTAATCTCTAGTGATGGTGACGTTATGACCATTAATCTTCCTGTAGGGTCTCAAACACAATACAGTGTAGAGGATGCGTAAGTTGGGTGAATATAGTGGTGATTACGGTGTTTTGGGTAATCTCTAGTGATGGTGACGTTATGACCATTAATCTTCCTGTAGGGTCTCAAACACCATACAGTGTAGAGGATGCGTAATTTGGGTGAATATAGTGGTGATTACGGTGTTTTGGGTAATCTCTAGTGATGGTGACGTTATGACCATTAATCTTCCTGTAGGGTCTCAAACACAATACAGTGTAGAGGATGCGTAAGTTGGGTGAATATAGTGGTGATTACGGTGTTTTGGGTAATCTCTAGTGATGGTGACGTTATGACCATTAATCTTCCTGTAGGGTCTCAAACTCAATACAGTGTAGCGGATGCGTAAGTTGGGTGAATATAGTGGTGATTACGGTGTTTCGGTTAATCTCTAGTGATGGTGACGTTATGACCATTAATCTTCCTGTAGGGTCTCAAACACAATACAGTGTAGAGGATGCGTAAGTTGGGTGAATATCGTGGTGATTACTTTGTTTTGGGTAATCTCTAGTGATGGTGACGTTATGACCATTAATCTTCCTGTAGTGTCTCAAACACAATACAGTGTAGAGGATGCGTAAGTTGGGTGAATATAGTGGTGATTACGGTGTTTTGGGTAATCTCTAGTGATGGTGACGTTATGACCATTAATCTTCATGTAGGGACTCAAACACAATACAGTGTATAGGATGCGTAAGTTGGGTGAATATAGTGGTGATTACGGTGTTTTGGGTAATCTCTAGTGATGGTGACGTTATGACCATTAATCTTCCTGTAGGGTCTCAAACACAATACAGTGTAGAGGATGCGTAAGTTGGGTGAATATAGTGGTGATTACGGTGTTTTGGGTAATCTCTAGTGATGGTGACGTTATGACCATTAATCTTCCTGTAGGGTCTCAAACACAATACAGTGTAGAGGATGCGTTAGTTGGGTGAATATAGTGGTGATTACGGTGTTTTGGGTAATCTCTAGTGATGGTGACGTTATGACCATTAATCTTCCTGTAGGATCTCAAACACCATACAGTGTAGAGGATGCGTAATTTGGGTGAATATAGTGGTGATTACGGTGTTTTGGGTAATCTCTAGTGATGGTGACGTTATGACCATTAATCTTCCTGTAGGGTCTCAAACACAATACAGTGTAGAGGTTGCGTAAGTTGGGTGAATATAGTGGTGATTACGGTGTTTTGGGTAATCTCTAGTGATGGTGACGTTATGACCATTAATCTTCCTGTAGGGTCTCAAACTCAATACAGTGTAGAGGATGCGTAAGTTGGGTGAATATAGTGGTGATTACGGTGTTTTGGGTAATCTCTAGTGATGGTGACGTTATGACCATTAATCTTCCTGTAGGGTCTCAAACACAATACAGTGTAGAGGATGCGTAAGTTGGGTGAATATCGTGGTGATTACGGTGTTTTGGGTAATCTCTAGTGATGGTGACGTTATGACCATTAATCTTCCTGTAGGGACTCAAACACAATACAGTGTAGAGGATGCGTAAGTTGGGTGAATATAGTGGTGATTACGGTGTTTTGGGTAATCTCTAGTGATGGTGACGTTATGACCATTAATGTTCCTGTAGGGTCTGAAACACAATACAGTGTAGAGGATGCGTAAGTTGGGTGAATATAGTGGTGATTACGGTGTTTTGGGTAATCTCTAGTGATGGTGACGTTATGACCATTAATCTTCCTGTAGGGTCTCAAACACAATACAGTGTAGAGGATGCGTAAGTTGGGTGAATATCGTGGTGATTACGGTGTTTTGGGTAATCTCTAGTGATGGTGACGTTATGACCATTAATCTTCCTCTAGGGTCTCAAACACAATACAGTGTAGAGGATGCGTAAGTTGGGTGAATATAGTGGTGATTACTGTGTTTTGGGTAATATCTAGTGATGGTGACGTTATGACCATTAATCTTCCTGTAGGGTCTCAAACACAATACACTGTAGAGGATGCGTAAGTTGGGTGAATATAGTGGTGATTACGGTGTTTTGGGTAATCTCTAGTGATGGTGACGTTATGACCATTAATCTTCCTGTAGGGTCTCAAACACAATACAGTGTAGAGGATGCGTAAGTTGGGTGAATATAGTGGTGATTACGGTGTTTTGGGAATAACTCTAGTGATGTTGACGTTATGACCATTAATCTTCCTGTAGGGTCTCAAACACAATACACTGTAGAGGATGCGTAAGTTGGGTGAATATAGTGGTGATTACGGTGTTTTGGGTAATCTCTAGTGATGGTGACGTTATGACCATTAATCTTCCTGTAGGGTCTCAAACACAATACAGTGTAGAGGATGCGTAAGTTGGGTGAATATAGTGGTGATTACGGTGTTTTGGGTAATCTCTAGTGATGGTGACGTTATGACCATTAATCTTCCTGTAGGGTCTCAAACACAATACAGTGTAGAGGATGCGTAAGTTGGGTGAATATAGTGGTGATTACGGTGTTTTGGGTAATCTCTAGTGATGGTGACGTTATGACCATTAATCTTCCTGTAGGGTCTCAAACACAATGCACTGTAGAGGATGCGTAAGTTGGGTGAATATAGTGGTAATTACGGTGTTTTGGGTAATCTCTAGTGATGGTGACGTTATGACCATTAATCTTCCTGTAGGGTCTCAAACACAATACAGTGTAGAGGATGCGTAAGTTGGGTGAATATAGTGGTGATTACGGTGTTTTGGGTAATCTCTAGTGATGTTGACGTTATGACCATTAATCTTCCTGTAGGGTCTCAAACACAATACACTGTAGAGGATGCGTAAGTTGGGTGAATATAGTGGTGATTACGGTGTTTTGGGTAATCTCTAGTGATGGTGACGTTATGACCATTAATCTTCCTGTAGGGTCTCAAACACAATACAGTGTAGAGGATGCGTAAGTTGGGTGAATATAGTGGTGATTACGGTGTTTTGGGTAATCTCTAGTGATGGTGACGTTATGACCATTAATCTTCCTGTAGGGTCTCAAACACAATACAGTGTAGAGGATGCGTAAGTTGGGTGAATATAGTGGTGATTACGGTGTTTTGGGTAATCTCTAGTGATGGTGACGTTATGACCATTAATCTTCCTGTAGGGTCTCAAACACCATACAGTGTAGAGGATGCGTAATTTGGGTGAATATAGTGGTGATTACGGTGTTTTGGGTAATCTCTAGTGATGGTGACGTTATGACCATTAATCTTCCTGTAGGGTCTCAAACACAATACAGTGTAGAGGATGCGTAAGTTGGGTGAATATAGTGGTGATTACGGTGTTTTGGGTAATCTCTAGTGATGGTGACGTTATGACCATTAATCTTCCTGTAGGGTCTAAAACTCAATACAGTGTAGCGGATGCGTAAGTTGGGTGAATATAGTGGTGATTACGGTGTTTCGGTTAATCTCTAGTGATGGTGACGTTATGACCATTAATCTTCCTGTAGGGTCTCAAACACAATACAGTGTAGAGGATGCGTAAGTTGGGTGAATATCGTGGTGATTACTTTGTTTTGGGTAATCTCTAGTGATGGTGACGTTATGACCATTAATCTTCCTGTAGTGTCTCAAACACAATACAGTGTAGAGGATGCGTAAGTTGGGTGAATATAGTGGTGATTACGGTGTTTTGGGTAATCTCTAGTGATGGTGACGTTATGACCATTAATCTTCATGTAGGGACTCAAACACAATACAGTGTATAGGATGCGTAAGTTGGGTGAATATAGTGGTGATTACGGTGTTTTGGGTAATCTCTAGTGATGGTGACGTTATGACCATTAATCTTCCTGTAGGGTCTCAAACACAATACAGTGTAGAGGATGCGTAAGTTGGGTGAATATAGTGGTGATTACGGTGTTTTGGGTAATCTCTAGTGATGGTGACGTTATGACCATTAATCTTCCTGTAGGGTCTCAAACACAATACAGTGTAGAGGATGCGTTAGTTGGGTGAATATAGTGGTGATTACGGTGTTTTGGGTAATCTCTAGTGATGGTGACGTTATGACCATTAATCTTCCTGTAGGATCTCAAACACCATACAGTGTAGAGGATGCGTAATTTGGGTGAATATAGTGGTGATTACGGTGTTTTGGGTAATCTCTAGTGATGGTGACGTTATGACCATTAATCTTCCTGTAGGGTCTCAAACACAATACAGTGTAGAGGTTGCGTAAGTTGGGTGAATATAGTGGTGATTACGGTGTTTTGGGTAATCTCTAGTGATGGTGACGTTATGACCATTAATCTTCCTGTAGGGTCTCAAACTCAATACAGTGTAGAGGATGCGTAAGTTGGGTGAATATAGTGGTGATTACGGTGTTTTGGGTAATCTCTAGTGATGGTGACGTTATGACCATTAATCTTCCTGTAGGGTCTCAAACACAATACAGTGTAGAGGATGCGTAAGTTGGGTGAATATCGTGGTGATTACGGTGTTTTGGGTAATCTCTAGTGATGGTGACGTTATGACCATTAATCTTCCTGTAGGGACTCAAACACAATACAGTGTAGAGGATGCGTAAGTTGGGTGAATATAGTGGTGATTACGGTGTTTTGGGTAATCTCTAGTGATGGTGACGTTATGACCATTAATGTTCCTGTAGGGTCTGAAACACAATACAGTGTAGAGGATGCGTAAGTTGGGTGAATATAGTGGTGATTACGGTGTTTTGGGTAATCTCTAGTGATGGTGACGTTATGACCATTAATCTTCCTGTAGGGTCTCAAACACAATACAGTGTAGAGGATGCGTAAGTTGGGTGAATATCGTGGTGATTACGGTGTTTTGGGTAATCTCTAGTGATGGTGACGTTATGACCATTAATCTTCCTCTAGGGTCTCAAACACAATACAGTGTAGAGGATGCGTAAGTTGGGTGAATATAGTGGTGATTACGGTGTTTTGGGTAATATCTAGTGATGGTGACGTTATGACCATTAATCTTCCTGTAGGGTCTCAAACACAATACACTGTAGAGGATGCGTAAGTTGGGTGAATATAGTGGTGATTACGGTGTTTTGGGTAATCTCTAGTGATGGTGACGTTATGACCATTAATCTTCCTGTAGGGTCTCAAACACAATACAGTGTAGAGGATGCGTAAGTTGGGTGAATATAGTGGTGATTACGGTGTTTTGGGTAATCTCTAGTGATGTTGACGTTATGACCATTAATCTTCCTGTAGGGTCTCAAACACAATACACTGTAGAGGATGCGTAAGTTGGGTGAATATAGTGGTGATTACGGTGTTTTGGGTAATCTCTAGTGATGGTGACGTTATGACCATTAATCTTCCTGTAGGGTCTCAAACACAATACAGTGTAGAGGATGCGTAAGTTGGGTGAATATAGTGGTGATTACGGTGTTTTGGGTAATCTCTAGTGATGGTGACGTTATGACCATTAATCTTCCTGTAGGGTCTCAAACACAATACAGTGTAGAGGATGCGTAAGTTGGGTGAATATAGTGGTGATTACGGTGTTTTGGGTAATCTCTAGTGATGGTGACGTTATGACCATTAATCTTCCTGTAGGGTCTCAAACACAATGCACTGTAGAGGATGCGTAAGTTGGGTGAATATAGTGGTAATTACGGTGTTTTGGGTAATCTCTAGTGATGGTGACGTTATGACCATTAATCTTCCTGTAGGGTCTCAAACACAATACAGTGTAGAGGATGCGTAAGTTGGGTGAATATAGTGGTGATTACGGTGTTTTGGGTAATCTCTAGTGATGTTGACGTTATGACCATTAATCTTCCTGTAGGGTCTCAAACACAATACACTGTAGAGGATGCGTAAGTTGGGTGAATATAGTGGTGATTACGGTGTTTTGGGTAATCTCTAGTGATGGTGACGTTATGACCATTAATCTTCCTGTAGGGTCTCAAACACAATACAGTGTAGAGGATGCGTAAGTTGGGTGAATATAGTGGTGATTACGGTGTTTTGGGTAATCTCTAGTGATGGTGACGTTATGACCATTAATCTTCCTGTAGGGTCTCAAACACAATACAGTGTAGAGGATGCGTAAGTTGGGTGAATATAGTGGTGATTACGGTGTTTTGGGTAATCTCTAGTGATGGTGACGTTATGACCATTAATCTTCCTGTAGGGTCTCAAACACAATGCACTGTAGAGGATGCGTAAGTTGGGTGAATATAGTGGTGATTACGGTGTTTTGGGTAATCTCTAGTGATGGTGACGTTATGACCATTAATCTTCCTGTAGGGTCTCAAACACAATACAGTGTAGAGGATGCGTAAGTTGGGTGAATATAGTGGTGATTACGGTGTTTTGGGTAATCTCTAGTGATGGTGACGTTATGACCATTAATCTTCCTGTAGGGTCTCAAACACAATACACTGTAGAGGATGCGTAAGTTGGGTGAATATAGTGGTGATTACGGTGTTTTGGGTAATCTCTAGTGATGGTGACGTTATGACCATTAATCTTCCTGTAGGGTCTCAAACACAATACGGGCGCCTACACAAATTGTGTTGAGGAGATAATGCGGCTCTGATTCAAAGAAGTCGCAGCTGGAAAATCTCTGTCAACATGACTCTGTCCTGATGCCATACAGGTCAGAGAAAGTCAATTCCTGGGACCGCATCTCCTCTTAAATTTAGCTGCACAACTCAGACTGAATTTTTATTATTATTATGTGTTGACGCAGCTGAAGGAAATATTCACAAAACTGCTTGTAGTACCAAAGGTAAACTGAAGGCAGCATTCATCGAATTAAACATGGAGACCGTCTAGAATAAATACGGATTCCGAAGTCGTAGGTTGAAACAAATGCGATATTGTAGAATATATTTACTCTTTTGTATTTCAATATATTTTTGTGTAATTTTGGTATGTGTGTATATATATATATATCTGTTAAAAGGAGAAGTGATGGTTATTTTCACTTTTGCGTAATTCAAACGAAAATTGATCTATCGCACACTGAAAACGAACATCCTCGTATACGAATGACCATCCATCCCATAATGATGAGTGAATGAATTCAATTGACATATTTTATATTATTATATCTGTCAGTCAGTCAGTGCCTTACGTGATACACGCTAGGGCGATCATATCTTGAAACAGACATGACTGACTGGGCAGAAGATTATCTCGCAGTAGTTTGCCATTGCTTTCTGAGGTAGACTGGTTGCCGACCAAGCCTATAGAATCCAATCTGTCCTGTTATTTAACCCATAACTGGAAGGAATATACGGATTAATACCTTTCCCGAGGGTATTTGCGCGTAAGTGGATGCAAGGAATTCAACTGGAATTCGAACTCGGCTCTCCGATTTCTCGTTCCGAGCCGATATCCACTGCACCACAACGCACATCCGGCGTTGTGGCGTTATATTGTTATATACTAAGCTTATATTAAAGTTGTACAAAGTTACATGGATTTATCAGCTTTGGGATTCAACATCATTACTTTTCTATGTGTCTTCTAATATTATAACATGGGTGATCATGAGTATCCACAACTTCCGATTCATTGTTTTTTTGTCAGTAATATTTGTCTTCTATAGAATACCTCCATTCCCTATTCTGCCATATATTTACACAAGATACAGAAGACGGATTTGAATAAAGAATGATATATTCCAAAATTTATAAAATAAATAAGTTTCTCACTGTTTTCTATTGTTCTTCTTGCTTTTATTATGACGTATGAATGTCAAATTCTTGAAACCCACTTTTCTCGTTGTATGTACTTGAAAATTCAACTTTAATTTCTTGCGCTAATTATCAATTTTGTTTCCTTTATTCTTCAAACTTCTCCGCTAGTCACAGATCCACTTCATGTTTTTTCTCAGTATTCTTATGAAGGGCTACAATTTGTTGACTTGAGTTTCCTCTTTGTCTGAGAGGAGATTGTCCAGCAGTCACCACCATATGGGCTGGCCGTCATTACATATTTTATAAATTTTGGAATATATCATTCTCTCTTCAAATCCGTCTTCTGAAATCGGCATCACCGTCTCTAAACAATGTTAAAACACTTCCCAGATTTCTAAATTTTGGTGCTTCTTTGATTTTAGTATCCCTCATTCGTAGATCGCATATTGATTAACTCATGGTAACCGATAAGCTTAAGTCGAAAGTTTTACTTGCTATTAATATTGAACAACTCTAGCCGACTATTATGTCATGCTGAAGTGATATTTTATTTTAATGAGCTTTGTTTTGTTTGATACTGGATTTTAAGTAATGGAAACCCTGTGAAATTCTGAATCATTATTCAGTCAGAATGATCAACTAGAAAACCTTGATAACTTTATGCTTACACCCTCGCATTGTTTTTAGCAAGAATGTTTAAGTTAATAAGAAATCGAATTGTATTAGACAGTGGCAAAAACTAATATTTTCTGTGAATCGCACGGTCTCTTGGAGTTAGACTCATCAAGTATATATTTACTTGTTTGTTTATTCAGTTTCATGCAAGACTTGCAGAAATTGATCAATGACTTTGAAAAATAGCGAATGTCTAGTTAGTTTGTGTTGACTGAAGATCAGACCGAAATCCATACCTGAACAGCTATCTCCTTGTTGTTTTAACGTTAATAAATCCACCCAACCATCTGCACTAAAGGTTTAGTGACAACATTTTGAAGGGTTTTTTCTGTCTGGTACGTGGAATTTACGAATTACTGGATTGAATGCAAGGTTTCATCTATTTATTGTTGAAATGGCTAGATGTAGCCGTAGCTTCTATGCTAACAGTTTCTTCTATTACACGTTTCGCATGTGGAAATTTCTTTGGGTCTCTTTCTTTGCAATCAGCTTTGATCTTTAAAAATTTTAAATTTCTGTTTTCTATTTGCTGAATTATTGTCCTTTAATTTATGACTCTCGTCAATATTTTATTTTTCTGATGTTCACTTACACTTGAGATTGAGATTTAGTGATGTCATTGTCTTGTTTGAAGTGAAATGTTTAAAATGTAAATTCTAAGATACGCTGAAAGATATGTTAATTCCTTCATTTTCAGTGTTCCGGTAATGAATACTATGATTCTACGCTTAAACTTATTTTTACATTTCTTAGACCGTTTGTATTCACAATATTTTGTTAATATAATATTAAGGAAAAATACCAGAAATGCTGTTTTTTAAAAGTTTATGCTTGGCTGGGTGGGGGGGTAGGCCACGCTTCTTTATAAAACAGGCCTTCTTTAAAACTTGAATGCTTAAAAGATCTGACATTTCTCTTATAGTTATAAGAATTATTATTTAACGGTTTACTGCAAGAAAGTCTGATCGTCCATCATAGCGTGACGAAGGGAGTGTATCTTTCATGTCAGTGATATTTGATTCCCCGGAGTGCGTCTCTTGTGCTGATAGGGAAGAATTTATCTCGTGTCTTTTTTTCCCTGAAATTATGTACAAACCTTTTTTCATGCTGTTGAACGCACTATAATCTGCATGATTTAAGAGAACGTTTTGACAATTGGATCCAGTTCCTTGATAAGGATAAACGCTTTCCCCTTTTAATCGACAGGAAGCAAGCAGATGAATGGTCATGGCGGAAAGAGGAACAGCATGCATATCGCACTCACAACAATCTTCCTAGAAATAAATCATGTTCGAAAATAATCCTCATCAGGTCGAGAAAATAATATGGATGACATGCATGACTTATTACTTTTTTCAAAAATATTTAAATATTTTAACTTTATACAACCGCTTTTAATAACAATTATTTAAGATGGGTCGGAGCGAATAAGATATGTAGTTTTTCAATAAGACCATCTTCGTCGGATGTTGAGAATTGGCGCCTCAATTTTCACTAACAACGACTTACACTAAATAGTAAAAACCACTTCACTCGAAAAGTTTCAAAAACAGTGTGCATATATACTCTATAATTAATGAATCCATAGACAAGCCTTTACTATGCGGGTATGTATCAGAATCTACATAAAAGAAATTTGTCTGTATAGAGAACGTCAATATATACATCACATTATCTACTGAAATATTAGTACGTTTTCCCAGGTAGGAATTTAATTGTAATCGATTTCGGTATTCTGCGAAGGCCTTATTTGTAGGTATACCTAGTAAACATGTTTACTATCCAATTGCTATGGATGGGTTTCTTATGGAACAATTCCACAGTGTTCTGAGTTTCTAAAATAAGATGAGGACATCGTGTCAGTGATTTTTCTATATCCACGATGAATCTGCTCAGCGAGTGGCCTGTTGCTTCTATGCAGATGACTATAGGTTTCAATGGAATATCAATTTTGTGAATCTTGCTGAACTCATATGTAATGACCCGGTGTAATGTCCCGATAGCTGTTGAGAATCAATCAGTCGTAGTATTCTTACCATAATCTTAATCTATGATAAGGCGTGCACAGAAAATAAGATCTATGCTAGATTCATGCTTATTAATTAGCATTAGATCCTTTTCATTTTGGTAAAGAAAATATTCAAAAGAATAATCACTATACGGAAATAACTTCTACCTTGTAAAACCTAAAAAGAAATGTATACTCTACTTCCCACATGTTTAGTAAAATGAATTTTTCAATCCGATCGAAACTCCCAGAAGCCTGGAAAAACATCACCTTAGTTTTTTTTATAAAACAATTAAATCATACATGGTTATAGATGGAAATGACTGCTAACCATTACTGTAGAATGAAGTTAAAATACTTTACTAAAAGAGAAAACTTGTTCGTGGGGAAGGTTTCAGACGTCCGAAAGAGTCAACGCATATGTTAGCCTATGAGGACCAACTTAGTAAGCTTAGCGTAGAAATAAATAAGAAAGTGAGATACTAATATAAAAGGACTAGGTTTCGACTACAACACCAGCAGCTATAACGGAAGAGAAAAACTTCAGTGAGTGCAGTCAAGAATGGCAGTCGGTAGCAGAGAAAGCACGTCTATCACACGCAGCAGTAACTGCACAAGTACCATTATCACCTATCAGCAGTCAATTTAGGTTTATGGGTCCAAGTTTCGACCAGAAAATTATACTTATTCCTTCAACGAATGTATATTTGTTTACAGTAAAAATAAATGAAAAAAAAAATTCTCATTTATATTTAGAGATTTAAGTAAATCAAGAGAAAGACAAATTTATCAAAAGTTCAAGTATTTACTCGTTTCATCATTAGCGACCTTCAAATGATTTCTTTTCTTGTAGAGATATCCACGCCAAACTGTATTTTATGTTCAAATGCAAAACGGATGAAATGAACGGAAGACTAAATGCACTGACCTACAAATTTTGTTACCAAGTTCATTCATATCTGATCAAAATCTTGAATATATATTACACTACTTACATAACTGTTGTGACCTTGTTAGGAGCCATAAATTAAGACACGAAGAAGGAATAGAGTTAAACAATGTATTAACAAAGAAAGGTAGTACAAAACATACAAAATGAGAAGGTTACCAGCGTGACTGTTCGGTCCGGCTGTCAGAGCTATCTGCAGAAAAAGAATATCTACTATTGCATCCAGCGCACAACGGATGCGACACACGGTCAGTTTTTAGGTGGGTTTATCGACGGTACCGAAGAAAAATTTCACAAACTCCTTTGGCATTTATCAGTTTCGGACGCTGGGCTCTTCAGACGCTGGGCAATAAACACAGGCTCCTACCGAGGGAGAGGAAAAGACTTGGGGGATGTCCCTACTTGATCTTTGGCACCCCACAGTCTAATTTTTTTTCAGCTGACTGTCCGTCCTCGGACATATATACAAACAAGCCCCACTCGACAGAGACGCAACTGAGAGGTGACACGCATTCCAGCCATTCCTGCGAATGACATCTGCACAAAGAAGAACTGGTGCTTATTTTTAGTTTTCGTGAGCTGGCATGTCCTTGATTGATGTAGCTCGTTCTTGATAGTGTCTTATGCCCTCTTTATCGATAATGTGTCCTAAGTATTTAATCCTCTCCATAAATGTCGCATTTAGATTCTTTTAATTTTACTCCGTATTTCTGAATTCTTGAGAAGTCTTTATGAGTATATTCATTAGGCTGTTCTACATTTTGATTGATCATCAATATGTCGTCCAAATATGTAACTGCGAGATCAAAGTCGCTCAGCATAGTGTCCATTACTTTTTAGAACATTGCCGGCGCAACCTTTATCCGAATAGTAGACGTTTGAACTTGTACAACCCACAATGGGTGTTGATACAGAGCAACTTAAACATACTTTCTCCACCGGTATTTGAAGATACGCATCATTGAGGTCAATATTTGAAAAACGTTTCCCTCTATTTAGTTTAGCGAAAGTTTTTCCCGGTCTAAGTAAAGAATAATGATACTCTTTGAATGTCGCATTATGCTCCGTCGAGAAATCGGCACAGACATGGATCTCCTTTGAATTCTTTCTTAAATAGACGGTTGTTGAAGCCCATTCAATAAACACAATTTTCGAAAAGACACGGGTTGTTTCGAGTTTGTCGAGTTCTTCATTTATTAGGGCTAAAGAGGCAAAAAGCACATTTCGTTTTTTCTTAAACACTGGCTGGATCTCATCTTCGAATTTTGCAGTCATTGTATTAAATCCAGTCGTGGTTTAATATTTTATTTAGGATTTGTACTTGCACGTATTTCCTAATGTTTAACCCGTCTAGACGATCTGATTTTGTGTTCGTTTCGCAGTTATTAACACTTTTTCTCGCTAGAAAATGTGAACTTTACACGGCTACTATTTAGGCAATTTTATTCCGGTAAAGTCAGTTCTTATACCAATATAGTGGCCCACAAGAGGAACAAGTTGTCTTGTTTCTTTTTGATTGTTTTGATGTAGAGGAAGAATCAAATTGTTTTTTAGCGTACTTTTCTTACTTGAATTATGCTAGATCCCTCGATATTTTTCGAATCACGGCGTACGCTTACGAATCATGGACAGTCTTCCGTTATTTATTAGAGTGTAAGGTTGTGCTCATTCCCCAATTTATTCAGAACTCTACGTATAATTTCAGCGTCTTTAGCTGAAACGAGTTCCAGAATAAATAACAGACAAGTGAAACTATTCGCACTCAATTCTGACAATTTGAAATCGTCGCAATTCTTGTTCACGATCGACACCAAATTTAGTGTAATCTTCACTATACTTTCTGGATAAATTCATACACTTACATCTCTCATAAAAGAATGAAGTTTTAGGAATAAATAGTTCTGTAAGAAGATTAACCGTTTCAGTAAATGCCAGTTCGCTTATTTTACGAGTTAAACTGTAGTTCACAAATTTGTTGTTCTCTGTGGTGCCTAGTTTTTGCAGAAAATGCCGAATTTTCTCAGAGTCCGACCAATTCATGCAATCTATGGCGTATAGATCCTCGAATCTTATAAATAGTAGGGGAACGTTATATCCTCGCGCAGAGAATATGTAAAAATGCCTATTGCGTCGAAGATCCTGTTTTGTGAGAACATATTTTCGTTTTCACTAATTTGTCCCTGTTTACCAGATAAGCATGTTATTATGCTGTTGTTGAGTTGAAAGTAGAATTTCTTCAAGATTTTGATGGTTGATTTGTGTTTCTTTTGAAATTCAAGCCGCACTTTTTTAGCTTGCTTTCGAATTTCAAGTCGTTTTTTTCTGTTAGATTTTTAATTTCAAATCGGTCTTTTTGCAAATCCAGCTGAAATTGCTTTTTTTTTTTGCTACTCAAGTTGATTCTCTTGCCATTTAACTTCATGTTGGTATTGTTGTTCAAGTTAGAACTTAAGAAAATCGAGTATGGCGGATTTAAATTCGCCCTTGTGTATTCGTGTATTTTTTAAGGATTAAACCGAAATAAAAATTAATTAAAGTGAATAAAAAATAACTTTAATTACTTACTCACTCAGGAAATCACGTGTATTTGTTTTATCGAAAAACATGAATTCCCGTAGTCTAGCGGATCGCGTTCAAGTTTAGTTTAAGTTATTTACACTTTTTTTTTCTTTTTGTTCGGTTTCTTTTCCTCGATTACCCAGTACTGTAGAGTAGAACAAATTTTGACAAAATAGAATTCTTTTTTGTTAGGTTTCCTTTTCTGGATTGTCAAGTACTGTTGAATAAATTAAAGTGTGACGAAAAATCGAGGAAAGTGTGACGAAAAATAAAACTTTGTGCGTTCAATATTGACAATTTTCACGCAGTCTTTTGTGGTCCTCAAGGGGCCTTAAGAGACCTCGATGCCAAGTTGTTGTGTCCTTGTTAAGGACTAGAAATAAAGATACGAATAAGGGATAATATTTAACAAAAATATTAATAAAGGAAAGCCGTACAAAAACATATACAAAATGAAACTTTCACAAGCCCGACTGTTTGGTCCGTCTCTCAGAGCTAAACTTCTGCACAAAGCAGAAACTGCTGTTTATTCATAGTTAGAAGAGTTCATGTGTGCATGGATAAGTTACCATAGCAATAACCAAGGACATATAGCCAATTGATCAAAAGCTTTCATCAGAAAAGTGACTCTACCAAAAGAGTTGAGTTAAATTCCGGGCATCAGAGAAAAAAGAACTTCGGAGTTTTATAAAGGCAGATTAAGTAAAACGGTGATATCCTAAAACATATTACGACAAATTAGAATAATGTACTCCCCGTGGACTATCTAAAGGGTTAGGGTCAAAATTCCAAGGTATATCACTTCAAGAATACCGGAATATACATAGACAAACATTTCGTGAATGTGTCAGTAAAGAATAGAAAAATAGTCTGAACAGTGTAAATAGTGTTACAAAACCTCATCTCAGAAATAAGCGGAATATACAGTATAACCTTATGTTGTTTCTCACATATTTACTTGGCGGTCCTGGGTACTTGCAGAAACTACATCCACCAGAAAATGTCTAATCGATAGATTGGATGACTCGGAATCACTTCTTAATTGCAGTTGTTTCCAGATTCACCCTGATCTGGGTAATAGCAATTTTTAAGATCTCAGCGAATGGCAAATAATGAATTCAGAAACTGTTGTGGAATACAACATAGAAGATTGTGCGTAAGTACAAATGTTGGTTCCTTAGGTTCGACGTACTGGTGGGACCTTTGTATTATCAAGTAGTAACGCAGAGTAACTTGCCAGGGCGTTAACTTGTATTTCTTATCCCTGAGTACTCGCTACACTGTTAGTTGTATTAGGGGAAAAGAGTCCACTATCTCGAGACAGATGAGTTCATGACAACAGAAGCTAAAACAAAAGCTCTGAAATTATAAAATACCAGGAATATATCTTTATGATAAAATTACTGACAATACATTTTAGCTGTAGCATACAGTTCAAACAACCAGACAAAATAAAAACAACTCCTTTATTATATCAGGTAATGTAATATACTAAAATTTATTAAGGAAATCAAACTGTAACCCAAAATATATGTTCGATAAAACTAAAACTTAAAACATACACCTCCGGCAATTAAATCCACACAAACATGTATAAGCACAAAAGCTTGGAATCATCTACCATGTATTCAACTGTGAAAGCAGAATAACATTTTTCATATATTTATTACCTCATTGTGTTTGATCTCACTCCAGTAGGGGAGCAGGGTAAATATCATGGCTTTCAAGAAAATTAAATTTCGGCATTAAATGACTCATAAAGATTTTATATTCTGTTAAAGAAATAAATGAAAATAATAAATAATATTATTTAGTAGCGTTGACTGTAGACAGGCAAATTTGCGAATTAGCATTTGTTTTTTTTTTTAATTATTTCACCCCAAGCAAGGCATTCCACTGCCACTATTGCGCTTGGGGCTACATAGGAGAAGGTAAATAGAAAGAGTGGTTAGATATAGGAAATGTCAGAAGTGGGGGTGATAGGTAGTTGGGAGGATGGGAAGAGTGTTTGAAAGAATGGAAGCGAGTTAGTGTGTTAGGAGGTGTCTATTGACCTTACATTTAAATTCCTGGAGACTGTAGCCGTCCGGGAAGCAGTCATGTGGAAGGGAATTCCACAGTCGGGAAGTACGAGAAAAGAAATTGTTGTCGGTTTCACTGTAAAAGGGTGGGATCTAGTTGCTAATCTGGTATCACGTGCAAATTCAAACCGAGGGTCACCAGTGATCTAAGTCCATTGGAGCAGAAGCCATGGAAGTATTTATAGAAGAGACACAGGGAAGCCACGTCGCGCCGGTGAGAGAGAGACTGCAGGCAGTCTGCCAAGTCAGTATCGATCACATTAGAGACCCTCCGCTGTACCTTGTCGAGAAGGCCAAGGAGAATAGAGGCACCCGACCAGATATGTCAACAGTATTCAATGCACGGGCGGATGGTAGATTCAGGATAGATTCAGACGGAAAAAAGCTCCGGGCCCTGCACAGAGAACCGACTTTCATAGCAGCGGATTTAGCAATGGATTCGATATAGCCATTCCACTTGAGGCCCACTGAAAGTGTGAGACCAAGGAGGCGTAGTGTTTTACTCTCTGGGAGGCAAGCCTGGTCCATGCTAATGGGAGGTAGGTGCGATTGTCTATGATGGTTAATTGATAGTAGCTTCGTTTTAGAAGCATTAAAATTTACGAGCCATTTCTTACCCCAGTCCATTACGGATTGGAAGTCCTTTCCAAGCTCGGCTGCAAGGTTAGCTTTGTCACCCACACCAGATCTTTGATCGAGGTGAGAGTAAACTGTGGTGTCATCGGCGTACATACCTACTTGGGAACTTATGGTATCAGCGAGATCACTAATGTAGATCGGAAAGAGCATAGAACATAGGATAGAGCCTTGAGGGACACCCGCGTTCGTATGGTAGTTCTGGGAGGCATGTCCGTTTAATACCACTTTCAATGTGCGGTTAGATAGGAATGACTGGATTAGTTCAAACAATTGTCGAGCTATACCATAGCTCAGCAGTTTGCATAGAAGGCCAGCATGCCAAACTCTGTCGAACGCTTTAGAGATATCCAAGGCGACGTTTCGGGCTTCGCCATTCCTGTCGAGTGTCTGGTATATATACTCGGTGATGATCGTTAGCATATCGGCAGTAGACTTGGTGAAGCGGAAACCGTACTGCTTGTCCGAGGGGAGCCTGTGTGCTGTGAGGTGCTGAACCACCTCGGCGTTGATAATGGCCTCGAACACTTTGCCAAAGATCGGAAGAAGGCTGATAGGGGGGGTAATTTGCGGGGTCCGAGGGTTCTCCAGAGTTTTTGAATATAGGAACTACAGAGGAAGATTTCCAACAGGCAGGAAAGCATGAAGCAGAGAGGCAGAAGTTGTAGAGCTTAGAAAGGACAGAAGAGAGTTCAGGGACACATTTCGTTAAGACTATGATTAAGATTCCGTCCCCTCCGCTCGCTTTGTGGGTGTCAAGTTTTGAGATTATCTTAGAGACAAGCGAGGGTGTAATGTTCAGTTGAGCCTCAGTTCTAGGTGAGAAGTCGGGTGTAAAAATCCCAGACAAGTCCAGACTTGAATTGTTCAAGAATCTCCGTGCAAAGCATTCAGCCTTGTCTGCTGAGGAGGTGAGGACCTCAAAATTATTGATTTAAAACCCGCATTTAAATATGATAAGCTTTTTGTTGTACGATTTGAATCTAAGACGGCAGTTATGTTATTTCTACTAAAATCCGTTCTATTTCTCTCTTTGAAATAGAATAAACGCGTGTTTTTGTTTTTTTTTTGTTTGTTGTGTTATTGATCATCTATAAGAATGTGAAAGAAAAAAAAACGTTTTAAAAATGTACTATGTTTAGACGAAGACACATAAGAGATAAAAATCCGAAGTCAATTTTTACCAAAAAATAATTCTTTTGGTAAAAGTTGAGTTTTATGTTCATTTCCTCTGCCAGAGCTTTTGGCAATATAATGTCTCACAACTGGGGGTACTTCCTACCATTAGCAGTTTCTTCACTTACACCTTAGATTTCGCACCCACATCAAGAAATTTGAATATATGAATCGAAATTAAATATACAGTTTTTAGTTTTATTTATTTTTGACTTACATTTAGTATTTCAATATGGTGCATTCAAATGACTACATAGTCTGAGATTCAGAAAAGAATTCACATGATCCTAGGATAGACTTAGGCTAGAAATTGATATGATGTATGTCGACCAAGTGTTTTGTAAAGACGTAAAAGCGACTTCATGTGTCGAAGTTGGGGTCTACTAACAAATACTGAAAATATGACGAACATATTAGCAAAGAAAAATTGTTCAGAAAAAATAGATAGAAATTTTAGTTACGATGAAAAAAAAATCAGATCAATTTTCTGGAAGACACAATCAGGAAAGAAGACCAGAAAATATGACACGCTCAAGATATACTGGATTCAAGAGATGTAGAAGTAAACTGTGCATATGAATCTTGGTGAACCTATGGAGATGGATATAAAACGAGTGATGATAAAATGTCAAATGTATTTAGAACAACGAAACAGAAAAACCTTATGGTCAGTATAAACCGACTACCGGTTGAGGGATTTTGACACATAAAAAAGGATTCCTGATTGGTGTTGATGAACTAATAATTACTAGTTTGAACGATAAAATCATTGAGGCAATTTAAACTTTTAGATGGGGTACATAGTGTTAAGGAGTATAAAAATTAATCTTTTCAATCTTTTCTTGGACGGAATTTAAAGGTAGCCTATTTTGTATAGGCCTGGACGGTAGCCCTTCGAAGATAGAGAAAACTCGTAATACAAATAAAGCGGAAACGTAACAGGAAACAAATCTATTTCCCCTAGAATAATTATGGCCCCTCACATTTTACGAAAGTTGTGAAAACCCATAATCTCCTATCTTCTAATAGCACCTACTGCTTGCGTAAGAGGAATGTGACTGTTTCGATAATCTCAAAATGTAGCTTAAATTAGACCTTACTTATACAGGATGTCCGTAAAGTTCGTGTGCATTAAAAAAATATAACTTTTTTGTATTTACGATGAAAATAATTTGCAAAAAGTATTTGAAAAAAGTATATCCTGTTTTAAGGTTTTATTGAAATTTTATTTAGGTTTTGACATGTCTTCCATCATTAGCAATACAAAGGGTAATACGATTTTGCAGTTCACAGAAAATATTTACAGTCATGCCTGAAATCACATTGGTTTGTTTTGCTTTCAAATCATCTAATGAACAAGGTTTGTTTGCATACACAATTGTTTTCACATGTCTCCATAAAAAAATCTAATGGAATCAGATCTGGCGAACGAGAAGACCAATAATATGGTCTACCCCTTTCCGAATTATCTGTTTCAGTCAGTTAAGTGCCATACGTGACACACGCTTGGGCGATCATGTCTCGAAAGAGACATGACTGACTGGGCAGAAGATTATCCCGCAGTAGGTTGCCATTGCTTTCTGCAGTAGACTGGTTGCGACCAAGGCTATAGAACCCAATCTGTCCTGTTGTTTAACCCATAACTGGAAGGAATAGACGGATTAATACCTTTCCTAAGAGTATTTGTGCGTAAGTGAATGTAATGAATTCGGCTGGAATTCGAACTCGGCTCCCCAATTTCTCGTTCCGAGCTGATATCCGCTGGACCACAACGCACATCATCTTATCTGTTTACTTATCTAAAAAAATTGTTGCAAATTTTGTGGTAAAGAATTATTCAATAACGATACTTAAAACTAGGGACTTTAAGTTTAACTTTAAGATATTTTTTACTGATTATTTCTATCACATATACAAATAAAATTATAACTTTACACGGACTTTATAGACACCATGTCTAAGAAGTAAACAACCGGAAACATTTTAAATTGATCTGTTTTTTTTTTTTCATTTGAGATTTTACATTTATTTCCTTCACTTACGTTGTTTGAAAAACATTAACTTCCAACTATTGAAAGATTTCGAAAGTTCTGTTCCCGATGATATCCTTTACAGCCGATTTGTCTTCTTGTGGACTCCCGTTGTATCGGGGACCAGTTTTCAACGTTATCCTTTGATGCTTAATATAAAACATTTACCAACTAATCGGTTCTTCATACTCGAAATTAACGAATATTTCCTCAACTCTGCATTGTTATCGTTCACTAGCAACGGAATGCACGATCAAGCCAGAAGTCTACACATCCAGACCCAAATATCTTGTGGGTCATTAGAGTCGTCGGGAGAACTAAGTGTACCACAGTAAAAGTGAAGTTTCTTTGGTCACAACGGAACCCAACTACCTTGAGGCTGGTTTGAATTCAGAGTTTATGTTCTCCTACACCGGTTGTCAACTAGGTCATAGAAACCAATCTGTACTACTATTTACCCATATACACATACTTTTCCAAGAGCACGTAAGTGAATGTAATGAATTCGAACTCGGTTTTCGGATTCCTTAATCCAAGCTGCTATCCATTATTCCACACTGCCTTCTGTGAATCTACTTAAATAATCTAAACTTATTTATAAATGGAACTTTGTCTGTGTGTGTGTATGTGTGTGTGTCCGTTACCTATAGACTCCGAAACGGCTGAACCGATGTTCTTAAATATTTACACAGTGGTAGTATAAGCGTCTGCGAGTGTTCTTAGCTAGGTTTTGTGTCGAGGTACCCCCGATAAATATCGAAAATCCATAATCGAAAAAATGGGGTTATAGAAGGAGAGGTCCGATTTTTATCAAATTTGATTCACACATAGACAAAGACATAAAAAATGATATTCAGAAGTTTCAAGGTTGCTGTTCTTACAATAGTGCTGAAAATCGATAATATATATATATATAAAAGGAAAACTGTCTGTTTATCTGCATATATCACTATTTTTTCAGCCCTATTATTTCATTTTTTGCTTCAGGTTTGGCTCTACGTAGGTATAATTGTAGTTCTTAGTCTCAGCCATGATCCTATTTACTCAGAGGACTTATTTAGCTTTCAAAATTCAGTTTACGACGAAAAAAACTTATTTGATCTCGAAATCAGGAAATCAAAATTTGACTTACATCCATTCATTTTCCTTTCAGTCTACGGTTTCGCTTTAACTGGAAACAACTATTGCTTTTTAGTCTTTCGTGCCAACGTCCAAAGATCTGAGCTCCTGGACCATGGATTAGTTTTAAAGCTTTCATTACACCCGAGCAACGTCGGGCTATACTGCTAGTTAAAAAAATAATGAAAATTATTATAAAGCCGACTAATATTATTATGAATGTATTTAAAAAGTGCGAATTCGGAAAAGTAGATTATTACATTTTTATATTTTTTTCTCACAGTAAATTAACGCATATTAATATCAAAATAAACATATTAATTGATACTAACATCGATATTAGAGCTTATCAATAATCGATATTTTATTTTCTGGCCAATGATATTTAAGCGAACTAAAAACGTTCACATCACAAGAAAGTATCCAATTGTTCGATATTGAAATTATGCAAAGTGTGTAACTTTTATTGATTTAAGTTTAATAACTTTATTTAAATTCTTCGAAAAATGCAGATAAATGATGACTGTCGGAATGATCAAATGCACGCGAGAGATTTTTGCCTGATGTCTGAATCAAATCGATCAGTGAGCTTTTTAGCGAAGATGAAATTGTTTTTAAATACATTTACTGAAATAGAAGCGATAATTCTCGCTTTTAACTAAAACTAAAGAAATAAACGAATGCTAAGAAATAAATATATTCGTTAATTCACCTAGATTTTAACTAAAGTTTTGCTGACATTTGCTCATTTGGAAAAGAAAATTATTTTTCGCTAAGTGTAAGATTGAATAACAAACACACACACATAGGCACACACACACACACACACACACACACACATATATATATATATATATATATATATATATATATATATATACATATATATATACTACAGGCCATAATTATTAGGTTACCCTAGTTTTTTTAATAATGTATCTATTGATATTTTTAGCATTTATTGCCAAAGGAGAATAGAATGGTTCATTTGTTATTATTAATTTGCAAAATTTTACAAGGCAACGAAGCAAAGATAAACTCATCCGAATCACCCTAATTTTTTTTCAATTCTTTCATTGATGAAACTGTAATATAAGTAATTATTAAATATTTATAAATTCATTTGATGCCCATGTTATTGTGCAGTATTAAAAAAACATTCTATTTTCATTTACAATTATTCACTTGGCAAGAAATACTAAAAACTGGAGTGGCCTAATAATTATGGCCGTTAGTATATATATATATATATATATATATATATATATATATATATGTGTGTGTGTGTGTGTGTGTGTGTGTGTGTAAATGAACGATAAGCCATTATAATTAAGTTTTTAGTTAATTTTTCTGTGAACGTCTGACTTTTTGTTTTTTATAAAATATAAATTATATAAAACATTTTCTAAATGTGTTACTTATATAATTTTGGAAAAACTTTCAGCCATCATTGAGAATGGATTTGTTTTAGGTGTAACAGGATGTATATAGAGTTATGTATATTTGCAGAGTTGTGTGTATGCGTTATGTACCGAACACGGTAAACACGTTGTTATCGTGTTCGTATTTGCGTCCATTAATTTTGTATAATGTGGATAATGTTTGTGGATAATGGTTTTATAGTTGGGTTTTCATCAAGTATGTTACGAATAAAGTTTGGTAGGTTTCCGTGTGTGATTAATGATATCGGACTCAACTCTGTTCTAAAAGATGCAGCGTGAGTCTTCTCAACAATTTCATATTTGTCTGGCCGATATTTATTTTTTAATCATATCACCCCGAGTAAGGCGGTAATGCCACTGATGTGCCGGGGGCTACGTAAGAGTGGAAAGATTAGAAGAGAGAAAGCCGCAAACCACATCCTAAACAGGGAACAAGGGATGAGCCTCTACACCTGTTCAATAGACGTGGGTGGAGTGTGAACCGGGAGATAGTTTAGTCTATCTACTCCTATTGAAAAAAAAAAAGAGAAGAAAAGTGAAAAGATTGTAAAAGAGAAAATCGGAAACCACATCCTAAACAGGGAACAAGGGATGAGCCTCTACACCTTTTCAATAGACGTGGATGGAGTGTGAACCGGGCGATAGTTTAGTCTATCTACTCCAATTGAGAAAAAAAAGAAGAAAAGTGAAAAGATTGTAAAAGAGAAAATCGGAAACCACATCCTAAACAGGGAACAAGGGATGAGCCTCTTCACCTGTTCAATAGACGTGGATGGAGTGTGATTATTTACGAAATTAGGTGCATGAAGGACACAGTTCTTCGAAGAACATATAAATTTGTATATAATATTGGCTCTCTGGGGCTTAAGTCTTGCAGGGTAAATGTTATTTTTGACGATGAGTTTAACCATTTAAAAATTTGTATAATAGATGATTAATCTTATTTTTTGTTTATGTCGACGGGTATTGCGTATAATCGAATGAAATTTTGAAGTGAAGATTCTTCCTGTTTATTATTGCTATGCATTTGAATTTTGGAGAAAATATGATTGTTGTTTTTATCAATGTTCTTATTACTGTTATTGGTGAAGTTTGAACGAAAGGTCTGATGTGCAAGTCAAGTAATTTGAAAATCCGTCGCTGACGTGATTTTGAGAAATGTAGTTCTTTGAAAAAACACATGCGAGAAAATGGAATTTCGTACGCTTCCGCGGAGAAACTTTTACTAATACCAATTATATATATTAATGCATTTATATATGTATGTTTTATATATATTAATATATATTAATGCATTTATATATGTATGTTTCATATATATTAATATATATTAATGCATTTATATATGTATGTTTCATATATATTAATATATATTAATGCATTTATATATGTATGTTTCATATATATTAATATATATTAATGCATTTATATATGTATGTTTCATATATATTAATATATATTAATGCATTTATATATGTATGTTTCATATATATTAATATATATTAATGCATTTATATATGTATGCTTCATATATATTAATATATATTAATGCATTTATGTATGCATCTTTCATTAAATAATATAGACAAGTTTTGTTTATTTATTTTATGTAAATTTTTCATATTCTCTGATTAGCTTAATAGCATTATCATTAAATGAAGAAAGAAAATTACAATATTGATACATAAATGTTAATAATCCAATTACATTATATATTATAAACACGGACAAACGATAATGACAAACTGTTTTTGTTTACATGGAAGATTTCAAAGCAACAACCAACTCGTGCATTTATGAGGCTGGAAGTGAATGTCGCACGTGAAGTCACACATGATCAAGCGAGAATGAAAACAAGAACTATTAAGTATGAGAAGCCATTGGAATAAACAAATGACCTCGGGTAATAATTATAGGCATTTAAGAATACTTGTGAAGATTTCATAGTTTATCCTTTTCAGGTTAGGTTTCAACTGTTTTATGTATATAGCTTCGAAGATTTTTAGTTTTCATGTTTAAGTACAGTTGTGTTTTCAACTAGGTTTTTCCGGAATTGTGTATGTGACTAAGTGTGTTGTTTTAAATGCCTAAATAGACACACAATATATATATATATATATATATATATATATATATATATATATATTTGTGTGTGTGTTTGCGTTGAAACTGAGTTCATCACTAAGTGATGACATTCTGTTTCATGCTTCAAACCAATCTTCAAGCCTTGATTGGGTTGAAGCATGAATCAAACTGTCGCCCTCACTTGTTGTTGAACTAAAGGCGCAGTGTCCGCTTTCTTAATTACATATGTTTTACCTGTGATATTGAGAACTTTTATACATATATTTCATCACATATAATATGTGTGTGTAAGTGTATGTGTGTGTATGATTGTTGTTGATTAGAATCCAACAAAAGTTATATCGTATTGACTTTATGGTTCGATTTCTATATAACGGATCTGTTTCTTGGATTGAAAATAGCATCGCTTGGTCACAGAGCGAGGCATAACCTAGCAACGTTCTATTTAACATTTAATGTGTTTATATTCTCTCATTCAGATTTTATCGAAAGCCAATATCTGCTCGATTGTCACTCCGAAATGTAAAGAAGCAATTTTGACAGATTTATTTGATTTTATTTTTTATACAAAATGACTGATAAGGCGTCTGCAACAAGGATAGGCTGACCAAAAGCAGTCTAATTTACTAAAAAGAGGAATAATTTTTTTATGTTTCGCTTGTTATTCAAAAGACAAGCATATTATCATAAACTTACACAATAGCTAGCATACATTGCTTGTTTGAGGTAATATATATATATATATATATATATATATATATATATATATATATAGACAGATCTGTTTCGTTGTATCACAGCTCATCAGTACGATTAGACTCCGACTCTTATTAACCCAGGATAAAAACCCAACCGAATTGGCGTCATCCGGCGTTTCTACCTCTGGGCTATGGGCGCTCGGTAGAAGAAGGCATACTTTCTAGCGTGTATATTATCATAATACACGCCCAATTGCCAGAGTGCTCTAATTCATTACTGAATGAGCAATGCGTACATGCCAGAGCAGCTACTGTTTTACAAAATCTACCATTCTTCCAGAGTGCTCAATCAGGGTGTGAGAGTGTAAATAGTCATCCGCAGACAGATCTGTTTCGCTGTATCACAGCTCATCTGTACGGTTAGACTCCGATTGCTTTTAACCCAGGATTGAAACCCAACCGATTTGACGTCAGTCGGCTTTTCTACCTCTGGGCTATATATTGGCATAAATTGCTTAAAAATTAATCTCAACGGATTCTATTAATATTAAATATTCAATATGATATAAATTAAATGTAGTTTGTAGTGTCTCTGCTTATAGCATTAATATAAAATAACTCTTTTTTTTTGCATTTCATATTTAATTCAAGTTGAATTATGTAGTGTCATCGGGGGCAGCGTCATTGTGGTTATAAGAATACGTATAGAGAAGGGAAATTCAGAGAACAGAACAAAATAAGTTTCATTTAACGCTTTTAGAATGGCACGAAAAAATATATTCAAAGAAGACTGAGCAAGGCCAGGAGCGTGTTTAACGAAATGAACAACATCTGGAGATCAAGACAGTACAGCACTAACACAAAGCTCAAATTATACCAGAGCTGTGTTGTATCTACTCTCCTGTAAGAATCTGAGTGCTGGAGAATGACTAAAGTTTATCTCGCTAAAATTCGATCCTTTCACACCATATGCGTCCGACGAATACTGAGAATATCTTGGCCAGAGAAAATCTCCAATGACGACCTGTTGAAGAGATGCAAGCAAGAGAACATGGGCACCGTCATTACAAGAAGGCAGTGGGGATGGATTGGACATGTGCCCCGGAAAGATCCACAGTCAATTACAAGAAGAAATTCGTTTATGAGCTGTTTACGATTCCTCGCCTCAGGCGATATTGTGACAACGCTACTTTTTTAATTTCTACTCATTTTAACTATTGATTTTTACATAAACACCATTATTAACATTAAAATCCTTCGTGCAACTAGTCAAATATTTATCGCACTACTGTTGTCTAGCCTGCGAACAAAAAACTAATACCCAGTTAAATATAGATGTGTATATGTAGTTTGTCGTTTAATATTCATTCTTTTCCATATGTTTAATATTATTAGAGCGGGGGGCAGTTTCTTTGCACACGTAAAATAATAAATATTTAAAACTTTGTAGTTGCGTAAAAATTTTGCTTAACTTTCGAACATTCACGAAGCTATATAAGAAAAAATCAATTGGTTTCTGCTAGAGCATGAGACAAAACAGATAAAATACTAAAACCGATTGTGAAATGCTAATTTCAAATAAATTTTGCTAAAAGTGAGCTCTATGTTTTTTTTATTGTTTCAATATTCAATTCATCGCTGCAAATATTTCTTATTATTGAATTTAGAAAATATTTCGCAACAACAATGATTCGGACAAAATATCAAAACAGACAATTCTATCGATGCACAACGATTAGTATCCCCAAAGTATTATCCTTTTCTACCGATGTTCACCCTGTATAAGGATTGAGAGCCACTCAAGTAAGGCGGTTAGAGGGTAAGAGGCACAGTCTATGCGAATATGTGAAGAAGATTGGGATTAACTCTAGACTTCAACAGGTTAAATTTGTAGTGATTGTGAAACATCGACTTAGGCGTCTGTTCAACAAAGCAGGAATTCTCGGGAAGAAGCTGCTTGTGTGGAACATACGTCTCACCAGAGAAATATGAAGAAAATACAAAAACAATAAGTGTATTTCATTAAAATACGCTTAATAGAAAACGTTAGAACTTGTGAACATAAGGAATGTATTTCTTCTGAGCACTTTCCATGAAAATCGCCATAAAGCAATGAGATGCATGCGGGATTTCGACTGTGAAAAAGGTTTGTAAGGTGGAAAATAATTTGTTAGCAACAAGGATGCGGAGTGGATTTTTTTAAAAAATCATTTCACCCCAAGCAAGGCATTCCACTGCCACTATTGCGCATGGGGCTACATAGGGGAAGGTAAAGAGAAGGAGTGCTTAGACATAGGGAATGTCATTAGGAAGTTGCCAGATGAGTAAGGATACTGAGGATGAGGGTTGGGCAGATGGGAAGAGTGTTTGATAGAATGGGAGCAGGTTAGTGTGTTAGGAGGTGTCTACTGACCTTACATTTAAACTCCTGGAGATTGTAGCCGTCGGGGAAGCAATCGTGTGGAAGGGAATTCCACAGTCGGGAAGTGCGAGGAAAGAAACTGTTGGAGTAGAAGTTGCGGTTGCATTTTATCGGTTTCACTGTAAAACGGTGGGATCTAGTTGCTAATCTAGTATCTCGTGCAAATTCGTATTTAGGGGGCACCAGTGATCTTTTGGACTTTATCCAGACTTAAAAGTGAAGACTGGATTGATGAATGAAGAACTAGTCCATATTACTTGACAAAGGGCCTTTGCTTTTTGGTATTGGATTATTAAAATATATCTCACTTCGATTTTGATATAGTGGCTTATTTTTTTGTTTTTAACTATGCGCTGTTGACGGTACTTATGATACCGATTAATCTCACAACTGCAAATGGCTAGATTCCAAATTATTTTGAGTTCTGACTTTTGTTTTGAATCGAAAGATCTTTGCTGATGTGTTTTCTCAGGTTCTTGAAAAATTAGCGACGAGTTTGACACGCACCTGCCTTTGATTTATTCTCGTCTAAGACGATGATGTTTATAGCTGAGAGACATTTTGTCATAATCGTTTGAACATCTGTCAAAATGATGATGACAGGAATATTCTTCTAGTTGAATCCCACCCATTGTTATATGCGTTAAGATAAAATAACAGGTATGAATATGTGCAGAAAAGAAAGACCCTGTTGTACATGACATTTAAGATTTAGAATTTCTTTAGAAAAATCTCCAGAACATATCTTGAATGCTGTCATTATGTTTGTTACAGGTTTTCATAATCCAAAAGTACAGGCGACTCCACCCGAAAATGTATAGTGTTCCAGATACATATTATATATATACAAGGTGCATCTGCTATCATGCTCAAGAAGTAATGTCGTTAAAGATGTCATAATTATTTACCGCATTTTTTTTGGCTTTATGCCATATCATGCAGAAACATCTTTCTCGTACCATTGTTAAATTTAAGCTCGAACTTGGTCAGTATCTTAGAGGAGTGACTACCCTGGAATACAAGATGATCTTAGAATAAATGTACAGTTGATATAAGAGATAACGACTCAAACATGAAGAGCTGTGAGGCGAGTTTCAATTCCACACGGGTTCTTATTATTGGCTTACGCGCAAATAACATTTAGAAATGTATGAATCCAACTATTTCCCCCCAGGTTATTGGTTAAATATTAGAATGTGTACACCATTATTATTTCTAAATAGTCCTTACAACAGAAAAAAATATTTTCTGGTTTTAAATAACGGGCACAATGTTGATATGCTGTAAAAAAAGAGTAAATGAAAATCAGTATTTACTGTTTTCATATTTTAGTTTCTTTTTCCTTATTTTTACATTTAAAATTAGTATTTTGTATTGTTTTTCTTCACTATGCATCCACTATTTTCATTTAATATTAGTTTTTCATTTGCGAGGCGTTTGAGCTGTAAGTTATTTCTGTCTTTCTAGCATTGCCAATATAATTCTTGTTCCTCTTATGGGTTAATCAGTAAGAATTGTATCATTAATATCTAAACATGCTCTTACAATCTTAAATATTTTCTGGATGTAAATAAACTGCAAAAAGGTTGATAAACCGTAAAAATCTATGCAATGGATAAATTCTTTCCTTATTCTCAGTTTACTTAATTTTATTATTTTTTACATTTGATACGGGTATTATCATTTGTTTGATTAATTGTTTATATGTTTTTTAATTAAAGTGCATGCACTAAATAAATCCCATCATTTTTCTTTCTTGCTTCGCAGATATAAGCAATGATTAAATTTCTTTATTTCTTTTTTTCTGAAACTTCATTTGTCTCTTCTGCCTGCTCCCAAGTTGCATACCCTAAGAAATGGGAATAAATGCTTAGAAACGATAAAATGTTTAGATAGTCTAAAGCAGAAGTGAAAATCACGTGTTCCTTCATAATGGTACGTTAATCGGGAAATTCTGGTAGTCGAATCTTAAATTCTAGTGGTAAAGCAACCCGTCATTCATATTTGAAACGAAGCCGAAATCTAAGAATGTCAGTCCTGTGCTATTTATTGATACTTCAAATAAAAGTTGTAATAAACTGTCACAATGATTCAATATTTGAGTTGGTTATTTCATCACATAGATATACTTGTTTACATCGTCTAAGAAATTATCCGGGTAATAAGAATCGATATCAAGCTTAATTAGACTTTTGTACATAATAATAAACAATTTCGCAACAACATTGATTCAGACAAAATAGCAAAATAGACAATTCTATCGAAACACAATTATTAATATCCCCAAAGCATTATTATTTGCCACTTATGTTCGCCCTGTAAAAGACCCAGAGACAGTCAAGAAATGCGGTTATAGACAAAGGGGAACAGACTATGTGAATATGGGAAGAAATTTACGGTTAAACATAGACTTCAACAGTTTTGAATTGTAGTATTTGTAAAACATCCTCTTGGGAGTAGGTTCAACAAAGTTTTCTAGAAAAAGCTGCTAATGAATAACATGCACCTTACTTGTCGAATACGAAAAAAATGAGAAAAAATTAGAGTAATTTTCTGCAGTGTGTAAAGTAGGAGGGTAGCTCATAAATGTTAGTTTGAGGGAATTAAGGTATGTATTTTGCCTGGGCACTTTTCTCGAAAATCACCATACAGTTAGTGACATACTTGCGGGGTTTCGAAGGTGAAAATGGATTGTAGGGTGGAAAATAATTTGTTACCAATAAGGACGCGGGGAGGATTTTGAACTTAATCCAGACTTAAGAGTAAAGACTGGATTAACGAGTGAAGAGAGATTACGACGAGTTCACGTTTTTCGGCAAACTATTGTTACTGTCTTGTGAAGTGTAGAAGTAGGGAAATGGTTAATGCTTTTTGACTTGGCCTTGTGAGAAACATAAACAAACTTACAGCTTTTATCCAGAATCATCAGAAGATTATCGGCAGGTGGATTTGCGGAAGAATAAAAGTATAAATGTTTCTTGTTTAAATAGAAATTAATAGAACAGAATCACACGAGAAACGAGAAATAGTATTAACAAGTCAAGGGTATCAAGAGTTTATAGTAGTAACTTGTGTTTGTATGTATGAGCATTATCGTTGGGTAGGAATGTCTTTGAAGTATTTCATCAGTCTTAAAGTCTTCCGTTCGGTTATGAAATATGAGAAAAGGCAGACTGGTCAATGACGTATTGGAAGAAGTGGAGACAGAAAGATAGAGACAATAAGAGCGATCGCTTGACGTTTGTTAATTACGCTTGTATTCTTCATCTTGGCGATAGTCAAATTTGCTCCGCCTTTTATTTCGTTTAAGGAGCTCGAAAAGATCATTTGGGAATTTACTCCAGGATGTGATTATGGTCTTTCCATTGGACGACGAACAAACTTCGCGTCAACTCTCCAAAAGGGTCCGTAAAATAATTTGTTTCTGATAATTGAAGATTATTTGAATTTTGTTTTTAGATGATTCTTAGTTTTCTATTGGCCGAAAAACATTTCGCATCAAGGTGTGATAGTTCACGAGTTTTGTTTTTGATTCGCTTTTGCGTGTGTGCTAAGGAAAGTTTGTAAGTCCGGGTTTTATTTTCTAACAAAATCAATGAGTCCGTGCTTAGCATTTGTATTTTCAATCTAGATCTACATATAGCTGCTGATTTCATTTTGTCATAGCTAATAGCAAAATGAAACATATTTGCAGGTGATACAGATGGATGAAAAATTTAATGCAAGTTAAATGGAGTAATATTCTGAGGGGACTGGCTAGTTTTTAACCATACTGTGTTGCCGGTGCATCCGATCCCGATAAATCGCACAACTACATATTGCTAGATTCCAAATTACTTTGAGTTCTGAGTTTTGTGCTGAATCGAAAGATCTTTGCTGATGTGTTTTCTCGGGTTCTTGAACAGTTGACGACGAGCTTTGTCACACACCTGCCTTTGATTTATTCTCGTCTAAGACGTTGATGTTTATAGGTGAGATATATTTTTCAATAATCGTTTGAACATCTGTAAAAATTAAGACGACAGGAATATTCTTCTCGTTTAAATCCAACCATTGTATATATGTTAAGATAAAATAACACATATGAACACGTGCAGATACGAAATTTCCAGTCGTAAATAACTTTTAAGATTTAGAATTCCTTTAGAAACATCTCCCGTCATTATGTTTGTTAAGGTTTTCATAATCCAAAAGTACAGGCGATTTCACCTGAAAATGTATAGTGTTCCTGATACACGTTCATATATACAAGGTGCATCTGCTATCATGCTTAAGAAGTAATGTCGTTAAAGTTACCACAATTACCGCAATATCTGTTGTATTTTGTCTTTAGGCGATACCACGTAGAAACAACGATTCTCGTATCATAGCTAAAGTTAAGCAACCTCGAATTTTAGACCATTTTGAAATAACAGATAGTGTAAGATTGTTTTATTATTTGTCGATTTTTGTCGAGCCTTTAGCTAACAGTGAATTTGTGAACAGATTTTCGGCGCTCTACGCCCTTTTCAGGTTAATAATTGAAGTTCCCCTATGATATTTCGTCCTTTCTGCCGGTTAGCTACGATGCGTCTTCCTCGTTTCGCAGTGCGTCTCCTTTTAACCGTTTTGTTTTTGTTTACGTTGCCAGGCTACTTTTTCTTTTTTTCCCTTTCTCAACGAACGATCTTTTGAGGTTTGCTTCTTTTCCGTTGTTCACTTCAGATATTAACCTGACTAGGGCGTAGAGCGCCGAAAATTTGTTCACAAATTCACTGAAAGCTATAGGCTCGACAAAAATTGACAAATAATAAAATAATTCAACAATGTGCTGTTAAAAAGGAATATGAATACATTGAAGCCTAAATTTAGGTGTGCAGTTGATGTAGTGAATAAAAGATCAGAAATGGAAATCGGAGAGGCGAGTTTCAATTCATGTTGGGTTCATTATATTCTCTTACATGCAAATAACATTGAGAAAGTTACGAGTTCACCTTTTTTCCCAAGCTATTGGTTAAATAGTAGTAGGTATTATATAAACACAATATCATTATTATTATCTCTAAAACGTTCTTACAATTTAAAAAGTATTTTTTGGTTTTAAATAACATGAAAAATATAGATAAGCCTTAAAAAACAAAAAAAAAGCAATGAAGAAAATTTTTTGTCTGTTTTTTCTCATTTCACTTCCTATTTTTTTCTTTCTGAATTTAATATGAATATTTTTGAATTTTTGTTTTTATTCAGTGTGCATCCTCTAATTTCACTGTATCTTCTCGGTGTTTTACGGTTGTCAAGTGCTGGAGCTTTCTAACATTGCCGATATATTTCTTGTACCCTACTATGGGTTAATTAGTAGGAATTGCGTCAGTAAATTATTGCTTCTATTCATATGGTTTCATTTCTTTATTTCTCTCTTCTTTGTGCGCATGAAATTTTTCTTTGTCTCTTCTGACTTACTCTCTAGTTTTGTTCCCCTGTACCATAAGGGAATCTTAGCATTCACTTTTAAAATCTGTATCTCTACAGATGACATTCAAAAAGTGGGCATGATCATGATAAACGACTACAATCACTTGATTTAAGTTATTTTTTATTAGGCATTGCCGTCATTTAGTTTTCTTCTAATTAGGCAACTTGAAATCCGAAAACATCATCGCTTTCACAACATCTAATTGTCTTACTTGCATGATTTATAAATAACGCAATAATTTTCAGCAACAATGAAATCAAATTGTGTCGTAATATTTTCATATGAAACCATCTAAATTGTCAAAATCAAGTTGAATAGTGCAAGTTTGTATTAAAACGTTTAGATTGCAGTGTAAATACTTAACATTTTGCTCTTGATGAATATCAATCTCTGCGTGAATATATGCAAACGTATGTGAATAAATGCGAAAATTTATTGATACAAATGGCATATGTCAAAACTAATAAAACGTTGAGGATATTGTAAAAAAATGTAAATGTGTTTTAGTAATAACATTACTCCGAAGAAAAATTATTCTATAAATCTTATTATACGAAACGGATGAATGAATTCAGAAAAAAAATTCTAACTCAAAGAAAAATCGATCCTTGTTTTACGATTCAGTGAACGTGAAATGCTATCAGAAAGAAAAGCAGCGTGAGACAACTTAGAAAAAATCAACAGTTTTTCCTGAAGTTGTCTACAATCAATGCAAGTATAGAATAGCGAGAAGCCTTCTGGATAAAATTAGTAACGTTTATGAATATAGAGTATCCTCTTGCCATCTGTTGACCACGTCCGTCATAGGTTATGGATATAGAGTATTCTCGCAGCACGTAATCTGTTCAATAAAACAACGTCAAAGATTACACTCCCGAATCAGACACTCTCCTGAATCGGATTTGATCTCCAATACTAGGAAAAATATGGCCGCCTTTTATACACGACACATTGAATATTTTGAGCTTTCTGATTGGTTAAGCCTTCTACTGGTGGATTATAAAATGGGTTGACCCATGAATGTCTCACCAGTATATATGTATCCAAAAAATCGGAGAAAACTAAATTTTTCTATAAAGTCAGACTTCCATATCTATATATGTGTGTGTGTGTGTATGTGTGTGAGTGTGTGCGTATATATGTGTGTGTGTGTGTTTGTTTCGGTCCATTATAATATAAAATGAAAAGTATTATCGTTAAAAATATTATTTCAGACAAGTCAAGGGTCCCCGCTCAGATCGTGTGAGTGTGTGAGTGTGTGTGTATGTGTGTGAGTGTGAGTGTGTGAGTGTGTGTGTGTGTGTGTGTGTGTGTGTGTGTGTGTGTGTAGGAGAAACATTTCTTTCTTTTAATCATTTTTGGTTGAAAACGCCTGACAAGGAAGATTTATTAATTTTTATTTATTTTTTCTAGTATTCTAAAATGTTTTATTTTTGCTAAAGATATGTTATAAAAAAAATGTTCCATAATTATTTTTCCAAGCGCGTTTAACGACTTCTCTGGCCATACACAAATGTTTTATGTTTGCATTTTTGTTATTTTATTCTCATTTTTTACTCTAACGTAATTATATATATATATACTACTACAGATGTCATTTTTTTCCTGCCAGCCTTTCTATCACGCAACCTAATGTGTGTAAAAAGCAGCGATATTTGTTTCCTATCAATTTCATTAGAAATTGAGCATCGGAAAAATACTGTATCTGATGTGTTTGTAAATATGTTTAACTTATGCGTAAATGATATAACAACCACTCAGCGTATAGAAAAATAAATAATCTAGGTTATGTTAACAAATCTTAGTTTCATAAAGATGCAATATATTCAGATAACGAACAAATATATTCTGTTAAGTGGAGTAGGTGATAAACGCTTGGACGATAATGTCTTTTTTGAGACATGAGAGACCGGTGGAAGATTTTCCTGTTGAAGTTTGCCATTACATCCTGTGGTAAACTGATTGTCAACCAAGGCTGTAGAATCTAATCTACTCTGTTATTTAACCCATAACTGGAGGGAAGAGATGGATAAAAACCTTTCCCAAGGGTATATGCTTGCAAGTGAATGCAACGAATTTAACTGGAGTGCGAATTCGGTTCAACGATTTCTCGACGGAACGGAAACTACAGGAGCTTCTACAGAAGGTAGCGGTGGAGAGTGAGAAAAAAGACTACAGACAAACTTTACGAAAACTGAATTCATGGTCATCAGAAAAAGGCGCAACCCAAAATGCCAAATATAGGTGGGGGAAACCAGAATCAACCAAGTACAAAAATTTAAATACCTAGGAAGTGTGTTGACTGGAGATGGAAAGTGCGACACAGAGATCCGAAGGCAAATTGGCATGGCAAAGAACGCGTTCCAGAGCTGAGTAAAGTACTAACACACAGGTAAATTTCAATAGAAACAAAGAAAAGATTGCTGGATTGCTATGTGATGTCAGTTCTTCAAGACGGCAGTGAATGCTGGACAATATCATCGAAAATGAGGACAAAACTGGAAGCAGCGGAAATGTGGTTTTACAGAAGGATGCTGCGGATATCGTGAACTGAGCATGCAAGCAAAGATGAGGTGTTGGAAAGAATGGTAACAAAAAGGAAATTAATACTGAGCATCAGGAAGAGGCAACTAAAGTTCCTAGGACACGCAATAAGGAAAGAGAACTTGGAGAACCTGATACTGACTGGCCAGATAGAAGGAAAGAGAGACGGATGAAGGCAGCGGATAACATATTTGCAGGGCTTGATCAGGTGGATGACGGAACTGGGGTTGCCAGGAGTAACAGGAGCAAACATACTAAGAGCCACAAGGGATAGGGAGATGTAGAAAACCATGATCATCTATGTCCTGAAGGGACAGGGCACAAAGAAGAAGAAGAAGAAAAATGTAACGCATAAAATGTGTATAACGATTTCGATTAGACTTCCCTCCCAAAAACTAAAATAATTCTTTCTAAACAACAGAATTTCAGTAGAAACAAAGAAGAGTGTATTAAAATAACGTAATTCAGTTAGTTAACTGCCATACCTGATACATGCTTGAGCGATCATGTCTCGAAAGAGACATGACTGACTGGGCAGAAGATTATCCCGCAGTAGGTTGCCATGGCATTTTGCGGTAGACCGGTTGTCGACCAAGGCTACAGAACCCAATCTGTTCTACTATTTAACCCATAACTGGAGGGAAGAGACGGATTAATACCTTTCCAAAGGTATTTGTGCGTAAGTAAATGCAAGGAATTCGAGTGGAATTCGAACTCGGCTTTCCGATTTCTCGTTCCGAGCCGATATCCACTGCACCACGAAGCTCATCTGCACCACGTAATAATTATGGCTAGTAGTGTATGTAAAATCAGAAATAGAAAATTCACTTTTTTATTGAGAAAGAAGTGTTCAGTAAAATAGAACACTCACATGATATAATGATGAGAAGAAGGATAGAGGAAATATGGGCATAAGCTAGTGAGTTTGTGTAAATTTTTGGATGTAGGTGGAATAGAAAAAGACAAACTTTACAAAGAAAATTATTCAGTAATATTCTACGCGTAGCTTAGATGAGTATTTGGCACCCAGTGATAATCAAACTCACAATTCAGACGGAACTGATCCAGCGTCACAAGCTTTCTAACCGTTACACCATCTTGGTGTGCGTCGTGATTATCGATGGAAATCTTAGATGCGACATGAGACCGAAAGTGCTCCAGCTCAGTAAAGATCTGAAAGTGTGGTAACCCAGTGAGAATCAAACTCTTTACTCATTTATTTTTTCTGTCGAGACAAGCTTTTAAACATGGAAGAAAACATGTTGAATTGAACTTTTTAATAAGGGTAGCTTAGATGTGACACAAGTATGTGATACCCAGTGAGGACCGAACTCACTTTTCAGTCGAATTTTTTCTAGCGATATATTCTTGCTAATCATTACACGCCGTCGAGCTGACCCTTTTAATAATCGTCGCATAGATGCGGCACAAGCCCGAATATACGGGACGCTCATTGAACACCGAACTTACTATTCAGTGAATGATCGAGCATATCAAGCTTTCTAAATCACGTCAAAATACCATGTAATGAGCATAATATGAACTGCAGCAAATTCTAAATGAAGAATAAAGTCTCAAATATTGACATTCTAATTCCTGAAATGAAATAATAGAAGTTTGTTTACCTGCCCATTATTGGCCTGATGGAACCACTACATTGAGTCCATAGCTAAATCCACTGCTAAGAAGGTTGGGTCGCTGTGTCGATCCAGGACGTTCTTTCCGCCTGAATCCATCCTGCATATATACAAGTCTACCATTCGACCCTGCATGAAATACTGCTGCCATTTATGGTCAGGCGCCCCTGCCGGTCACCTCAGGAGAGTTAGTAACGTGATAGGTGCTGACTTGGCGGCTCGACTACAGCCACATCCCCACCGACGAGATGTGGCCTCCCTTTGTTCTATATGTACTTTCATGGCTTCTGCTCAGATGAACTTAAGTCACTGGTGCCTCCTCAACAGGTGTTTACTCGTACAACCATAATGGCATCTGGGTCCCACCCATTCACAGTTAGGTTAGCCAATTGCAGACGACAATTCTACTCCCGCAGCTTATTCTCTCGCATTTCCCGCCTGTGGAACTCGCTCCCATATTCTTGCTTTCCTGACGGCTACAACCTCTAGAAATTTAAATGCAATGTCAATACTCATCTACTAACCACTTGACTCTAGCCCTTCCCCCACCCCGTATATCCTTCTCTTTCTCTACCCCCTTGTAATTGTCATCGCGCCTGCGTTTTCATCTTTCTATTGCTTCTTCCTAATTGGTTTGTAATCCTCTTCTCCCTCCTCTAATTAAGTTTCTTTCAGTTATGTAGCCCCCCGCACATAAGTGGCTTTTACGCCTTGCCCGGGGTGAAATGATTAAAAAAAAATCACACGGAAACCGATTTCCTTCTAGATTTTCTTTATTTCTTTTCCAGATGCCTGTCATGTTATTCATCTCTATTATTTCAGTATTTCTATTCGTAGTGTGGTGTCATTAAATGTCACATTCTTCCCACCCATGTACGTCATACTAGCATAATATCTTACTACTATCAACGGGCAGATCGGGATTCGTTCTGAGATAACCCTCGGAACAAACTTTACAGTCTTCCGGTTCATGACCGTGCGTCTGAATCCACCCCTTGGTGAAAGCCGACATCGATACTTTCATCCCAGGTACAAAATTTCTACTTAAACCTATTTCATCCTCTACGGTATCTCTTGCTTGTTCGGCTGCTATTGCCCAAAGGAATCACTTCTGGTTTTACTGAACAGACCCGTATGATCACAATAGGTAGCTCTTTTTTCTTTGATCCTAATGCATGTAAGTGTGTCCTAATGATGCTAAAGTATCGCATGATGATAGAATGATGCAGCGTATAACATCTCACAAGTTTAGTTCCAAAGATTACTGGCGATTCTGTAAGAGTGTACAGAACAACAGAAATCGCTCGAAACCTCCTCTATTCAATCAATTCGAAGTCTTCGCATCCACAGCTGAGGAGGATAAGTACTTTACTCAAAACTTCTCTAACAACTTCTTACTTGACTAGTCTGAAGTATCCACTCTCAATTTCCCACCGAAAAACCTAAGACTCAGGTGAGTAATATATGTATAACACTATGTCTAGTCTCTAAATTAATTGGAAACTGATATGGCAAGTTGCGATGGAATTCCAGCCAGCGTCCGAAAGAAATGCGCATCTAACCTAGTTCCAGTCGTCTCTAAACTCTATATCTATTGCTAACTTCTTTCTACTTTTCTGCTTGTTTGAAGTATATGTAGTTACTGTTTTTAAGAACTGTGACCCCTCTAGTTATCGCCCTGTTAGCCTCTTACTTCTTTTTTGAAAGATTTAAGAAAATATTATCAATGTTGAAATAGGCATGTCATAACTTACAATCTTCTTTCTGACAAACAATATGATTTACGTTTTGTTAGGTCAACTGCTGATGTGCTAACGACAATCACTTAATTTTATATGTTATGTCGTGAGTAAGAATAAATAACTCAACAACAGGAATAGGTTAATTGTTGTATTCCGTGAAAATAGTATTTACAAAGGTTATTAGTATCCAATACAAGAATAAATGTTAATCGTCTCAACCGCCGTAAGACGTAGTATGAGCAATGGGTACTTCCGGGTCGTCACCGGAAGTCTACGACTGACTTGTCGATCGGCTGCTCGACACACTCTCCTACGTAGATGCCACCATTACTTTACATAGTAATGGAATAGTCCATAATAGCCGAATAGGCGCGGGCGTCCCAACAATATATACCAGGCTCTTGATATGAACGGCGAAACTCAAATTGTTGCTCTTGATATCCCTAAAGCATTTGACAGGTTTTGAACTAATCTTCATCAATGTTCCCCATGATGCAATCAATTCCCAAGTTGGTGTCTATGCAGATGACACCTCTATTTACGACCGTCTCTATAAACAGTCTGCCAAGTAACCTCCAATCTGTAATTGAATTAAGTAGAAAAGTGCTAGTAAATTTTAATGCCTTTAAAATAAAGCTGCTCTCTTTAACCAAAATAGAGAAATATTCCTGCCTACCATTAGAATGGATGACGCTAGTCTCCTAGGTAGCAACGCATTACGATTCCTTGGTCCCAACCTCTCAAATTATCTCAAATGAAATGCCAACATTGAATCCATAGATACATCTACTCTTTGGAAATTTGGTTTCTTCTGTTGGGCTAGGGGTTTTTCTCATAAGAATCCATTTCACACTTTTGTAAGTCTGCTGCTGTAGATCTTCGTTGCCAGTTTGTTGTGACAAATATACGCCGCAAAGTTGTAGTGACCGGTTTATGCAGGAAGTAAGACGCGGAACACAGAAGGCAGGTTCAAAACAGTGTATTAGTATAACAAGAACAAGAATAAATATACAAAGTATTAGTAAAAAGTAACTAGAAATAAGTAAGTACGAACGGTACATTAACGCTGCTTATTGCCTGAATTGTAGCTGGCTTTAACTGCATAATAACTGTCTTCTTAACTGCCGTCTGCAGGTAATTATATAGTAAGAAGAAGAGTCCGTTCCGCGTAGGAGAATACCATAACATCTACCATTCATTTACCATTGAATACTGTTGCCATCTTTGATCTGGTGCCCGTCTTATTCATCTTGAGGTTGTTAACAAAATCCAGAATTTGACTGGTTTATTTGGATTGTGCTCCGGCTCTTTGTACGGTTAAAAAGTGATTTGACAGATTTTGTTTGGGTGATTTTAACCCAAACGATAAACCACATCCGTGCGATCTTCTAACGTCGATGAAAACGCCCTGCGTGCCTTCCTATAGAATTCGACGAATGAGTTTACTTAGTGTTTAAAAATTGACATTGAAAACTTCCTCTTATAATATGAAAAGACTTGCGTTGATATACTAACACGACACGGTCTTTAACGAAACAGACGAAAATGATCGTGTTTCTCCGAACAAATTGAGCCCATGTTGGACACAACTGTAACATACGATGAGACGTGGATAATTCATGATGTTCGTCACAAACGAAGAGTGAAATAAGCTTGTTAATGTGGAGAACTTATGGCTAAAGTAATAAGGGTGTTTCTTCCCTTTTGATGAGATTGCAGTGGAATCATTCATTTGAGCTTCTTTCAACCTTGAAATAATAACTTCCAAAATCGATCTCATTACGGCCATTCAAGACTAAACAATCGATTTTGGCAAAATTGTAAGGGGCCATTTTCGAAGCAAGATCGCATGTTCAAAAATAGACACTGAGGGAGAGTTTTAATTGTGAAAATTTCGAAAAATCACCAAATCCTCCTGATTTCATTTCATCGGTTACTTGATCCGGTCTCTAAAGAAGAATTAAAATGACAAAAACTACAAACATCTACAGCTAATTTTAAAAAAAATACATCACAACCCACTTTCAACAACAAACTATTGACATTTTTACAAAGATTGCATAAACAAACTTGTAGAAATATGATTGGTTTTTATTGTATATCAACGCCGGGGGTTATTTATTGCCAACTAAATCTTTATTTATTTATTGCTGGTAATACCATTTTTCCTTCAACAATTTATTGTTTTTTTTTATATAAGTTTTGTGTCTAGTAATACATTTTTCTTTTTCAAGTATCAAAATTCATTAGGATTTGTTTTTAAGGGCAGAGTCCCCAAGTCCTACCCTGTTGTTTAACCCATAACTGGAGGGAATGGATGGATTAATACCTTTCCCAAGGGTACCAGTGCTTAAGTGAATACAGAGTATTCAAATGGAATTTGAACCCAGCTCACAGATTTCTCTTTCCTAGCCGATATCCACTGCACCACAACGCACATCCGTCACTAAACGCTTATAGCACCTGGCATTCACATGCGGTCACACATCTAAGTACTGACCAGGCTCAACGTTGCTTACCTTTGGTGATCGAGCGAAAACTGATGTCTTCAATGTGATATGGCCGTAAGCCGTAGAAATATGGCAGCAAGGTGATAATATCATTGAACCTATATTTATCGTGCGTATGTAAAATTCTGTTTTATATCTTTTAATCGAGCAGGAACATTTGCAATTATCTAATAGCTGCTAACAATGAGTGAGTTTAAATCAATATATATATATATATATATATATATATATATATATATATATATGAGGGTATGTGTGTGTATATGTGTGTGTGTTTGTGTGTGTGATTGATCATAAGAGAAAGTTCTATGAATAATGAAAGAGGCACGCTTATTTGATAATTAATTAGATGGATTCTGAAACGATCCTAACAAGTTTTTCAAAATAATAAACAGACTTGGATGTTGTGATTCGGTGATTATTGGTTCGGGACGAGAATTCAAGCTCGAATTTTTAATTTCTCGTTCCAAGCCGATAACCATTGCATCAAAAACGCTCATATAAATTTCTGGGAATGTTTAATACTGTAAATCAAAATAAAATTATATTTTTCAGCTAAAAGTACATACATATATATATATATATATATATATATATATATATATATATATATATATATATATATAATCAAATTACGCGACAGTGTTCTTTAGGCTGAATTCTATAATATCAAACTTTTAAATTCCATGTCGAAAGTCATACTACGCTAAATATAAATCTTACGTGACTTTCCGTTCAGAAAGTGACACGTGTACACTACCGGGCATAATTATTAGACCACCCCAGTGTTTTAAAAATAAATTATGTATTTCATACTAATTTTTAGTATTTATTTCCAAGTGAATTATTGTTAATAAAAATAGAATGGTTCTTTTGTTAATAATAAGCAATAAAATATGCATCAAATAAAATTAAAAATATTTAATAATTACCTATTTTGCAGTTTTATATATGAAAGAATGAAGAAAATTTAGGTTGATTCGGACGAGTCCATCTTTGCTTCCTTGCTTTGTATAATTTTGCAAAGTTATAATAACAAAAGAACCATTCGTTTTTTCATTTAGAATTAAACACTTGGCAATAAGTACTAAAAATAGTATAAAATACATAATTTCTTTAAAAAAAAATGCGGTAGCCTAATAATTATGGCCGATAGTATATTAAAGGGTTGGTTTAAATATAGCTGGTTTAAACCTTTGATGCACTGGTTTTGAAAACTCACATATCTCGAGAGGAGGAAATGTGTTAAATAAGAGAACGGTGATTTGTCTATATTTCTGAGATGAGGTAGTATTTACATTATATATATTATTCGGACTATTGTCCTTATCTTTGTTGCCATTTCTACGACGTTTTGGACTTTGTACGCTCTGGCCTTCTTCAGGTTCTAGGAATTTTGAATCGAATCCTAAAGTATTCATGACTCAGTGGATATAGTTGTGTGTTAGTTCCTGACTTGATTCTTAGAGTTGTGTGTTCAATACCAGGCTACAGCAGGAGTAAACAAGTAACTTGCAGGGTTAGATGGAGATAACTCATGACTTTCAATTTGTAGCACATAAAGAACGCCGGAGCGTACAACGGCAACAGAGATGAGGAGTGAAAGTATTAATTCTACTCTACAACGCAACGTAAAAAAATGAGAACAATTATCTCCCATAGATTGAATAAAGGGTTTCGTTCGAGATTTCAAAAAGAATACCTAGCATGATGAAAGACATATGAAGAAGGCCGAAGCGAATAAGAACCGAAATGTTGTTGGTTCTATTTCAAATGAAATCCCATATAATATTTATATATTTCTTAGCAATTTTTAATTTCTCCTTCGAATTCTTTATTTTCCGAGAAAACCGTACTTTTCCAAACGTGTGTAAATAAAAGTATTCCCTAGAAAAAGTATACAATAGTATAAAATAAATCACGATGTGAAAAGAAAATATAATGAGAGTAATTTAAATGCAGGTCGTTTTTCAACTCACCAAAAGCTTTTGTTTGGAAAATACGCGGGAATGCATTTACACACGTACAAAATATTCACGTAAAATGAAATGCTGTAAAATAAAACGTATCTTTCATTTTCTTTTCCAAGTGAAAAGTTTGTAATGTGTCGATTGGGGATTCACTTTATTGTTTTATTTATTTTTTAACTTCCCTTCTCTGTCAAATTAAAAATTGACGCCGAAAGATGCTAAAACAAGTTTTCGAAAGCTCAGTGAGATCTTGCTTCACACACACACACACACACACACACACACACACACACATATATATATATATATATATATATATATATATATATATATATATATATTATTTAAATCTCAATTTTCGCTTTCAATGCAAAGTAAATATCAAAATTAAACCTTTATGTCTTTGAAAGCTTTTTTCCTAAAATATTGAGACGTATTGTATTTGCAGGAAAGTATATACATTGCTTTGAATGGGAAAACATTTTTTGAATAGTACGTTATTTTGTATAGAAGAAAAGAACTCTTTTATATATATATATTTTTTATGTACTTTCATTTGAGTGCTTCCGCTTGTATTTCCTGTTTCACACCGCATGGATATATTACCCATGATTTAACAATGCATCTAGATATCTCAACAGCTGTGAAGAAGATAAAAGTTTTTTGCGCAAGTAGTTTTTCGCTCTCTGTGATGAAGCAAGTGTACTTGTTGAGCACTAAAATGAAATAGGTATATTATCTTTCAAGGTAAATCATATTAAAATATTTCTATCGCCAGATATTGAGTAGATAGTTGCTTAAGTATGATACTGTGTTGACAAAAATTTAAGTGCTGGATTGTGCTTGAAACTGAATGCAATGTGTGAAACGTTGAATTCAGCAAAATAAATTTCGCTTGAATGTGTGGGGTTACAGCACACCCGGATTAAAAAGGGAAAATTTTTATGCGGGATGTCCTGTACACAAAATACAACACAAAGTTCAAGAATAGACGACGCAATAAGAAATGTTTGTATAAGATTAGAAAATGGTATACTAACAGCATATATACAGAAGTATTTGTATATTTCTTTTGTATCTTTTGTTTGATAGAAAAATGTCTTTTAGATTTCAGCAAATGAGGGTTGAAGAAAAATGTCTGTTTTGATTTTTGTAATTCAACAGAGTAGTAGAACAATGCTTCTTTCTTTTTTATGTGTTCGTCACTAATAGGTGAAATAGAGTGTGAGTGAGAAATACCCGGTGTGAGGGAAAGGGTCAAATAGAGATAGTAGTAAGTAGCAGAATGCGTGTGTGTGTGACACGATTAATCAGTCTGCTTAAATAATAAAGTGTGTTCTTCATCATTTTTGGCTGGCAAGAGATGTAAAAGGTTTTATGGGCATTTGAAGATATCTTGTTGTTGTTGTTTTCCATTCCTTCTTCTCCTTTATATTGGCTGAGTCGGCGACGGACGTCTCCGTCGGTTCTCTGGCCTCAATAATAACTGCACATTTTTGACTCTTTTGATCAATCAGGGGACGTTATTAATTAGTGGAATTCAGTCATGTGATCGGTTCCCAGAGGTATTTTTTCCTTAGATGTGAAAAAACCTTTCATTGACGTCAAATTTGAATTTTCGATTTGCCATCCATTCAAGATCAAGAAATTTGCTTTTCACATTGGCTTTTGAAATTTGACTTCGTTGGGTTTTACCAAAATGTTTTTAGTTGTTTGAATCTGATTTTGAGGGTGTGCAATTTTACGTTGTGTGTTTTAGTTAACTGTTAGATGACATAGGATTTGTATCCTATAAAAGCGTCGGTTGAATTAAGCTATTACCATTTTTAATAATGGACAGGAATAGATATAATGAGAGGAAGGTAAATAAAATAAACACCTATATTAGTAGCACCAGATGTAATGAAATCTGTTTTTAGACGCCCGTAACGACATTAACAACTTCTTCTTTTTCTTCTTAAAGAATAGTGGAATGTAACAACAAAGGCTTGAACAGCAATTGTCCACAAGGATAGGATTGATATTAAAAGCAGAAAAATGTAATAGCCGACAAAGATATGATTGAAATCATAGGCAAAAAACACCAGACGACAGGAAAAACTTGAACGGTAATGGCCGGCGAAGATATGATTGACGTCAATTGGGCAACATGCCAAAAGAGCAAGGATGCGTTGGAATTTTGGGATATTGAGGGGTTTCTGACAAAATAGAGTAGAACACACAGAAAGAGAAAACAGAGAACTCCAGATGGCTAACAGCTCCCCGTCGGCTCCCACGTATGTGCGTGATTCTCTCCAGCTGTTCATTACTCCACATTAGTGTCACTGTCGTTTGTCTGTTGTGTTGGAGAACCATCTTATATGTAACTCAGTTAAGGGCCTGGTTTTTTCTGCAAGCTAACAGAACTTAAGACATAACCAAAATCACAGATGAATGGTTGAAAATGGAGAAACAAACTGTTTTATACTGGCAATAAATGAGTATTGATCTAATTGAAACTCTGTGGTATCAGCTGAAACCTTTCATTAGTTAAATGAACCCTGAAAACTTTCAAGAGCTTCAATGAATTACAAAGGAAGCGTGTGAGAATATGACAACCGAGAATTTCAAGGAAGCCTACAGATGTTTACCAGAAACGTTTCAAAGTAAACGTCACTTCCAAAGATGTGAAATCTAAATATTATGAAGAGTAGCATTTATTACTGTCTATTTTTTTGTTTACCTCTGTGAGATTACAAAATATCGGTTGATAATAGTTTTAGAGAGTTAAATATCTTTGGACATTTAATTAAAATGTTGTAATGATATAATTGGCACTTCTGAAAATATAGAAAAAAAGAAAAGGCTGACAATAATGGTGACATGGACTATTTAATCAAAGAACTGAACCACACACACACACACACACACACACACACACACACATATATATATATATATATATATATATATATTTCCATCGAACGCTCATAGCCCAGGGGTAGAGTCGCCGACTGACGCCATTTCGGTCGGGTATCAATCCTGGGTAAAAAAAAAGCAATCGGAGTCTAACCGTACTGATGAGCTCTGATACGGCGAAACAGATTTGTCTGCGGATGACAATATATATATATATTTATATATATATATATTAGTTAAAATATCATGACAAAGTGGATAAAGGTTGGTATTTTTCATGTTTTAAGTATCCCCACTTTTGCAACTCGTTTTGGACGAGAATGGATTAGTTAAGAGTGAACAAACAAACAACATATTCTTAAGGAGTAAAATGAGATATCTCTCTTATACTGATAAGTCTTTCTACTTTCATGGAGATATCTGTGTCCTTATATTTAAAAGTCTACTGAAATTTTCTTCAAATTATTGTTGTGGAGTAGTTTTTGCACCGAGAGTTATAATCGTGCCAATTCTTATTAATAGGGGATGGAGAGTCCATTATTTGAGGAATAGGTGTGTTTCACCATAACAGTTTTAAACACACACACACACAAAAACACAATCACAAACACACACTTATATATATATATATATATATATATATATATATATATATATATATATACATGTGCGTGTGCGTGTGTTTGTAATAGAATAATGAGGAAAATGTGGAGAAAGATTTTAATCTAACATTCTTGACATTATTCAGTTTATTCAGAGATTTGTTTATTCACAAATTTCAATGTTTATATATTTTTAAAAAACATTTGAGGCATTGTAGTGGAATCTTCATTGTTGGTTGATTTTATTGGTAAGATACGTTTCACGTGTAAAAAAAAGCAATAAATGTTCATTTTAAATAAAGGAACGTTTGCCTGTTTATACGTGTCTGTGCCATGTGTAATATCAGCAATTTCTATAAATGTTTAAATATATGTGTGTGAAAAATACACGTGTCAATGGTATTTAAACAATGGGCGATTTTTTAATGTGTTTATGCGAAAATCATGGGTAGTTAAATGTCTGAATGTGTGTGTTTATATGTCGCTAAAGTTTGTATTTGTTTGAGTGATAACACGAAATACATTTTCGTTTAAAATTGTAGCAAAACAATGTCTACAAGTATCAAGCAAAATACTTATTTATGAACAAATACATGTTTAACGTTAGAAGTTTTTTACGGCTGGAATCTTTCATTGAAATTATACCTATTGAACCATTAGTATTCATATATTATTTCATATATTACCTTATTACAATTAAGAAATACAAATAATATATAAAAATATTAACAATTTATAGTATATAGGCATTTTAAGAGCTTGAAAGTTTTATTGGAATTTATATGTAAGTATAATAATTATTAACTTGTAGATAAAATCTTAATGATAGAAAATTAGAGATAACTCTTAGAATATTTAGATTATTCCGAATTACAAAAATCACCTATATATACTGACTTATGTGACATATATACGTATATATACATTCTTTTTAACGATTAAAAAGGTAAAAAAAAACCTTTTTAATCGTTTACCCGAAGCAAGGCAGTACCGCCACTGGTGCGAAGGGCGCTACATAAGAAGAGTGTTAAAGTTTGCCTAGGGAGAAGAGCGAAGAGGGAGACAGGGTAGAAAGGGTGTCAGAGAAAGGGCAAAAGTAGGATACGAATACTGGTGTGAATAGAGTTGTGAAAGGGAAAAGAGAGAAGAACAAAATACAAGAAGTGTTAGGGAAAGGACAGGAGAAAGACTAGAGTCAACGGTGTAAGAGATGACAATTGACATTGCATGTAAACTCTTGGAGATTGTAGCAATCAGGGAGGAATGTATATCGAAGAGATTTTCACAGGCAGGTAGTGCGAGATAAGAAACTGATGGAATAGAAAAATGGCGGCTGCATTTGGTTTCTTTAAATTTAAAACTGTGAAACCTTGTTGCCAGTCTGGTTGCTCGAGTAACTTCTTTTAGAGGGGTTACCAGTGAGCGAAATTCGTCAGACCAGAAGCCATGGGAATATTTGTAGAAGAGACAAAGAAAAAACACATCTCGTCAGTGAGAAAGTGGCTTGAGTCGAGCCGCCAGGTGGGGACGGATCACATAACAGTTTATCCTCTGGATCCTGTCCAGAATCTCTTGATGAATATCAGGGATGCCCGACAAGATATGCAAACAGTATTCAGTACATGGGCTAATGGTTGATTTCTATATGTGCAAAATCGACACAGCTGAAAAAACTTGCTGGCCCGAGACACTGACCCAACCTTCCTAGATATTGATTTAATGTGATTATTCCACTTGAGGTCATAAGAGGAGGCGCAGCGTATTGCCTTCGGGGAGACTAGGTCCGTGCTATGGTGGGTGACAGATACCAGGTTTCTTTTGAAAGCATTAAAGACTACGAGCCTTTTCTTACTCAAGTCAACCACATATTAGAAAACCTTATCAAGATCAGCAGCTAAATTATCTTTGACCGCCTGATGCCTATACAGACATGAATATAATTTAGAATCCACAATGAATTTTCTAATTTATTTGTAATATTTATTATATATTAAATGATATAATATTAAAGAAATAATTGAGAGAAACATATTTATATATAGATTATTATGAAAAAATATATTACTTTAATAAATCATATAGAATAGTGCACGTACAGAAAAACATTATTATAAAGTTATAAAATATAGACAATAATATATGGAAGTTATTAGTTCATATCTATTAATAGATCCAATTTAAATTAAGGAAATAAAAATTTGTAGAAAGATGCTGAAGTGATGCAATGTTATAAACGACTGTTTATAATTTGTAGTAATGCCATTAATATGTCTTCAAAGTACTTTCTCTTTAAAATGCTATGTTTCTTTTTTTAAATTAAACTAGTATTAGGGAAATCAAAATTGTGTCTTTTCGTTGTTTCTATGTATTTCAAGAGACTTGGAACGTTTGTCCAAATGTCATTCTCTATTTAAGTTCATATGACCGTTGTTGTCTCTCCTAAGTATGCGTTTTTGCATTGCAAATACTTTATTTTCCAGGCATTTGCATTGGTTCTCAAAGCGATTTTCATCTTGATAATATCGGCAATAATCTTGAAGGGGATGGTAATGATTCTACGATTTGGAATATCTGATTTATTCGGGAGTGTTTGAAGATAGTATAATGAAAGTTTTGTAATTTATGGAGATTTCCTTTTTTTTAGTATTCGTTTATATATATATATATATATATATATATATATATATATATATAAGTTATAGTTTAGAACATGTACAAATTATAACATGCTACAAAAGTGTACATTTTTATCGACATCGAAAAGAATGTCTCATCAGGTAGTTAATGATGGTCATTATTATCTACCTGATCAGACATTGTTTTCTCGATGTTGAAACAGAGTGTACACTTTTTTAGTAAATTATAATTTGTACATGTTTTAAACTATAACATATATATTCATTGGTCTATTTCTATATTGACCACTGTTCTAAACGAATGTTTTGAAGGTCATTAATACTTTCTTCGCTTCGTTATTCACTTGGATATATATATATATATCTTATCTTCGTGTATATTCAGAGTTGCCGATAGAATCCGATAGGAATAATAGTAATTTATGAGATCATTTTTGAAGTTGCAATGGCCACTTACCATTAGTATATTGTCACTCTGGTGTAGGAAATGTAAAGTGGGATTGTTTTCTTTTTTTATGTGTATTTTTCGTTAGTTCGTTTTTCTTTGCTTTATATACAACGTTTATATAATATAATAGTTACAGTGTTGTATCAACAGAACTTCTTAGCGTATATTAAAAATACGTTACCATAATTATTATTTTTTTTTTTATAAGCGTTTCACCCCGAGCAAGGCATGTCACTGCCACTACTGTGCAGGGGGCTACGTAGAGTGGAGAAAGGCTGATTAAATATAGGAAATAACAGAGGGTGGGTGATAGGCGGGTGAGGATACCGAGAATGAGGGTTGGGTAGATGAGAGTGTTGTGAGAATAGTTGGGAGTTAGTGTGATAGGAGGTGTCTATTGACCCTACATTTAAACACCTGGAGATTGTAACTGTCGGGAAAGCAGACTTGTGGAAGGGAGTTCCACAGGCGGGAAGCGCGAGAAAAGAAGCTGTTGGAGTAGAATTTACGGTTACATCTTATTTGTTTAACTGTAAAAGGGTGGGACCTAGTTGCTAATCTAGTAGCTCGTGTAAATTCGTGCTTAGGCGGCACCAGTGATCTAAGCTCATCGGAGCAGAAGCCATGAAAGTACTTGTAGAAGAGGCACAGGGAAGCTACATCACGCCGGTGTGAGAGCGGCTGCAGCCTGTCTGCCAAGTCAGTATCAACGACGTTACAGATCCTCCTTTGTATTTTGTCAAGAAGCCCAAGGAGAGCAGCAGGGGCACCCGACCAGATATGGCAGCAATATTCAATACACGGGCGGATGGTAGATTTGTATATGTGCAGAATAGATTGTGTTGAAACGCTTTTAATACTAACTCTCACTTAGAATGTTACCAAATTACCAAGTGTCTGAATATTTGTGGAAGAAGTTTTTATTCTTAGTTTGACTAAAAACTTAAAAGTTTTTAGTCAAACTAAACAAAATACATGAACAGGTAGATATAGAAACACAAGCTCAGAAAAACATTCTCTCTCTTTCTATCATATACACACACTTTGTGTTTGTATGCGTGCGTGCGTGGGTATTAAATCAGAGGGATGTGTTAAGTATAATACGGATATGTCATAGTGCAAATAATATTTTCATATCTTTCTAATGCTCTAGGTCTTTGTGCAAGGGTGTCAGGATTAACTAATATCAAAACAAATCTATTCTCAGAAATGTCAAGTAAAACGAGCAGCATCTTTCAGAAAGAGGTTGCATAAAGATTACGAATCGAATGCTTATCGCCAAAGGTTGACAATCGAACATCAGGTATAGGGTTACGCTCAAAACAACTGAAGTCAGAAAAAAGCAGCAACAACTATCGAGGTTTTAATTATCTCTCTGAATTGATCTTAGTATCCAACACTTACATATTTTGAGAGTGAATGTTTCAGGAACACAGGAACAGTTTTTTTTTTTATATTAGTAAACTACTATTTAATCCATAGATGAAAGCGAGATACTGTCATATATCTCTCAAGGTTATTTACACATAAGTAAATATAATTAAAAGATTGGTTATCGAACGTACATTTCAAATGACGAATGGCAAACCGCAATCAATTACACCATAGGAGATATCGATCAATTGCACGTAAGAATGTATCGAAAAAATTGACAAACTTTCTGGGTAAATCTCCCACACAAAAGCAAGGATAAGAGGCTATATAAATTTATGTCCGCAAATCATTCGTTTTTTAATAACCATATTGAAAATTTACTGTTGATGTATAATCTAAGATACTATCCTAAAACAATTTTACGATATTGGGGACGGGTTCCTGACATAAGAACAAGGTAAAATGTCCATCTAAACATATATCTAAAATTCCTTGGGTTTACCTTAGCAACTGTTAAAATATCCTCATCTTGGTTCTACGCACTCATGTTCCCGTTCGATCATTAAGAAGCGGACACTTCCCAGTACTCACACACGGTGTCGAATTATTTCCCAGGACAACATGTTTCGTTAGTAAAGCGTCTCTGCATTATTAATTTCTGTTGCATATAGTAATTATTTTAGGTGGCCGGACATATTAAAAATCCAAAGTATTGAGGTAGTGGTGACGAGCAGACCAGGGAACTGTTTCTTTATTACATATCCTTATTTCATGAAAGATATCAGTCAGTGCACCTAGAACAATGTGACTAAAACGTGCTTGAATTCCATCATGTATAAACAACGCGCGTCTTTGTAGGGGTACATCCTGTAGCAAGTTTGGAAAATGTATTTGAAAAAAACCCTGTAAGAAGTGCTTGGAGAATATATGGATCTACCAGACAGTCACCTACAATTCCAGCTCCCACACTAAATTTGGTGTCTAGCTTGTATATAACCATGAAGATTCCGATACGCCCACACATTATGGTGGTGCAAATGCGTTACTCCATCTCTCTCAAATGTTGCCTCATCCGTAAACAAGAGGGATAAAACAAAATACGTATTTGCAGTTTGTGTAAAAATCCATTGACAAAGTTTCTACTCTGGTAAGTAATCAAAGAGTGAAGGAACACGCACACGTTGAAAATGATACGAAAAAAAGAGCTGCTCTGGAAGTACTCTTCAGGCGGTACTATGAGGTATACGACATGATCGGTCTTCTTGATGTAGGGTGAGCCGTTTTAAAGCGTACGGGTGAATTTTCATCTTAATCGATCCATATTTTGTGCTACCCATTAAGACTGTCTACGCAGTCAGTCAGTGAAGTGTCATACGTGATACACGCTTGGGCAATCATGTCTCGAAACAGACATGACTGATTGGACTGAAGGTTATCACGCAGTCATTTAAGTGTCATACGTGATACACGCTTGGGCTATCATGCGTCAAAACAGACATGATTGATTGGTTATCACGCAGTCAGTTAAGTGTCATACGTGATACACGCTTGGACGATCATGTCTCAAAACAGGCATGACTGATTGCGCAGAAGGTTATCACGCAGTCAGTTAAGTGTCATCCGTGATACACGCTTGGGGGATCATATCTCAAAGCAGACATAACATTGGACATAAGGTTATCACGCAGTAGGTTGCTATTATATTCTGCGTAGACTGATGCCAAAAAATGCTATAGAACACAATTTGTCTTCATAATTAACTCCTAAGTAAAGTGAAGAGACGTATTGATATCTTTCCTAAGGGTATTTGTGCTTTTTTTTAATCATATCACCCCAAGCAAGGCGGTAATGCCACTGACGTGCAGGAGGCTACTTAAGTGTAAAAAGATTGGAAAAGAGAAAGCCGGAAACCACATCCTAAACACGGAACAAGGGATGAGCCTCTTACCCTGTTCAAAAGACTTTTTTTTGTATAAGCGTTTCACCCCGAGCAAGGGGGCTACATAGAGTGGAGGAAGGATGGTTAAATATAGGAAATATCAGAGGGTGGGTGATAGGCGGGTAATGATACCGAGAATGAGGGTTGGGTAGATGAGAGTGTTCTGAGAATAATTGGAAATTAGTGTGATAGGAGGTGTCTATTGACCCTACATTTAAATACCTGGAGATTGCAGCTATCGGGAAAGCAGACTTGTGGAAGGGAATTCCACAGTCGGGAAGCGCGAGAAAAGAAGCTGTTGGAGTAGAAATTACGGTTACATCTTATCTGTTTAACTCTAAAAGTGTCGGACCTAGTTGCTAATCTAGTATCTCTTTCAAATTCGTGCTTAGGCGGCACGAGTGATCTAAGTTCATCGGAGCAGAAGCCATTAAAATACTAGTAGTAGAGGCACAGGGAAACCACATCACGCCGGTGAGAGTGGTTGCAGAAGGTCTGCCAAGTCAGTATCAACCACGTTACAGATTCTCCTTTGTATTTTGTCAAGAAGCCCAAGGAGAGTAGCAGGGGCACCCGACCAGATATGGCAGCAGTAATCTAACAAAAATAATATGCTTTTTTAAATATTCAACAATGGATCGACAAACCGTAAAAAAGTAATCAATCGTCCATGCTTATCAGGAAATAGTGAATCATTGCTTGAAAGCGTATACAGATTACAATTATAAAATATTGTGTTGTGTATTTCTATATGTTTTAATTAATATTGTTATGGTATTTTGCTGCGATGGATGAACTCTTGCTATATACCTGCGTGTCTTCTAAGGAGCAACGACAACTATTAGTTGTTAGCGTAATCATAACTTGGATTTATTTATTTCTTCATTGCTATTTATTAACACTTCATTGAATATTTTGTTTCTGCTACTACAATGTTAAACCTACCGCCTGTGTTCCGAGTCTTACTTCCGGCCAAAACGATCATTACACTTTGCGACGAAGTTTCGCCACAACTACACAACAAATTGGCAACGAAGCTCCACAACAATTATCATCACAAGCAAGGTAAAAGTTGGAAGATACACAGGTGTGAAGTGCGAGGAAATAGGAGGGTCATTCAATAAATAAGTTGATAATAAAGTATAAGGACTTCTAATACAGATAGAAGCTTACTTTCTTTTATTTTTTTAACGTAGTCTCCAAGCAGTGTCACACACTTTTCCCATCTGCGCACAAGCTTCTGTATTTTCTCAGCGTAATAATCTCTGAACTGATGTCTCAGCCAATCGCTCACAGCACATTTGACTTCATCGTTACTTTCAAACATCTTTAAACAATTTAACCCAATTGTAGACATTTTTTGGCTGAAAAAAGTGGCACCATACCCAGTTAACATTTTCCTATGAGTTTCAACTGGTTTGCGCCCTTCAGCAACCAAAACCTTGATAACTGACATCTGTTCAATCCTGGAGCATGCTTCTTGGTCGGCCATCTTTGTTAATCTAGAAAACTGTCAAGGGTTTTTTTCAATCTGGAAAAAAATTTAAACCTCCTTGAAAAAGAAGTAAAGGAAAAAAATGTAAAACGAATGTAAGCTTCTAACTCTATTAGAAGTTCTTTTAACGAGAAATTCCCCTTATTTTATGAATGACCCTCGATAAAGTCCTTATGCCAAAAAGAATTACCTTATTTATTGAATGAGCCTCGTAGAAGTCTTATACCGAACAATTCACCTTTATTGAATGACCCTCGTATACTGTTAGAGTAGAAGAGGAAGTTACATTTAATTGTTTTAATGGTAAATGGATAGAACTTAGATGCCGATCTAGCAGCATACAAGAACTTTTGTGTCGAAGCCCCAGTAAAAAGAATTAAGTAATCAGAGAAGTTACTATATAAATATTTGTAGAAAAGACAAAGGGAATCCACAAGACAATGCGACTGAAGATTATATGGCAAGTCAGGATCGTTTACATTGCAAACCCTTCTTTGGAATTTGTCGGGAACCACAAGATAAATAGCAGGAGGCCCGACCTGATATGGCATCAGTATTCAATACACGGACGAAGGTGTGTTTATAAATGCGCAAGATGGAGGCTGACGAAAAACGCTTGAACGCGGTGTTGATTTGTTCCTTCCTGAGAACAGCTTCAACGCTGACACAGCCTTGAGCCAATAAATATTTTGGCCAGAAACCCCATGACAGATGTTTCTATCAAGTTTTGACCACTCGAAATCACTTACTCGTCTGCAGACGATGTAAAAAAGGAAGCGTTTGGTAGGCGTAGATTATGTGGAATAATGTAACCCTGGGGCCTTTGTACCAATCAAAACCGAAGTGTTTCAAAATGTTTAAAACAGAGGAAAACTTTTAACAAGCATATTGACGCAAGAAGAAAGTACAAACATAAAAAAAAAAATAAAAGTGAAAAAAGGTGAAGCGGATAGAATTTGAATTTATAAAATCTAATCAGATAATCTACGAAAAATAAATGTTTTATATTCCTTTGCTGTTTTGATAATTTTATCTAACCAAACAAAGGATATGTGTGCAGTTATGTGTTTCAGAAAAGCACGTTATATATATATATATATATATATATATATATATATATATATATATAATGAAATTCAACAAAATTCTAGGTATCGTCTGAAGATGTGGCTTCGTTTTATACATGAGTGAAAGCTTCGACATGTTTAAATATTCTGAAAAATATTTTGAAATAAAGACTAAATATATTAAAAACATCATGTTCATTTTTATGTTTTTAAATTCCTTTTATTTCTGTAAATGAAAATAATTTATTGTTGTTCAAACAACAAAAAAGTCATGATCCAATTAAAGAGAATTTGGCATAAATAACAACATTGTTAGTATAGAATTTTATTTTCAGGAATGGAAATTATGATATGACAAACCTAGAATCTTCTGCCAGGCCTGCATTCTTTGCTGATGACCAACTGGAAACTTCGACAAAAAAAAACCTCTGTCATATGAAAATATAATAAAAAAAGATGCATGAATATTTTAGTAACGTGATTTAAGGGAGCAAATATCCTCTTCTGTTATTGATCAACCATTACTCCAGTACTTCACTTCAAGCCAATTTAAAACACGGCTGCCACATTTATTACATACGCCAATCTATTACATACATTACATGAATATATATTAAATTTCTTCAGTTAATATCCCGTTGAACCTGACTTTAATTGTTAGCCTGAAGAATGTTATTTGCGTTCATAGTTTTAATAATTTGAAAACTTTATGATATTTTTAATTCTGTCTATAACCTATTTTTGCAAAATGAAATCCTTATAAAAGTCTTGAAAAATCCTTATAAAAGTCTTTTACAGTGTCACAATTTCGTATCGAAATTGTGACACTGTAAAAGAGTAAAATAAACGTATCTTAGGCCTTTTCAATGTATCCGGCAGTAAAAGTATCTGGGATATCATACTAGCTATCTAATTGATTTGTTAACCAGTACTGAGTCTCTGATGTTTTACACCCGATTAAGATGGAGACCATAAATGATGATGAAGATCAATCTGATGCGTAAACAGTTTCTTTATGTGCTAAAAGCCGAGGAAAGAAGACCAGCGCCCAAACAGAAATTGATGTAAGTGTTCGAGTGAGAATAATGGAAAACGGTTTGCACATTTAGGGACCTTGATTATGCTTACCGAATTGGCCTTGTAAAAAAAGTATTCCCCAAACTTAGTAAGTCAGAAGGTGCTCAGTGTTTAAAAGATATTAAAGAATAAAAAAACAACATTTTCTTTTATAACAAAAAGATCTTTTAATCATCAATTTATTTTATTATAATGATTATAATTGATTGTGAATTTTCTCAAAGCGTTTTTTCTGCAATAATATTCTTTTTTATTTCAGTTGAATTTCGGGGTTAATATTTTAGAAGAAAACTTTTAATGTATTTGTTTACGTTTGCACGCATAGTAGTAAGCATCTTATGTTAATTTCCTGTTCCTCTCTTTTTTGTTGCTGCTGAGTATTTGAAAGAAAAAAGAAATGGTAAAGTGAAAGATAAAGTGGTTGCAGTGATAAATTACATGTCATCTGCTTTTTGAGAAGACGCTTTCTTTCGTTGCATCATTAAAAATAAAAGATTGAGAAAGTGACAAAATGCGTGTCAGAGGTCAAGTCAATATTCCCGACTCTCTAAAAGTGTAAAACATAATCGGCATGTGTATATGTGTATAAAAACCAATAAAAGGATCTACTTTGAATATTTTTGGTGTTTCCTGGTTGGTCAATAAATAATTTGCAATGTTTTTTGATTTCCCCTACGTCCGTAAATGGTAAAACTATGTGAGCCAATTATTTAATAAAAATCGTATCTATTATTCGTTAATTTGAAAATGTTATTGTTGCATTAATTTGCCAAGGAAAGTGTATAGGTGTGTGTAAATTGGGATTTATTAAGCAAGCAAAATAAGAAGTACGACACACTATTAAGCAATTAATTGTATGCGTCTTTCTGATTTGGGAAGATTTTAAAATGACCCCATACATCACAAAGAAAGCAAACTCAACTACACTTTCAATAAATTTTGTACACCCTAAGTAAGACTGTGGCCAGGATGGTGGCTACTAATGGCTAAGTAGAACACAATGTTGCTACACCTGTACAAGATAATTCCATGGCATTATAAATAATATCTAACAATCATTTGCTTACTTTGTAACGTTAAGAAACTTCTCATTAATATCAGACACTTATTCAAATGTTAATTTTATATGCCTACTTTTCCATGCTAGCTCAATAATAACTGGAAGAGACTACTTGAAGTTTTTCCCGCAAGAATGTTTTTTTTTTTTTTTTTTTATAAGCGTTTCACCCCGAGCAAGGCATGTCACTGCCACTACTGTGCAGGGGGCTACGTGGAGTGGAGAAAGGCTGATTAAATATAGGAAATAACAGAGGGTGGGTGATAGGCGGGTGAGGATACCGAGAATGAGGGTTGGGTAGATGAGTGTGTTGTGAGAATAGTTGGGAGTTAGTGTGATAGGAGGTGTCTATTGACCCTACATTTAAACACCTGGAGATTGTAACTGTCGGGAAAGCAGACTTGTGGAAGGGAGTTCCACAGGCGGGAAGCGCGAGAAAAGAAGCTGTTGGAGTAGAATTTACGGTTACATCTTATCTGTTTAACTGTAAAAGGGTGGGACCTAGTTGCTAATCTAGTAGCTCGTGTAAATTCGTGCTTAGGCGGCACCAGTGATCTAAGCTCATCGGAGCAGAAGCCATGAAAGTACTTGTAGAAGAGGCACAGGGAAGCTACATCACGCCGGTGTGAGAGCGGCTGCAGCCGGTCTGCCAAGTCAGTATCAACCACGTTACAGATCCTCCTTTGTATTTTTTCAAGAAGCCCAAGGAGAGCAGCAGGGGCACCCGACCAGATATGGCAGCAATATTCAATACACGGGCGGATGGTAGATTTGTATATGTGCAGAATAGTTTCAGGTGGGAAAAATTTCCGGGCCCTGCACAGGGAGCCCACTTTCATAGCAGCAGATTTGGCAATGGATTCAATATAGTCATTCCATTTGAGGTCCGCCGAGAGTGTAAGGCCAAGGAGGCGTAGTATTTTACTCTCTGGGAGGCTAGCCTGTCCCATGATAATGGGAGGTAGATGCGATTATCTATGGTGGTTAGTTGATAACAGCTTTGTTTTGGAGGCATTGAAATTTACCAACCATTTCCTACCCCAGGTCACTACGGATTGGAGGTGCCTTTCAAGTGCGGCAGCGAGGTTCACTTTGTCGTCCAGACCTGGTTTCTGATCGATGCGGGAGTAGATTGTTGTGTAATCGGCATACATGCCAACTTGGGATCTAATGGTGTCGGGGAGTTCATTAATGTAGATCAGAAATAGCGTGAGACCTAGGATAGAACCTTGAGGGACGCCCGCGTTCGTCTGGTAGTTTTGGGAGGCATGCCCATTTAATACCACCTTTAATGTGCGGTTAGAGAGGAAGGACTGGATGAGGTCAAACAGATGTCCAGTTATCCCATAGCTCCGCAGTTTGCACAAGAGGCCAGCATGCCAGACCCTGTCGAATGCTTTGGAGATATCCAAGGCAACGGTTCGGGCTTCACCATTCTTGTCGAGTGCCTGGTATATGTACTCGGTAATGGTCGTTAGCATATCAGCAGTAGACCTGGTGAAGCGAAACCCATACTGTTTGTCAGAGAGAAGCCCGTTGGTCATAAGGCGCTGAATCACCTCGGCGTTGATAATGGCTTCGAAAACTTTGCCAAAGATTGGAAGGAGACTAAAGGACGGTAATTGGCGGGGTCTGAGGGTTCGCCAGAATTCTTAAATATAGGTACTACGCAGGAGGACTTCCAACAGGCAGGAAAGCAGGAAGCAGATAGGCAGAGGTTATAGAGTTTAGAGAGGACAGAGGAGAGTTCTGGGGCACATTTCTTCAGTACTATGACTGGGATTCCGTCGCCGCCGATCGCTTTGTGTGTGTCAAGTTGCGCAATTATCTTGGCGACCAGCGTGGGTGAAATGTTGACGTTATTTAGTTGAGCCTTAGTTCTGGGTGGGAAGTCTGGTGTAGGTATTCCTAACGAGTCCAGTGTCGAATTGGTTGAGAATTTACGGGCGAAGCATTCAGCCTTGTCGGCTGGGGAGGTGAGAACTTCAAATTCATTGATTAGTGGGGGTATTGAAGTCTTGTTCCTGCTGAGCACGCTTTTGCAGAGACGCCAGTAATCTTTGGAGCCAAACTTAGAGGATGCTATGCGTTGCCTAATTCTGGTAGCAAACGCCCTCTTGGCTTCGTTCAGTACTTTTTTACACTTGTTCCGTGCTGAGGTGAAAAGGCGCCTGTTTTGGTTCGACGAGCAGCTTCGATAGAGCCGGAAGAAATGGTTCCGGTGGGCAATAGCGGCCGAGCAAGCGGGTGAGAACCAGGGGGACGAATTAGGTTTTAGTTGGAATTTTCTGGCAGGGATAAAAGCATCGATGCCAGCCTTAACCCAAGAGGAGACTTCGGAGGCACAGTCTTCGACAGGAAGATCAAAGACGTTGTTCCAGGGGGACGTCGCAGAGGAAGTCCCTGAACGAGTCCCAGTCGGCTCTTTGGTAGCAGTATGATATTCTGCTGGTCTGGCTTTCTTGGGTAGATGCCAATTAATTTTGAGGTAGACTATTATCAACCAAGGCTATAGAAAACCAGTCTGTTCTGCCATTTACCCGTAGATTGAGTGAGAATTGATGGATTCATGTATTTCTTGAAATTAACACTTAAGTGAATATAGTGAATTCCACTGAAATTCAAACTCGGCTCTAATATTCTTCAATTCTAGCCGTTATTTATTGTCCCTTCCTATCACAGCTGCTCTATCGATATTTGAGACTCAGTTAAGAGTTGTAATAACGCGAAATCCAGTAAAAAAATATTGTGTATCTATAGAAACTACATAATTAAACATAATATTTTGAAAAAGGGGAGAATTATTATCAAGGATGTAATAAAAAGAGTCGTTGAGAAAAATAAATGTTTCGATTGAACATAATGAACATAATTAAAGGGTCTATTTTTATTTTATAAATATATATATATATATATATATATATATATATATATATATATATATATATTAACATAATTAAAGGGACTATTTTTTTATAAAAATATGTATATATTGTATATATTTACATTATATATATATATATTATATATATTTACATTATATATATATATATATATATATATATACATTATATATATTTTATATATTAACATAATTAAAGGGTCTATTTTTTTTATAAAAAATATTAGGAATGTGAGAACACAAATGCAGCCAAATAAATAAACACTATCACAATCGCGGACTAGGGGAACAATAGACTGACAGCCCTCATTGCACTAGAGAGTGTATCAGTCGTCGCAACCTATGGTTGTATAGACTGACCAATCTTTTGCTTGGACCGAGTTTATGTTCTTGCGTTCCCCACATTAGAGTTGAACTTGCGTCACATTTCGTCTCAGTAGGGAGTCATGGGTAAATAATTATTTGTAATATATATTTAGAAATAGACATTGAAGTGGGCACACAGCGACAACAATCTGTTTCAGGATAAAAAATCTTTTTGTCCTAAGGCTTCAACGTAATTTTCATGGCTTGAAGATTGCATTTATGTATGAAAGAGAATGTCGCCGTTGGGGATTGTCCATAATGACCACTGCATATTCGAGAAAATTTAATAAAGAAATATACTTTCCTGGCAGGAAAGAAACATTTGTAGGGAAACATCGATTAAAACTGTTGGCTGCTGGGAATTTTTTTATATAAGTAAGCACTCTTAAATAAGCAAATCCACTTTTACACATCATATTCTGTAGACGAGTGGCAAGGGACATTTGAACAAACGATATCTTCCTACAAAGAGAGTCGTAGGTGAATGCTCGCATTCGTATATGCTCAGATACTAAAAAACAAAACAAAAATAGTACTCAAGTTTAAATTAAATATTGTTCTGAAATTCAAAGTCTAGATTCTTTATATTGTAGGCAAAATTGAAAATCAAAATCAAAACTCGCAATTATCTTCTTATCATCTTCATCGATTTTGATAAGAGGCACTTTCGAATGGGGAATATTTCAATATTTCTAAATTTGAAATAATTTCAAACATTTTATTTTTTATTTGAAAATAAGAAAAGTAATAATTCTATGTTCGTATATGACAAAATTCTTATATGGAACAAGTTTTATGAAGATTGTATAATGATCTGTCTACAGGTCTCCAAGCCTGAGTAATCGTTACAAAGACATTCGATTGCATATCTGCATGTGTAATATGTATGTATGTATGTATGTATGTATGTATGTATGTATGTATGTATCTATCTATCTATCTATCTATCTATCTGTCTGTCTATCTGTCTATCTATCTATCTATCTATCTATCTATCTATCTATCTATCTATCTATCTCAATTTGTTCATATCTATCTATCTATCTATCTATCTATCTATCTATCTATCTCTCTATCTATCTATCTATATGCGCGTTAGTATAAAAGTGGGCATTGATGTCAACTCCCTGTTTCATTCATAAACGCAGGCGCATATTACAAGTGCATCGTGTTTAGTCTGTACTGTCTATATATTCTATCCATAATAGGACAGACGGGATTCTATAAACTTGGCTGGCAACCAATCTACCGCAGAAAGCAATGACAACCTACTGCGGGATAGTCTTCTGCCCAGTCAGTCATGTCTCTTTCGAGACATGATCGCCAAGCGTGCATCACATATGGCACTTAACTAAGTGACTAGCTCATTATTCTAATGGTTACTGGGTAGGCGGTAACTCTTATGGTTTAAATTATTCTAGGGTCTGTTAAGTGGAATTAATTGTGGTTATTTCATGGTGTTGTTTGTTATTATTTTATTATTTATTGCTTTGTGATTTATTGCGCATTGTTATTAAAACGTATAATTTTAATGAGTGCATTTTAGACTGTAAAATTGTTTATTACATAATACATTTACTTCTTGATTTGGATCAATTTTCTATACATATTTATTTATATTTTACTTAATCTTTATATTTTTATTTTCTTGTTCGTATTTTATTTTTGATTTTTGACTGACATAGTACAAAATCGTTTTTCGTTTCTGCATTTTCAAATTAGTTCTGATAAGTTATTTAGTGAATTGTGTTTGTCTCAGAATATTTTTATAGCTATTTTCTCCTCCAGACAAAGTATACAGATTTGGATTTATTGTTTGATTCTGGCAAAGTTTTCCTTATTTCCCATGCTATTTTGGTGTGATTTAGTTTTAGTTTTTTATTTGCCATACATGATTCTACAAAATTGTGCTATTCTCGTATTAATCATTTGTAAAACCAGTTTCGTGTGCGTAGAAATCTTACTTTATCTATATTTTTACTTCGTTATCTGTTGCTTTTTACAGTGGCTTGGTACATTACATTGTTCTCTAAGTAAATATCTTTTAAGGTGTTTTTTTACTTGTTCAGCAGTTACACGTGGGTTTGATTTGTGTGAATGACTTGTTGGTTGTTTTTGTATTTTACTATTTATATCATGTTCTCTGTGCAACAGTCTTTGATTTCTAATTTGTTTTATTGAAAAATATTCTGGAGAGCGCCTGATGGAGAGAAGTATATTTGTATGAGATTAATGAATATTCTTCGTATGCTTGTTTTAAGTTAACTACGGTGGGTTGATGCATTCTTTTCGTATAGAATTTTTTTGCAGTATAATGCAGATATAGTTTTAGTTTCTGCCATATTAATGGTTTGCTTATATAATTTTAAGGATAAAACGAACGTACATACAAAAGCTGACATTGACACTGAGCTGCTATAAACGGTTTAATGTTTTATGCAATCTTCATGACCTGAAGACTGCGTTTTTGCCGGTGGGTGTTGAACTCAGTGTCCATTTTAATATATATATATATATATATATATATATATATATATATATATATATATTTCTCCCGTCTGAAACAATCCTGCACATGTACAAATCTACCATCCGCCCGTGCATTAAATACTGCTGCCATATCTGGTCAGGTGCTTCTGATATCCACCTAGGGGCCCTTGACAAAATCCAACAGAGAATATGTAATGTGATAGATTCAAACTTGGCAGCTCAGATATAGTAACTTTCTCACTTGTGCAATGTGGATTTCCCGTGTCCCTTCTACAAATACTCACAGCTTATGTTCCGATGAACTTAGCTCACTGGTGCCTTCTATATATGTATTTACTCGAGCCACAATATTAAAATTTAGGTCCCACCCTTTTACTGTGAAATCAATAAAATATAAACGCAATTTCTACTCCATCAGCTTCTTTTCTCGCGCTTCCCGCCTGTGGAATTCTTTCCCGTTTGTTGCTTCCCCGACAGCTACAATCTACAAGAATTCAAATGTAAAGTCAATAGTCATCTCCTACGTCATTAACTTGCATCGTCTCTCTCATGCTCCTTTCTCCGTCTACTTCGCCTTCATCGGTATTCTCATCCTTCTTTTACCCACTTCATGGCACCCCTATAATATGTCACTCTTTCTAATAACTTTCCTACTGTGTAATCCCCTTTATAACAGTGGCAATACACTGCCTAGCTTGGGTCGATATGATTATATATATATGTTTGTATCTGTGTGTGTGTGTGTATGTGTGTTTAATCCGCATTTGATGTAACACCATTGACCGTAGTAGACGGCATTTGAAAATTTGTATAAGATATTTAATATGCGCATAAAATATAGTAATCCTTATAAATATTTAACATGCTCATTATTCGGTGATGGCACGGGTTGTGAAATCATTTTGAATATGACAAAACTGAAAACAACATTTAAATTCTGAATGATAAACTTCCAAAATTTCTAGTTCGTCAAATGGGATAACATCTAGATGGTCGAAAGCATTTTTCATATTTGCTTCAATATTAAAATACCCTCGCAGAATAGCTTATTCGAAATCTTGAAAACTAAAATTAATCGACTGCTCCTGACGATTAAAACTAACTACAGTGTATATTATTATAGTATTCTGTCACCTATTAGATTCGTAAACATATCTATCTATCTATCTATCTATCTATCTATCTATCTATCTATCTATCTATCTATCTATCTATCTATCGGATAAAGAAATAGGGTTGTTCCAAAGAGAGAAATTGGTATAGAATAAAAGGTGTGACAAGACGTGAACGTTTTCTTCAAAGTGTATATTTATTGTTTTTGTAATTATACATGTTATGATACATGAAGTGTCCATAATGGTATTTGTGACTCCACACGTGTTTCGAGTCTAAAATTAACTCCCTTCAGGCGAATAAATTTGCGGTTTTTCGTTTAAGTTCATCAAAATACCCGAATGTTACTAGGATGTTAGCAATGACATTGTTGATTTCACCCATTTTTATCAAAGCCAATAATTCTAAATTATTCAAATATACACGTAACCTATATTGTAATAGGTAAAAGAATTATTTGACTACTCTTGTGAAAAACATATCTATCTTTGTCGTATGTATTGTTAACCTATTTAATGTTTTATGTAATGCGCTTGTCTCATTTGTATAATAAAACTGTCGAGTGTTTCCTTATAGCCAGTGAAAAATGTGAAATATTTGTTTTATTTTAATAGTTAGATCATTGTTCTTTTTCATTATATATATATATATATATATATATATATATATATATATATACAATGAAAAACAACCATGATCTAATTAATAAAATGAAACAAATATTTCACATTTTCACTAGCTATGAGGAAACGCTCGAAAGTTTTATAATATATATATATATACGCATTGTTGTCATTTTCTACACATAAAAAGTCAGTCTACGAGACTTGTGCATAAACAATGTTGTTTTAAGATTTGTATATATTATTCCACACAAGTCAGTCAGTTAAGTGGCATACGTGAAACACGCTTGGGCGATCATGCCTCGAAAGAGACATGACTGACTGGGCAGAATATTATCCCGCAGTAGGTTGCCATTGCTTTCTGCGGTAGACTGGTTGCCAGCCAAGGCTATAGAACCCAGTCTGTCCTGTTATTTAACCCATAACTAGAAGGAAGAGACGGAGTAATATCTTTCCCAAGGGTATTTGCGCGTAAGTGAATGCAATAAATTCTACTGGAATTCGAACTCGTCTCCCCGATTTCTCGTTCCGAGCCGATATCCACTGCACCACAACGCACATCCATTCCACATAAGACAGAAGTCAAAAAGACCATTATTCTACTGAGGCGTTGATAAATTTCAGTTTCCAAGTTATTGACGATCGATTTGTTGGTTTAAATTCATGTGACACATTCCACCAGGACAACGCAAGACCTCGTGTTACAAGATAGAGTTTACAGAAGCTTAAACATTTAAATAGGAAACTTTCTAACACTTGTCGTATTCTGCCTTCAAGTTTTTATTTGTTCCGGTCACTACTGAACAATTTAAAAGGAAATAAATTTACTTCCTACAGTCAGTCGATCATTACGTCACAAACCGTTTCTACAAAACTAGCACCAACAATCTTGTACTATGATAGCAGTCAGTGGTTAAAAAATGTTGTGGATTCTTGTTGAGAAACCACACAAAATAATAAATAACAAAAAACGGATATGGAGAAAATATGAGTTATATTGAACAAAAATATACTAATTGAAAATCGGGTTAGTTAATTCAGGAATAATTGAAAACTGTTAGTAGGAATCAATATATACAATCTTGTAGTGAAAAAAAGTATGTTCGCGTAATGAGTGTATATCCTTACTGACCAACTAGAGGGGGTACAACTACTCAACGGTATTTACCCACCTTCCCACTTAAGGCGAAATATGACACAAGGTCTTTTTAATGAGGGCCTTCCGGGCCATATAGCCAGGCCCAAAATATCAGTCGATTTTCCCCTAGTCGTGATTCTACCCTTCGGCGGAACCACCACTGGGTGAGTGTTCTCCTTCCGAAAGCTGAGAGTGCTCTCCACTCGAAGGCAGAAAGCTGACAATGTCATTAGTAGAGTATAATTACTCAACGGTATTTACCAACCTTCCCACGTAAAGCTAGATGACACACAAGGTCTTTTTAATGTGGGTCTTCCTGGCCTGGCTATATAGCCAGGCCAAAACTATCTATCTTTCCGCAGTCGGGATTCGACCCTTCGGCGGAACCACGACTGGACCACTGCTCTCCGCTCGGAAGCAGAGAGCTGACAATGTCAATAGTAGAGTACAACTACTCAACTATATTTAGTTGTCCCTCCCACTAAGGGCAACATGTGACAGACACATGGTCAGTTATAAGTGAGGTTTCCGGGCTATATTGCCAGGCCAAAAATGTCTGTCTATTTTTGCCCGGTCGTGATTCTACCCTTCGGCGGAACCACGACTGGGTTATGCTCGGAAGCAGAGAGCGCCCTCTACTCGAAGGCAGAGTGCTGACAGTGTCATAGCAGAGTACAAGTATTCAACTATATTTAGTTGTCCCTCCCAGTAAGGGCAACATGTGACACATGGTCAGTTATAACTGGGAATTCTGGGCTATATGGCCTGGCCAAAAAATGTCTGTCTATTTTTGCCCAGTCGTGCTTCTACCCTTCGGCGGAACCACGACTGGGTTATTGCTCTCAAAAATGTCTGTCTATTTTTGCCCGGTCGTGATTCTACCCTTCGGCGGAACCACGACTGGGTTATGCTCGGAAGCAGAGAGCGCCCTCTACCCGAAGGCAGAGTGCTGACAATGTCGTAGTAGAGTACAAGGACTCAACTTCTGCACTCTGTATAGGCAGGATTACATGTACACATGGGCGAGTCCATACTTATGTGCAAAAAGGGGTGATTTCCAAAAAAATCATTGTGCATTATGAACTTGTATAATACATGTTTTTCTTAATAATGTAAAATTGTGTTTCTAATTTGCTGATTGGCCACGAAATTTGTAATGAACTGTAATAGACTGTAAAATAAGTAAATTAGTAAATAAATTCTAACAAACATTCTACTATAGACCCTACTATAGACGCAACAGTGGACACGTACAGAATTTATTATAAGGAAAAGCATGTGCAGCTCAATTTATAAAATGATATATGTGCCCAACTTCGCAGAGCACCCTCGTCGCCATTTTACGCATGCATTTAAATGTGTACGCAGTGATACTTATTAATATTTACTGTTTAATGAAAAAAGATCAATCAAACAAAAGAAAGACCCCTTAGAAACTTGATAAATTGATAAAACTACTGAATATGCTTATTTTTTTTTCATCTGGCAAAAGCATTAGAAAATACGTTAAAACATTCCGAAGATATAATATAGGGAAACAGGAAAAGTAAATATCTGTGGAAATTGTGCTGCAGGAGAAAAGAGCAAGAAGGCCGGAGACAGCGTAGCTTTAAATTGACCTGAATTCATATTATTGTTATAAAGCGAGAAATCTAAGACATTACAATATGTGCAGCAAGCGTCTCCAGAGTACGCCAATAGAAGCTCCTTTTCACATTTCTTAATGTTTCTCTATATTTTACATTTCTGACGAGTTTTTTGTATTTCGTAGTATTTATATTTTTTTGTTAAGAAAACATTCATTCCATCCTTTTCTCTAATAAAAAAAAAAACAGTGACTTTTTCTTCCATCCTTCCTGCCTTTCAATCTTTCTTCATTTCTTCCTTCCTGCCTTCCTACCTTTCTTCATTTCTTCCTTCCTGCCTTCCTACCTTTCTTCATTTCTTCCTTCCTGCCTTCCTACCTTTCTTCATTTCTTCCTTCCTGCCTTCCTACCTTTCTTCATTTCTTCCTTCCTGCCTTTCAATCTTTCTTCATTTCTTCCTTCCTGCCTTCCTACCTTTCTTCATTTCTTCCTTCCTGCCTTTCAATCTTTCTTCATTTCTTCCTTCCTGCCTTCCTACCTTTCTTCATTTCTTCCTTCCTGCCTTCCTACCTTTCTTCATTTCTTCCTTCCTGCCTTTCAATCTTTCTTCATTTCTTCATTCCTGCCTTCCTACCTTTCTTCATTTCTTCCTTCCTGCCTTCCTACCTTTCTTCATTTCTTCCTTCCTGCCTTCCTACCTTTCTTCATTTCTTCCTTCCTGCCTTCCTACCTTTCTTCATTTCTTCCTTCCTGCCTTTCAATCTTTCTTCATTTCTTCCTTCCTGCCTTCCTACCTTTCTTCATTTCTTCCTTCCTGCCTTCCTACCTTTCTTCATTTCTTCCTTCCTGCCTTCCTACCTTTCTTAATTTCTTCCCTCCTGCCTTCCTACCTTTCTTCATTTCTTCCTTCCTGCCTTCCTACCTTTCTTCATTTCTTCCTTCCTGCCTTCCTACCTTTCTTCATTTCTTCCTTCCTGCCTTTCAATCTTTCTTCATTTCTTCCTTCCTGCCTTCCTACCTTTCTTCATTTCTTCCTTCCTGCCTTCCTACCTTTCTTATTTTCTTTCTTTCTTTTCCCTGGCCAATAAGCCTGTCGGATTTATATTTTGAGCACGATTATTCTATAAATCGTTGTCCTAGCATTTTACACGTTTTTATGGGCTTCGGATGCTTAGAGCCTTATCACATTGAAACACAGGTCCTTCCTTCCTTCCTTCCTTCCTTCCTTCCTTCCTTCCTTTCTTTTTCCCGTCTTTCTTTCTTTCTTTCTTTCTTTCTTTCTTTCTTTCTTTAACAAATAAGTCCGTCGGTTTAATATTCAGAACGCGATAAAATTATGTATCATTTCCTTTCTTTCATCTCGTTTTCTTGTATTTTTTTTAATCATATCACCCCGAGCAAGGCGGTAATGCCACTGATGTGCCGGGGACTACGTAAGTGTGGAAAGATTAGAAGAGGGAAAGCCGGAAACCACATCCTAAACAGGGAACAAGGGATGAGCCTCCACACCTGTTCAATAGACGTGGGTGGAGTGTGAACCGGGCGATAGAAATTTACATATTTGTCTATATTTCTAAGATGAGGTCGTATTTAAGGACACATAGCCCAGTGGTTAGTCCCTGTAACTTTACCCAAAGTGTTGTGAGTACAATACCAGGCTACAGCAGTAGTGAACAAATAACTTAGAGTGTTAGAGGGAGATAACTCCTGACTACCAAAATAGGCTCTACGTGAAGGAATAAGAATGATATATACAAAGGTTCGTTTCGAAATTCCTAGCAACTGAAGAAAGCCGAAGTGTACAACGGTCAAAATGTCGTACAAATGACAACAAATTAGTCCAAATAATGAAAATAGTGTCCTTTTCTTGAAATGCGGAGTTTAACGAGTTTCAAGTTGAAACATCTGTTTTCGTACGTTAACCGAAATTAAGCCACATCGAGGCTAGACAGTACCTAGATGGCTGATCGTTTTGGAATACCACAAACTGTATTTTTGGAGGTATAGCTGGTGTAACAAATAGCTTTTGCAATTGAAAATCGAACAGGAGAGTTCCAATTCTAATAAATTTTATTATATTCACTTTGATGCAAATATATTTGAGAAATTTATGAATACACCTCATCTCTCCCTGCTATGGGCTAATTAGTAGAAATTATATCAGTAAATCAGTGCAATATACAAACCATCAAACAAAATATATTTGGCTTTAAATACCTTGCAAAAGATAGATAATCAGTAAAACATATATCAACTAATGAATCTGTGCCGCAGTTTTCTTTTTAAGCAAACTAACTAATCCCTTCTACACTCTCATCCGGAATATCTTTATTTCTTTCTTCATTCTACCTTTATTTCATTTCCCATTTATTTTCTAATCTAAATAAATTCTTCACTGTATATATTTTCCTATATTCGCGGTTTACTTTCTTGATTTTCTGACGATTACCTCATATCCTGTCTAAGGTCGAGAATTCTGAAATTGCTTTTTTTTACTAATGTTCAACAAATAAAAAGATACTATGCCATTTTATGGTTTTGTACTGGTATAAGAAAAGGCAAGAGTTGCATTTCATGACGTAATGTTGGAAATATAACCGTTGACTCTAGTTTTGAAGGTCAGTATTATACTGATCAGAAAAAAAGGATCCATCCGTAAGTCTCCTCCGAAAAGCACTAGACGTTTGAAATAAATAGACTACGTGGAACTTAATTATCATTAATTTAATAAGAGAGGAATAAGCATGAAAGGATCTTGTATCAGTGTCATGATGTGTCCCAGCTATAAATGTTACGGCTATTAGAACCAAGTAATTCAGCTTGTCAGATCATGTGCAGTTGAAATAGCGATAGCTTTTAGATTTCTTCAGTGGGTAGAAAATCATTCTGCACCCAGAAGACCACGCACACCAGTTTGAACTCTATCACGACATGCAAGTGATGACTTGGCAGTGCAAGCCCAGATGTAGCAGCAATACTGCTCTCATCCTCTGATGTAGCTTTTACAAAAATAAAATATGGATTGGGCAGTTGGATACTTACTGGGACGTTACAATGAACCAACTATATTTTAGTATCTTTAGCAATAGATCGTACATATGTCTTCCTCATCAGATCAGCGATGTGCTTGAGTCTCAGTAGACGTCAAGGTAAAGTGCTTTGTTGAAAAAATATCCACCATCACGATAGGGGAATATAGAATTTTACCTGTATTGGTAGAATGTTACACGTGTGGTTTTGGATGCATTGTATTTTACAAGCCAGAGCTTTCCCCACTGATCCGCAAGGGGTACGTCAACCACGAGGGTGAAACTGCAGGAAACAGACACAGGTCACACGACACCAGCTTGCCTCATAAAATGTTACTACTCTAAACCATATTGCAGAATTCACTTCCATTTACTTGCTTTCACGATAGCTACAATCATCAAGAATTAAAATGTAAAGCCAATAGTAATCTATCTCACTAACTTACATCCTCTCTCTCTTTCTCTCATGACCTTTTTATCGTCTACTCCACTCTCATCAGTATTCTCATCCTTCTCTTGCCTCTTCCTGACACCCCCTGTAACCTGTCACTCTTTCTCATAACTTACCTCCCATGTAACCCCCAGTTCAACAGTGTCAGTAAACTGCCTTAAAAATAGGTGCATAATAATAAAAGATAAGAGAAAAATATATTTCATGACGAAGCATTTTTTCTTCAATGGGTCGTTTTTTTTATTTTTCAGAACGTAGGCGATCATGGCCTCCAACATCTTCCTATCCCTAGTCGCTCTCAGCAAGCTTTCTTCTATTAACCCACCAAAAACTTGATCTGCCACCTCAAACGGCTGAAACCCGTCAAGTATGCTACGCGTTTCCTCCTTTCCTCCTGTATCTCTTTTCCATTACCTGACCATTGGGTAACAGATTCTGTAAGCCGTTCTTAATCATTACATGTCCCAGGAACTTTAGCTATCTTTTCTTAATGTTAAGTATTAGTTTTCCTTTCGTTTCCATTCTCTCCAACACCTCCTTCTAGCTCACATGCTCGGTCCATGGTATTCTTATCTTTTCGCAGAATCATATTTCGATTGCTTCAATTCTCATCTACAACTTTTAAAAAACTAATTTCCAATGAACTAAATGAATCGGTACAAAAGGTTTTCTTCAGTTATTAATATTGCATTTACACACATATTTACTCATATCTGAACACACCAATACACAGAGACATATATATATATATATATATATATATATATATATATATATATATATATATATAAGGGAAACTGTGATGAAATGTAGATTATTGGGATCCAACAGATTGATACAAAAAGGACTATAAGAAAGCCTTTATCAATCTAACATGTTTCATTTTTATTAAAACTTCATTAGAGAATATGATATATGGAGAAAAAGACGAAACGTATTCTAGTATATTTAATTTTGTATTGTTTGATTTCACTTCCCAGTCATGGTTCAGGTGTATTCGAATCTTTAAACCGACATTTAATTGAATAGACAACTATAAAAATTAAAATACACTTACAATACATATAGTCATATTTACGGTTTTATATTTATGCTTAGAATTAATTTCTCTAAACGTTCGATGGACGTGTTGTCTATCCCTGATTTCGGAAAAAAATATAGAAAGCATGTGGGCTACAGTGAGAGATAAACCAGATACAAAGCATATCGAAGAGAGGATATCGAAGAAAAAAAATTAATGAAGAATGGGACGCAATAAGATAAAAGATGGCAACTGACGTTGTATTTAGTGTTTTGGAGAATGTAGCCATCAGGGAAGCAAGCAAACAGAAGTGAGTTCCACCTAACGGGAAGTTCGATAAAAGAAACTTTTAGAGAAAAGGCGAAACAAGAAACGTCCGTTGTGATCTGACGTGTCGAAGCGGTAAAGCTGGACAAAGTGATTCCGGTTAGCTGAGCACACAGAAGAAAACCAAGGACATAACCGAGGTTTAAGTCGGAATTTCGTAGCCTAGATGAAAAAGTCAATGCCGACTTTCACCAAGGGGACTTGAGAGGCGCAGTCCTGAACACGGTGAAGTAAAATGTTTATTCCAAGTGACAACACAAAGGAAATAATGGAAGTAGTCCCAGACCACTCTTTAATAGCATTAAAATATTCTCCTTGTAAGAGTCTCCTGGATAGAGAAGGGGTTGAAAGAGATACATACAGACAATAGAGCAAAATTAAACATACCAAACTGCATAAAATGGCAAGAGTTAGAGATAGAAGTAAAGAAGTGATCTAGAAGACGATTTTCTTCATCGTGGTTCCTGCTGGAATGATGTACAGAAATCCACACTTGAGTGATGTTCAGAGTTTAAACACCGATAACATCAGTAACAGAGTTTTTTTAACCACGTGGCAAGGAAGAGTGTAATGGATTGATACATGCTGTTCGTCCTTCAATATGGCAGTGAATGCTGGACAATATCATCAAAGATAAAGGAAAAACGTGAAGCAACTGAAATGTAGTTCTACAGAAGGATGCTGCGAATATCTTGGATCAAGCATGTGAGCAATAATGAGGTCTTGGAAATGATGGAAACAAAAAATGAAATTAATACTGAGCATCAAGAAGAGACAGCTGATCTTCCTGGGACAGGCAATGAGGAAGGGGGGCTTGGAGAATCTGATACAAACAAGGCAGATAGAGGGAAAAAGAGACAGGGGAAGCAACGGATAACATATTTGAAGGATCTAACCAGGGGGATGACGGAAGGCGTGCTCAGACCCACCAAGGATAAGGAAACGTGGAAAGCCATGATCGCCTACGTGCTGAAGGGACAGGTCACATAGAAGAAGAAGAAGGCATGACAGGCATTGAATTCACCGAATATAAATATATTAATAAATGGCTGAGGGAAAATGAGCTTCTCTATATTGTCTGAAATGCTGTCAAGAGGAAGAGAAAGAAACGCTAGATTACTGAATTAAGCAGAGAGAGAGAGAGAGAGAGAGAGAGAGAGAGAGTGAGTGGCAGACAGACATATGAATGAACAAGAGATGTCTCGAGCCAGAGGGTGATGTTCATGATATATGCTCCCATGAAATGCATTTGGATATTAGAGTACTTCCTAAACGGAGATTAGAGAAACTGTAGGGCTGCGGTCAGTTTCCCAGTGAGCTAGGATACGGGTAACTTTCGCAGAGGAACGAATGGATGTATATCTTTAGTGACCTAGCAAATACCGGGCAAATTTCCGAAATTCATTTGGAATCCATAATATTAACGATTAATATATATATTTTCATCCGCAGACAGATCTGTTTCGCTGTATCACAGCTCATCAGTACGGTTAGACTCCGATTGCTTTTTTACCCAGGATTGAAACCCGACCGAAATGGTGTCAGTCGGCGACTCTAAGTAGGCAGATTTTAGCGCATATCATTATACGCGCCCAATAGCTAGATCACTCTAATTCATTTCATTGAATGAGCGATGCGTACATACCAGAGTAGCTATTGTTTATCAAAGTCTACTATTTTCCAGAGTGCTCAATCAGGGTGTGAGAGCGTAAATATTATCATCCGCAGACAGATCTGTTTCGCCGTATCACAGCTCATCAGAACGGTAGACTCCGATTGCTTTTTTACCCAGGATTGAAACTCGACCGAAATGGCGTCAGTCAGCGACTCTACCCTTGGTCTATGGGCGTTCGGTTGAAGTATGCAGACTTTTAGCGCATATCATTATACGTGCCCAGTAGCTAGAGCACTCTAATTCATTTCATTGAATGAGCGATGCATATATGGTTTTGTCATTAACATAAATAAAAAACTGTTTCCTCTCTTTCAAATTTCAAAACTTATTCCACATGTAAATTTAAATATTGTATTTGGAGCGTAGCTATTTGAACGACTTATTAAAATCGTCTTTTCAACTCTATGAAACAGATCATATGAAAAGAATTTAATATGGAAAATAAATAAAAGTTATTTAGAAAAGACGAAAGAGACAAATGTTGGGGAAGAGGGTGGAAGGTATGGATGTGACGAGTAGGTGATAGATGTTGGAAAGAAATAGGTTAGACGAACGCACGATTTTAAAGAAAATCATGATTATAAACTTAACTTTTAATCAACCTTAGGTAAATACTGGTCAAAATATAACAATTAAAATTTGAAGAAAAGTAAACAGGATGGCAATTATAAAAGGGAAATGAATTAGTTTTAAACTCACAGCTTATCGGATTAGAATGGAATAGGTGAATGAATCAAGTGTTGTAGCCCTGTTTAAGGGGTCACAAATCTAAACAGTAACACATGATTAGTTTAAACGATTGTATTAACAAAATTACGGGTTTAGGTACAATATGCTAGCTTGTTCGTCTAGCTGACGAGCAAGCGTTGTTGGAATTCAAAGTCTCTGTTCTGTGAGTCACTCTACGAGTGTCTGTCTCATACCAGACTGGTGCTCTTTAGGTGACTACTAGTCACATGGTATTTATGAAGGTTGTTAGTCCATTAGAATGTTAATGGGTAGGTCCGCCACAACATCCGCCTCCCAAGCTGTTACTCCGAAGGGGTATCGATTTCTTTCGTTTAGGATTTACCATGTGCGGATCTGTAAATTTCCTCTTCCTTTTAGATCGACGTGGCTCCAGCGTAGTTTGAGGGGGTTCAATTTCAAAAGTGTTGTAGACGATTTCTATGGCCTCTACTTCTTCTTGAGGCATATAATTTTGGTCCTAAGTCAGACGTTTGCGTATATGATTTAGGTGCCTCTGATGTACACATTTGGGTCCCTGGATTATATAGCTCATGTTGCCGATCTTTTCCTTAATTTCTCCTAGTTCACAAAAAGAAGCATTATTTTTGTAGCCTTTAAAATAAACCTTATATTGTTCGTTTGGTAACGTAGATGTTTTAGCTTGCTTAGTTTGTCCCGGCAACAGTTTGTCGAAGACCGACCTAATTTTTCGAACAAACATGGCTTCTGCCGGAGATCGCGCTGATTATGTTTTAGGATTCTGAGTGATCCTATACGCTTGTAGAAAACGTTGTAGAGCCATATCAGTAAGTGAGCCGTGTGCCTTTTTTAAAGCCCTTTTCAATGTATTCACAGATCTCTCCGCTTGTCCGTTGGATCTGGGATGGTATTGTGGTGTTGTGAATTATTTGATCTGAAAAGTCTAGCAGAAGTAAAATGGGTGCCATTATCACTGACGAGGCAGTCAACAACACTAAATCGCGCCAACAACTCGTGCAGGAAATTTATGATTACTGGTGTGGTGGGTTTCCTACATTTTAGAACCTCTGGCCACTTAGAGAAGCTATCCACCACTATCAAATAGTAAAAGTCTTCCAGTGTTCCCGAAAAATCTACGTGTATTCTGGACAACGGTTGTTCAAACCATGGATAATGGGTGGTGCCTTACCTGCCAAGGTACAACCTTTCCATGTTTTTACCATATTAGTAATGTCCTGGTCCATACTCGGCCACTATACAAAGCTGCGCATAAGGCTCTTCATCCGATTAGTAGCCGAATGGCCCATGTGAAAATCCTTAAGTATCCTTTTTAGTAAGTTTTTCGGAATTATGACTCTCTCGCTGTATAGCAAACCGTTATCGCACACTGAATAGATGTCTGAGGTAAATTCCTTTTATGCTAGTTTTTGCTTTGTGGCTTTAAGAAATTCGTGGTTTACTTACTAATGATTTGAGTTCTTGCAGTGTTACCGGCAGTTCGCTAATTGTGTTACATGTCATGGTCTTCAATGCGTAATACGGCAATTACTGAGTCCTCGAGGAGCTCGTTTTGTTTTGGTATCAATCTTGAAAATCCATCATCGTGTGCAATCTGCTTAGACGAGAGGTATTCTAACTTGAAATCATAATTTAATAAGATGGTCCCCCATCTTAGCAGTCGGTTTGCAGTAAAGACGGGTAGTCCCTTCTTTGACCCATAGATAGTCAAAAGTGGTTTACGGTCAGTGTGTAAAGTGAAATATCTGCCGGTAATGTAACGATGAAATTTTGTTATAGCGTAGATAATGCCAAGAGCTTTTTCAATTTGGAAGTATTGTTTCTCCGGTGGGATCAGTCTCCTTGACGTGTGAGCTATTGCTTTCTTAGACCCATCTGGCATCTTGTGCAGTAAACATGTGCCGAATCTATAAGAACAGGCGTCGATAGCGACTATGATTTCCAGTTTTGTGTCGAAGTGGGTAAAAAAACGTTCTGACGTCAGAATTGTTTTTATTTTTTCAAACGCCGATTGGCATTCTGCAGTCCAGATCCCAGTTTTATCCCTTTTCAAGAGTTGATTAAAGGGTGTGCGCAGTTCATGCATATTTGGAACGAATGTTTGATAATAATTGGCGAGTCCCAGAAAACTCTGAAGTGAAGTGGTATTTCCGGGAGTCGGCATATCCCGTATAGACGTGGCTCTATCAGGGTCCGGTCATCTACCGTTCTTGTCTATGATATGTCTAAAATATTTAATTTTTCTAAAAAGAAATCGCACTTGCACTCTTTGATCTGAAACCGTAATCTTGTATTCGCTTGAACAATGGATGACTATGATCTCGATGTTGTACAATGCTTTTGCTTGCTACAATAATATCGTCAATATAAGCGATGGCAAAGTTAAGACCCAGCATAGTGTCCATGACCTGCTGAAAAATGACCTTGACCCCAAACGCTTAACTTTCGTATCTGTATAAGTCTCTGTGGGTGTTAATACAGAGTAGCTTAGCACTTTCTTTTTCGACTGGGATCTGCAGATATGCGTCACTTAGGTCAATTTTTGAGAAGAGCCTAACACCCTATAATTTGGTAAATATTTCCTCCGGGCTTGGCAGTGGCAGTCTTCAAATGACGCATTCAGACCGGTTGAGAAATAAGCACATACGCGGATTTCTTAGATTTCATTTTGACATAGACGGTGGGGGCAGCCCACTGACTATATTCTAATTTTGACAGAATACAGTTACTTTCGAGTCTGTCTAATTTCTCATTAATATTTTCTATAAACGCGAAAGGAACATTGCGTTTTCTCTTAAAAACCGGTTGAATATTTGGTTTCAACTCTATTTTAGCAGCCATTTTAGTGCATTTCTCTAGGCCAGGTGCGGACACCTCTGCAAAATCTTTTTTAGACTGGATTTCAGTTTTTCTGTCTCAGATGAAAGTGATTCTACTTTTTTACAGAAAGTAGACATTAGCAGGCTCCACAAGTTAAATTCCTGTATCCAATCAGTACCGAACAGGTTTTCTGTGTTCTTCAATACGTACACTTTTAGTTTTTTCGTAGTACCAAGTAGTTTGATGTCCGTGATAAATTCTCCTTCGAAATTTATTTTCGTGCCATTATCGGCTTTGACTATTTTGTATGATTTTAACATAGTGGGTCTATTTAGTCTTTTCCACGATTTTAACTACGACATATTTTCGTAGGCTTTCTTCGTTATATTCAAAGGTTCGTGTTTGACGTACTGGTCTTTTGATTTTATTTTCATTTCTACTGTGAGAACTTTTATGTCCTTTATTTTTTTTACATATCAAGCATTTTTTGGATAGATATGGGCAGTCTTTAAACCAATGTCGTCCTCCTCGTCGGTTACACGAGCTAGGTGGATATTTTCTTTTAATGAATCCTGCTTTGCAAGTAAGAGGATTCGAGTAATTATTAGTTTTTCTGTGCTCGGTTTTGTTCGTTGAGTTTTTGGTTGTTTGGATAATTTCTTTACCTGAGTGATGCCAGTTTCAATGTCTTTTGTATTCTTTTTTATGATCACTACTCTCTGACAATCTTTTGTCAGCATTTGTAATGTCAGGTTTTGTTCATTCTCCAGATTAGTTAATACACGACGTCTAATTTCTGAGTTTCTAATTGACGTAAGCCCTTGTGCAAATATTAAACATTTGAAAGTGTCTGCACTGAGTTCTGATAACCGGAATTCATCGAAGTGTTTATTAACCATCACTGCGCAAGTAGAGAAATATTCCTCGTTCATTTTTACAAGGTTTAGACATGTCCAACTTTTGTGGAATAGGGAAGTTTTTGGAATAAAAAGTTCGGTAAAGCATTTAATCGTGTCGGTAAAAGTTAGCTCAATTTTTTCCTCCGGAGGATAAAATTCACAAACTTAATGTGTTCTACCGTATCTAGTTTACGTAGTAACAAGCGAACTGTTTTCTAATCAATCCAATTTGCACAATCTATATTGAAGAAATCCTCATACCATCTACAGTAAGCAGCAAACGTTTCGTCCTCTTCTGGTGCGTAACAAAAATTGTCTATTTTGCATTCCAAATAGAATCCTGCGAGACTGCGGTTTTATTCTCTGTGTTTGAATTGTTTGTTTAAACTTGCGAGAGTAGTTTTCTAATTCGCTGCTGTCTTTCTTCTGAACGTTGCTGACGGTCAATAACTGCGATTGTTTTTCATCACATTTTTTGATGTTCGATTTGAAATTTTTGTTGTTCTTTTTGAAGCTGTTGCGTTTTATTTCTGTTCCATTTCTAGCTGCAAAAATTGATTAAACGTATCCTTTAAATCTTCCATTTTTCTTTTTTTTTTTTAGAAAACAGAACAAATGGGGCTACGACTCATGAGCTTTCGATTGAGCTATGTTTTCAATGCCGTACGACAAAAAAATCTTGGTTTTTCCTTTTTTTTCCTCGTTGAACTAGGTTTTCAATGCCGTACGAAAAAAAAAATCTTGTTTTTTTTTAACAACCGAGGTGGGGAAACAGTAATTAGTTTTGCTTTTTACACAGTTTTTTACCAAAAAAAACAAAAACGAATTGAGATATTTTTCCTTAATATATTTGTTTAAATGAGAAAGGAAAGCATCGTACTTAAAGTTTCCTTTAATCTCTTTTTCCTGGAATCCCGTGAACAACACAAAAACTATAAACACTCCTGGGTTTTGTATGTTATTTTGTCGAACAATTTTTTTTTCTTTTGCGGAGAAAAAAATCGCTGTACTTTCGAGAAAGAAAAAGAAGATTTTGATATACTCCTTGTAAGTTTTCCTTGGAAATCACTTGTCAATATTTTTAGAAAATTGACTTTTCGCGGTAATGTTTTGTGAACACTAAATTTGAATTGAATTTCTTTGCTCGAATTTCGTCTTTCAGTGTTTGAACACTGCATTAAGTTAATACTCCGACGAAAAGTTAGTTCGTACGTAACCAGTGTTGTGTGATATTGAATTTGTTTAATTTATTTTTCTCTTTCTTTCATTCTTTCGCCAAATTTTGTAAGTAGTTGGTTGGTGTTTCTCAGTGACAACTTCGTAATCAGCCACCGTTTGTACGACACTGAGGTGGTTTGCGGGAAGGCTCAGTCCTTCATCGTCAGTATTGTAAGACACTGGGTTGTTTTAATCCCAAACCATTGGTGTGCGTTCGCATCACTAGTTCGCCAATGTTGTAACCCTGTTTAAGGGATCACAAATAAAAACAGGAACACGAGATTAGTGTACACAATTATATTAACAAAATAACGGGTAAAGGTACAATATGCCAGCTTGTTCGTCTAGTTGACGAGCAAGCGGTGTTAGATATCAAAGTCTCTGTTCAGTAAGTCGTTCTACGGGTGTCTGAATCATACCAAATTTGTACGTTCTCGGTGACTACTAGTCACATGGTGCTTATGCAGGTTGAAATAGTCCATTACTATGTTAATGGGTAGGTCCGCCACAACATTAAGGTATATAGTTAATTCCATACTAAGAAAATTTAAATAAACATCTATGTCAACACTCACTCACCAATTTATTTCTCTAATTTTAATGTACATTTTAATTATGGTATTTTAATGTCCTATTTTTTCGACTAAGGATAGATTACACCTATCACTAAAGCTATTGACAGTAGGTGCTGGACTTATTAATTTCCAATCTATTTGTGGATTCAGGCTTTCTTCCTTCAGTTCAAAGTTCAAGTTACCTCAGGGAAAGACGTATTTGAAATGTTAATATTCGGTTGCTAAAAGGTTATATATGGGAGTAATATCTTTACTTCCACTTCTCTCCTGAAATCCCTTTACAGATATTATAATATTTCCTGTTGTCTTTAGGCAAAATGGTAACTTGGTAGATAACATTAGTAGATTTTCATTTCCCTTCAACAACCATATTTTCTTCAAATGCAGGACAGTACAATACGAGCTTCAATATCTTTTTTCATAGAAATTCTTTAAAATATGGTTAATATGCGGCCACATACCCACCGTCGAAATGTGGCCTCCCTTTGTCTGTTCTATAAACACTTTCATGGCTTCTGCTCCAACGAACTTAAGTCACTGGTGCTTCCACAACAGATGTTTACTCGTGCAACCAGACTGGCAACTGGGTCTTACCCATTCACAGTCAGGTTAGGCAAATGTAGACGACAATTCTACTCCTGCAGCTTCTTCTCTCGCACTTCCCGCCTGTGGAACTCGCTCCCATATTCTTGCTTTCCTGACGGCTACAACCTCCAGAAATTTAAATGCAAAGTCAATACTCATCTACTAACCATTGGACTCTAGCTCTCTCACCACCCCCGTATAACCTTCCCTTTCTCTCCACCTATGTATCTGTCATCGCACCTGCTTTCTCAGCTTCTATTGCTCCTTTTTAACTAGTTTGTACTCCTCACTCTTTTCTAATTAATCTTTTTACAGTTATGTAGCCCCCAGCACATCAGTGTCATTTCTGCCTTGCTCGGGGTGAAATGATTAAAAAATTTTTTATTATTGCAGAAATAACTAATATTAATAGTTTTTCTAATAAAAAATTTGCTTAGAGAATTGTCTTTGTTCCTTGATGTTAATATGAAGCTAAAATTTAAAGACTTTATCAGTTAACAATATAAAAAATCTTGTCGTTTCAAGGGATTATAGTCGCATTCACTAATTTAGATATCGCCCGGTTCACACTCCAGCCACGTCTATTGAATAGTTGAAGAAGCTCACCCCTTGTTCCCTGTTTAGGATGTGGTTCCCGGCTTTCTCTTTTCCAATCTTTTCACTATTACGTAGCCCCCTGCACATCAGTGGTGTTACCGCCTTGCTCGGGGTGATACGATTAAAAAATGTACGGTTCAGAGTGAAAGCTGGACATTCAGTAGTCGTCTGGAGGCCGTTGTTGATGCCGATTGTGATTTTATTGTATAAATTTACTTTTTAGTATTTCATGATATTTTGTATAATTCTAATAATTATATCTTTAAGATGGGAGGCAAGAATTTAGACGTTACTTTATATATCGTTCCCTGCATCTATGTATGTTTTGGGGTTTGTACACCTTAATACTGCTCTTCAGTTTCATTGAAAATTGCTTAGTGAAAAAAATAATGAATAAATATCATGTAGTCGAATCATTAGCCCGGTCAAGAAATTGGAGATTTGAATTGAAATTCCACTTTGGTTCGTTACATTCATTTACAAAAAAATACCGTTAGAAAATATGCGATTCCTTTTTCTACCACCAGCTCTGAATTAAATAATGGGACTTGTATCTGGGAAAAAACATTTTCTTATTAAAAAAAAAAAAAGAAACAAAAAAAAGCAAACATTATTACACAGAAACATCTAAATGTAAAAAAAAGTTTAGTTCTGTAATCAAGAATAAATTAAATTACCGCTTTTAATTTACAACTAATAAGATATAAAACTTCAAAAACAAATCATTAAAGAAGAGACATGGCTATACATTTATTGGTACAATTAGAGTTGATAAATCCCTTTTTATGTACAATATTTCTTACATTTTGAATTTATGCTTGTTATGGTTAGAACTCTGTAACTTGGTTTACTTGATGGCTTTCGAAAATGTTTCATTATTTACATTCAATAAACCAGTTTCTTAAGTTGCATTCTCGCTGATGCATCAACGTTTATTTTTCCCTCACCATTAATGTTCTCGAAGCTTTTTTTTCGTGATGGTTGTCATACCAATGTTTCTTTTACTACATTATTGATTTCGGTTTCAATATGTTTTTGTTTAATTATCTCGGTTGACAGTTTTTTACAATTTCAACATTTGTGTTATTTTAACTGACTAACTTTACAATATGTTGTTTTGTTTGTTTGTTTTTGGAGATTATATTTTTTAGGAAAAGATAGAAATAGTTTGATTCCTCAAAATAAAAAAATATCAAGAGCTACATTATATTTTTTACTTTTATAATGTGGCCTCCCTTTGTCTCTTCTACAAATATTTTCATGGCTTCTGCTCGGATGAGCTTAAGTCACTGATGCCTCCTCAACGGGTGTTTACTCGTGCAACCAGACTGGCAACTGGGTCCCACCCATTCACAGTCAGGTTAGCCAAATGCAGACGACAATTCTACTCCTGCAGCTTCTTCTCTCGCACTTCCCGCCTGTGGAACTGACTCCCGTATTCTTGCTTTCCTGACGGCTACAACCTCCAGAAATTTAAATGCAAAGTCAATACTCATCTACTAACCACTGGCCTCTAGCTCTCTCCCCTCCCCTGTATAACCTTCCCTTTCTCTCCACCTATGTATCTGTCATCGCACCTGATTTCTCAGCTTTCTATTGTTCCTTTCTAACTAGTTTGTACTGCTCACTCTTTTCTAATTAATCTTTTTACATTTATGAAACCCCCTGCACATCAGTGGCGTTTCCGCCTTGCTCGGGGGAAATGATTAAAAAAAAAAATTTCATTTGCATGAACAACACGCAATTTGAAAAAATTCGCAAACTATCATATGTATGTTATTTTAAATATTTATGACTAGATAAGATATAATCACCTGAACTTCAAATAAATATAAGAATATCTTGGAGATTCTACTTACAATATTTGTATGAATCTAATATAGAGTATATTTTATTTGTAACATTAAATCGTTTGAAAGGTACTATTGTCGTTTGAAATCATTTTTTTAAAATCTCATGAACAACTATTTTGCTAATGTCCTAGAATCATAACAGAATATGTACCATCATTAATGTATTTTATGTGGTATCATTTTCGATTCAGAATTGGAAAATGCACTCAAAATACAGTTTCTGAAACTTATCTTTATTTTCATCAGGTAGAATTTGCAACAAACACCACATATCATGTGGTCATATAATATAGAATAACTTTATGTATTTTAATAATTTCACCCAAATGAAGGCGATAAAGTCACTAAAGCGCTAGAAGTTGCTGCAATTATATAAAAAAATAAAAACATATGTTAGCAATTGAATTTGTATTTAATATTTCAAGATTGTATTTCACACAACCAAGAAATTTGAAGAGTGTTCCACAGGGAAGAAGTGCAAGAAAAGAAAGCGTTAGAATAGAGTTTACGGTTACATCTTCCTATTTCAAAAGTAAAAGGATGAGATATAATCTATAATTATTTATAAATGGAGCTTTCTGTGTGTGTGTGTGTGTGTGTGTGTGTGTGCGTGTGTGTTTATGTGTCTTTGTGTGTGCCCGTTACCTATAAACTACGAAACGGCTAAACCGATTTTCTTGAAAATTTACACAGTTGTACTATACGCGACTGTGAGTGTTCTTAGCTAGGTTTTGTGTCGAGGTACTCCCAATAAATATCGAAAGTCGATAATCAAAAAATCTGGTTATAGACGGATTGGTCTGATTTTAATCAAATTTGATACACTCATAGACAAAGAGATAAGAAACAATATTCAGAAGTTTTAAGGTTGCAGTTATTACAATAGTGCAGAAAATCAATAATTTATATATATATATATATATATATATATATATATATATATATATATATATAAGGCAAGATGCTTGTGTGTGTGTCTGTTTATATGTCTGTATGTCCTTTATACAAATCCACAATTTTTATCCGTTTCTCACCAAACTTCACACAAATATTCTTTAGGCTGAGTCTGAGCTACACACAAAGGCATAAGAAACGATATTCACAAGTTTCAAAGTTGCAGTTCTTAGAATAATGCAGGAAATTTGATATCGATACCAGGAAACCAAAATTTGATTTACATCTCTTCATTTTTTTCAGTCTACGGTTTCGCTTTAACTGGAAACAACTAAGGCTTTTTAGTCTATCGTGCTAACGTCCAAAGAGTCTGAGCTCCAGGACCATAGAGTTAAGCGTATCAGTATATTGACTACTAGCAGTATAGCCCGGCGTTGCTCTGGTGTAGTGTTAGTTTTAAAGCTTTCATTACACCCGAGCAACGCCGGGCTATACTGCTAGTAGTCAATATACTGATACGCTTAACTTTATGCAGTTGCGTTACAATAAAAGGAATCTCATTTGAACAAATGCCATGGCAGTGGGAAAGTTAATGCTATCGAAATACTGAAATAGGATCGATAACATAACAGATCTTTCTTTGCATTTTGTCGAGAATCTTGAGCTATATAGTGAAAGCACCAATGATATGGCAGCACTGTGAATGGTAGATTGATAAAACTGCAAGATGGAAAATTGTTTCTCACGGACCAATCGTCATAGCAGCAGACGTAGCGCTTGATTCAATATAATTGTTCCAATTCATGTCACTTGAAAATGTGAGACGAAGAAGTAACAATGAGTTGCTCTGAAAAAGGTTAGATTAAGACACGCTGATGGAGAGAAATTTATCTTATAACAACCAATATTTCAATTTCCTGGAATTTGTCTAGTAATTTCACTACTCTACACAACGTATGGTCCAGAAATGAGTAGAGATAGAGAGAAAATGAATAATAAATAGAGTGCATGAGACAGAGAGAGTAATGATAGTCAAAGTGAAATATAGCAACAATATCGGTATAATACGCATCTTCTGTGCTTAGCGTAATATTCATGAAAGCAAAAAATAGAATTGTCGATCCAAGTTCAAATTTCAGACTAATCTATTCGCAAAATTACTGAGGAGCAAAATCATGAATCCGTTTTTTTCTGAACAAAAACTATTGATTAAGTATTGCAGTATATTTATCACTTTAGCCTTCGTTGGAAATCAGTGTTCTTGAAATTTTACACTGATTTTAAAACTGTGTAGTAAGTATTGGTAAATTACACCAACCTCTTTCTCAAGATGTCATGAAAATTGATAGTTAAAAAATTAATCTTTGTAGAGGCATGTTTACCACAATTTTTGTAATCTATTAGCAGTTTAGCCCTGCGTTTGTTGGATGTAATGAAAACTTTAAAACTAATCCCTGGTCCTGGAGCTCAGACTCTTTGGACGTTGGCACGAAAGACTAAAAAGCAATAGTTGTTTCCAGTTAAAGCGAAACCGTAGACTGAAAGGAAAATGAATGGATGTAAGTCAAATTTTGATTTCCTGGTCTCGATATCAAATAAGTTTTTTTCGTCGTAAACTGAGTAAACTAAATCTGAGTAAATGGTATCATGGCTGAGACTAAGAACTACAATTATACCTACTTAGATCCAAACACGAAGCAAAAACAGGGCTGACAAAAATACAGACATACAGGCAGATAAACAGACACACACTGAAACATCTTGCTTTATATATACATTATTGATTTTCTGCACTATTGTAAAAACTGAATATTGTTTTGTCTATGAGTGTATCAAATTTGATTAAAATCTGACCACTCCTTCTATAACCCGATTTTTTCGATTATCGATTTTCGATATTTATCAGGGGTACCTCGACACAAAACCTAGCTAAGAACACTCGCAGACGCTTTTAGTAAAACTGTGTAAATTTTTAAGAAAATCGGTTCAGCCGTTTCGCAGTCTATAGGTAACGGACACTTACACAGACAGACACAGACACATACACACAGAGACAAAGTTCCATTTATAAATAAGTTGAGATTATTACTTGGAATTTGGAAACACGCATTTGTAAAAACCTTCTCTGGAATTCAAGTTTTAAATTCGACAGTTTTCATTTCACATTTGAATTTCCACTGTTCTTTATTCTTAGACTTAGCAAATCGTTACATTCTCCTCAGTCTTAAATTGATTTAAATTTATTCGGAAACGCGGTTAATTTTTAAAATCATTTTACCCCTTGTAAGGCGGGACATCAACTAGTGATCAGGAAGGGGTAAAGACTGGTTCTAGAGGGCAGAAAAGAATAAAAGATGAACGAGATTTAAGAAAATATAATATAGCAATTGTCCGTATAAATATGTACGTGTATATACGTTCACCACATATGGTAGCACTTTTATTTATTGGTCTGTGTATTGAACACAGTCATGATTTATTTTACTATTTACTATTTAAGCTGCACAAAAGTTTAAGAGAAAACAGGACGTCACAGGCTGTCCATATTTCTGAAATGAGATATAAATATTTACACTAATTAGTTAATCTTTATTATTATATTGACGACGTTTCTGCCGTCGGTCGCTCTGATTTTCTTTAGGGGTCATGAATTGGAATAAAGGGCTCGGTTCAAAATTCCAACGTATAACACCCGAAGAAGGTCGGAGCGTAGCAATGAAAGATGAAGGCAGCAGTCTCGATTATATAAATAATGTAAACAAAACCACATTATTATACTTATCTGACAAGCATATGTTCTCCTAAATATTGTAATATTTAATACCAAATCCAAGATCTTTCTAAGATCGTTAAATCTTTATACCTCAATGATTTAATTTTGCGACGGCAGATATTAATGGTTCATAGGTTCAAAACTTATAACTATTCACATAACTCTATGAACTTTTAATTATGATGGGATATATTTGGAAAGTGATAATTTATACAATATATTTATTTTAATTTTTATATTCTTTTTATAATCGTGCCATTCCAAGAAAGGCATTTTACTGCTACTGTTTTGAAGGTGGTTCCATGGCAGGAAAGGTATGAGAAAGAGTGACTGGTTACAGTGGGTGTCAGGAAGAGGGTAAGAGAATGATGAGAATACTGATAAGAGTGGAGTAGACGGAGAAAGGAGCATGAGTGAGAGGATGTAAGTTAGTGAAACAGGAGATGACTATTGACTTTACATTTGAATTCTTGAAGATTGTATCTGTCTGGAAAGCAAGTAAGCCGAAGGGCATTTCCCAGGCAGGAATTACGAAAAAAAGCTGCTGTAGTAGAATTTGTGTTTACAATTTATCACTTTCATAGTAAAAGTGTGGGACCTAGTTGCTAATCTTGTTGCTCGAGTAAATTCATATATATGAGGTACCAGTGAGCTAAGTTTATCGGAGCAGAAGCCGTTAAAGTATTTGTAGAAGAGATACAGGGAAGCCACATTGCGCCGGTGAGAAAGCGACTGTATCCTAGTTGCCTACTCGGGACCGATCACATAAAAGATTCTCCGTTGGATTTTTCAAGGTCCCCGAGGTGGATAGCAGGAGTACCCGAATAGATATGGCAGCAGTATTCAATGCACAGGCGGATGGTAGAATTTTATAGGTGCAGGATTCTTTCAGACCGGAAAAACTTCCTGGCCCTGCACAGAGAACCGACCTTCTTAGCAGCAGATTTAGCTATGGATTTTTTCTTTTTTAATCATATCACCCCAAGCAAGGCGGTAACGCCACTGATGTGCAGGTGGCTACATAAGAGTGAAAAGATTAGAAAAGAGAAAACCGGAAACCGCATCCTAAACAGGAAACAAGGGATGAGCCTCTTCACCTGTTCAATAGATGTGGGTGGAGTGTGAACCGGGCGATAGTTTAGTCTATCTAATCTAACTGACAAATGTTAGATTAAATATAGAGCGTTATTGTTAAATCTATGGACTGAACATGTGAACAACAAAGAAGTCATGAAGAAAATAGAAACAATATGGTTATACTTAAAATCATAATCAGATAAGTGGGTTTTAATCATTTAACATTCACAGGACATATTGAAGAAAAAAATGATAGCGGAGAACAGTGAGTAACTAACCGAAAACTGTGCGTAATTAAATGGCAGAATGGATGGAAAAATACACCATTGTCCAAATGAGTTGTAACATTCATAGAAGCTTTCACACTGTCTCTGGTCACGTATACGTCGTCTCTAGACATTGTTTTTGTAGTCCTATCGCATTTTCCCTTCCGTTTTGCACTGATGGATCCAGTTTGATTCTTTGCCTTGATAAAATGATTAACAGTTAAAAGGCTGACATCATCAATATCTGCAATCTCTCTGTATATCTTGCCAGTGTGTTGGTGCAAGGTACAATTTTCGAACTGATCCTTGGAATAACGTTCATCGCAGACAATGGCTATTAAACAGCTAATTGGCAGTCGAGAACATAGTGTCTGTGCATGATATGAATCGGATGCAATCACGGCTGAGGTGATATTTTTTTTAAGGCCTAACAATTTTCATCATAACAATTTTCATCATACATTCTGAACATAGTTCATAGTACAGTACATCACGGCAAGGAACCTAATTTGAGGAAAATAACATATATCATTTACACACTGTTAGTACAGTAGGTCAAAAAATAAGCGTATAATGAAAAGAGACTAAAACAGTTGTATCAATTCATTTGCACAAGGGTGTAATTTTAAAACTGACGAGATGCCTTATGATAAATATCACTAGTGTCTGTAGTGAGTGGTAATATATTTCCCACTGTAGACACTATGAATAAATGGCATAACGTTTTCTCTTACAGGAAGGAAAAGAGTGCAATTTTATATTTTAGTTTCCAGCGGCGCATATCTTGACAGTATGGGGTCATATATATATATATATATATATATATATATATATATATATATATGTGTGTGTGTGTGTGTGTGTGTCTCTGTGTGTGTGTGTGTGATTCAAGAATAAATGTTAGAGAACCTAATAAACTCACTTGAACTTAAGTGTTCACTCCCTGAAGAAAAACATTTTTGACGAAATTGACAATATTTTAGCAAGTTCTGATTTATATTTCTTTGAAAGAGAATCACTTTGTGTTGAGACAATTCCGAGATGAAGGCATTAAATATAAGGAATATACTGTCGGAAAAAAATCTTGCACATTGGCATAACAATACAAGGAATTTCAAAAGTAAAATGAAATCATAAAATTACTACAAATTACAAAAAAATATTTAAACATAATATAAGTCTTATCTTATCGAAACGTTATCTGATCATATATTTGGAGAATATGATTTTTCATAGAAAAAGCTGCACACTGAAAATTAGAAAGATATGAAAATTAATGTTTTGACAGTGAGAAGTGTAATGGTAATTCTATTCTAAGTAAACATTGTAACACAGGCGATGTCATAATATTTTATGTACAGGTATTATCACCACTTGTTTCCTGTTGCAAAATGTGATCCACCCAGAGCTAAAATACACTCATTACTCATTTTATATCTATCATTTGAATTAATGTAAGTAATCAATTCACACTATCAATATGGTTTGCCTCTCTAGAAATTTGTAAATTCGTTTTGGGTCAAAAATTGTCAGTTCCTCACTTCTACATTCAATAAAAATGACTGGGTGCGCCTGTACATTTTTCAAATGTGTATTGGATGTGGTTGTGGTCCATTGGATATCGGCTCGGAGCGAGAAATCGGGGAGCCAAGTTCGAATTCCAGCTGAATTCATTGCCTTCACTTGCGCACAATTTGGGAAAGGTATTAATCCGTCGGATGTGCGTTGTGGTACAGTGGATATCGGCTCGGAACGAGAAACCGGGGAGCCGAGTTCGAATTCCAGTTGAATCCATTGTATTCACTTACGCGCAAATACCCTTGGGAAAGGTATTAATCCGTCTCTTCCTTCCAGTTATGGGTTAAATAGCAGGACAGATTGGGTTCTCTAGCCTTGGTCGGCAACCAGTCTACCGCAGAAAGCAATGGCAACCTACTGTGGGATAATCTTCTGCCCAGTCAGTCATGTCACTTTCGAGACATGATCGCCCAAGCGTGTATCACGTATGGCACTTTAACTGATTAATCCGTCTATTCCTTCCAGTTATGGGTTAAATAACAGGACAGATTGGGTTCTATAGCCTTGCTCGGCAAATAGTCTACCGCAGAAAGCAATGGCAACCTACTGCGGGATAATCTTCTGCCCAGTCAGTCATGTCTCTTTCGAGACATGATCGCCCAAGCGTGTATCATGTATGGCACTTAACTGACTGAGTGGATATTATGGATGTATTAAAATTGTATTTTTTAAATTATGGGACATTAATTTTTCTTAATTAGACATTATTGGGCATCGCGAGACATTTTCATTCTTCTTCTTCTTTTCCTTCTATGTGCCGTGTTTTTTCAAGAGGTAGGTCATCAGAGCCTTCCACTTTTCCTATTTCTTGTCGATCTTGACAACCCCTTCTCCTGTTATTCTATTCAGTCCCCCTCCACCATGCATCTTCTCGTTCATCGGTTATGTCGTACGCTACTTTCTCTTGTCTCTCTTCCCCTCTATCCTTCTTGTGAGCATCATATTCTCTAAACCCTCCTTCCTCATTATATGTTTCAAAGACTTCAGCTGGTTTTTGCTAATAATAAGTATAAGTTTCATTCTTTGTTCATACTTTCGAAAACCTCGTCATTCCTCGTGTACTTTTCCATGGTATCCGCAGCATAAGTCTGTTGAATATTTCGGTTACTTCAAGCTTTTCTTTCATTTTGATGAAATTGTCTAGTATTCGATGACATACTAAAGAACAGATATAACATAACAATCTTCTTCGTTTTTCCAGCGAAATCTTCTTATCTCATAACACTCTACTAAATTTCTGGAATGCATCGTTGTCCATGCCAATACGCTTTCAGATCTCCGTATCGAATATTAGGTTCTATTAGAAGATTTCCAAGATGTTTAAATTTCTTTACTTGTTTGATTTTCGTATCACCAATATGTAGTTGACGATTTTATCACATGATTTGTTCAAAATTCAGTCATTTAAGAAGGCTGCGGATAAAATATTTGCAGGGCCTGATCAGGTGGATGACGAAACGGGGGTTGAAAGGTATAACAGGAGAAAACATACTAAGAGCCACAAGGGATAGGGAGACGTGGAGAACCATGATCGCCAACGTCCTGAAGGGACAGGGTACACAGAAGAAGAAGAAGAAGAAGAAGTGGTGAGATTCCTCGAATCTTTTTGTTCTTAGTCACTTCGTCCATTCAACAATTTGTTCGTTTGATACTCCTACCGTTGGACACGCTGTCTTACTACCCTCCAGTGTAGGGGCATGTGCCTTTGGTATCTGGAGGCCAAGCACGCCTTTCATACAACATAAACCCTTCTCTTCCTGACAAGATACAAAGGAATTCACCTCATTACATTATGTGGGTGGGATTTGCTGCAGGGTGTATCAGAAGATTTTCCAAATTGACAGTTAATCGGTTTTTTACTCCATGTCGGATTTTCTGTCCTGATTTATCTCCAGAAAAATGTAAGAATTGGGATAATGCTTCAAGAGAAAAGAGACGTAAAGTTTGTTTTCGTTGCAGGAATGTTACATCTGAAATGGTTATATTGCAGGGATGCTTTTGTGTAGGACTTTAAGCACATCTCAATAAAGCATCATCGGGCACATCAATTTGTTGAACTTATTTAACAAAGTTGTATTATTTACTCAAAAGAAAACAATAGGTGTTTACACAAAGAATACAGGATTCAAAGTTTTTTTTAAAAGTCCGTTGTACGCCTATGCAAGAGAAACAAAAGCAACTAAGACACGAGGGGGTCCTGGGTGTTGAAGAATTAGGAACAGAAACATTAATAATGAGCGAGAGAATAAATGTATAAAGAGGAAAAGAGGGGATAGCGTTTGAAATGCATTTAAATTTTTGTAGATAAGAGTTGGCTAGAAAACTTGACGTCAGAGGGGAGTCCCGCAAGAATGAAATGCGACAAAAAACTATTAGTGTATTGAATACACAGTTACATACAGCGAAGACAATTGTAACTTGATGTCACCTTGATGCCAGTCTCGCATCCTACTTCAATTCAAATTATTTTATAACTCTAACGAAGAGCTATATTTAATTTGTAATAAATAAAAGAATTCGATAGAAAGCCTAAAGGAGGATGGGAATAAGACGGTATTCTTATATCTTATTTTATCTTTTTTTCCATTGGCGTAGATAGACTAAACTACCGCCCGGTTCACACTTCACATACGTCTATTGTACAGGTGTAGAGGCTCATCCCTTGTTCCCTGTTTAGGATGTGGTTTCTGGCATTCTCTTTTCCAATCTTTTCACTTTACATTTTTTTTACTTTTTCTTTTTCTTTTTTTTCAATTGGAGTAGATAGACTAAACTACCGCCCGGTTCACAATTCACACACGTCTTTTGTGCAGGTGTAGAGGCTCATCTCTTGTTCCATGTTTAGGATATGGTTTCTGGTTTTCTCTTTTCCAAATCTTTTCATTCTTATGTAGCCCCCTGCACATCAGTGGCATTACCGCCTTGCTCGGGGTGGTATGATTTAAAAAAAACCTTACCTAAAGACAATGACTAATCCAAATATTACCTCATATTCCTTACACCAAACAACGAATTCTTACTAAACATTCTTCCTACATCCACCATAATAACACAAAAACTGCATGAATATATAACTGGACTGCATACGTACAGTTATTTTCGGTAGAAAGAGAGGAATAAAACAACAATACGGAAAAATAAAAGAAACTAAAATCCATTGTGTATTTACAATATGATAAACTATTCACAGCAAACTAAATAAAATCGTGTTCGTAACAGAAAAATGTCCCAATACTTAATTGTGGCACAAACATCTGTTAACCGAACGGAATCTATGCGGAACTTTAATAATATAAACCCACATTCCAACCACTCATTTAAACACACTTATTTATAACACCAGCATAATACGAAAGGCTTCCTGCATCCACCAGAGAACTGACATCTCCGATTACTTAATGGTGGAAGGGGAGGTGGAATTAAATTAAATAAAGTCAGAGCAGAAATAAAAAAGGTCGATGAGGTTACTTCTCCCAGGTAAATAAATTTTGAAAGAGAAAAAAACTAAAGACAATAAACAACCTTAAACTAACCTAATTTTGAACTGGGTTGTCAGTTAGAACATTATCATAAGCGGCATAAAAGTGCCACAATGAATCGTCCACTCTTTCTTGACGAAGACGCACAAGATTTACTCATTTTTTTTTCAAAATTCCGTTGGAGGGATCCATCGACTTTCCGTTGTAATCTTGACTTTAAGCTGATGCTTAAATAACAAGATCAGTTGACATGAGTTAAAATTCTGGCCTCCATGGAATTTTTTTCTAATGTGGCCAACCATATCACGATTCTCATAACGCCTAGGAAGCAAAGGAACGCATGGAACTCAACATTTGCCAACGACGGTACCACATTGTTACAGATAGAACTGGCGTCAATGACTTTCGGCGCAGTATGAGAAACGTGTTGGCTTCAATAAAATTGCCTAACGGAACTATGACGTAACAATAAAAGACAGTGTGATCCAGGGTTTCCACCATCCCATCACAGCAAACGTATTTGAAGAATTTCGCAAGTCTATTGTACAGACTTTGACTAACCCAGAGGGGTCTTCAATTGATACATAATCACAGCATCGTATTTTAGCACGTGTGACCAAGGCCATATTGTGCGGGCCGCCTGCTTTGTAAGACTGAGCTCATTGTTGTGACTATTCATATGCAAAACGAGAGACGCTGACAATTAGATGTTTTTAAAAAGACGTTTTCAGAATATTTTTTTGCAATCTAGTCAAATTTATCTTTATTTTTTAATATCCCACATTGTGATAACAGAAAATCTCACAAGAATGGCAAAACCTTGTAAGAAACTGGAAGTAAATTTACTGTGAATAAAATAGCGATTAAAGCACTTTCTAGATATTTTCATTGTAGTGAATTATTTTCTCTTTTAATTAGAATAGCATTTTTTCATGTAAAAAATGAGGTCAGTTTTGAACAAAAACACTATTTTGTGTGAGTGTTTTTTAAATGTCTTTTTTGTGTTCATATAGTAATTTGTTTAAACTTCTTAAAGGTTCTGCAATATATACTCCAATTGGAGTAGATATATCTATCTATCGCCCGTTTCACATTCCACCCACGTCTATTAAACAGGTTAAGAGGCTCATCCCTTGTTCCCTGTTTAGGATGTGGTTTCTGGCTTTCCATTTTCCAATCTTTTCACTATTACGTAGCCCCCTGCACACCAGTGGCGTTACCACCTCGCTCGGGATGATACGATTAAACAAAAATATATATATACACTATGGCAATCCTTGATAGAGAATTTTATCCTCTCAATTTTTGCTTGTCCTCATTTTTATTCATAAGTATTTTATTGTTTTTGATTTAGTTTTGAAAAACATTTTGTTGAGCTTAAATGAATTGTATTTGGTTGTTATGATTTATTGAGTGGGATGATAGAATTTTTGATTCTTTGAGTTTTTCAGGAAGGGCAGCTTTTCTATTTTGAAATATTTCATGAGCCTTTTGTTTTGCCTAAATAGTATATAGAATACTGTGCAAAAGTATTAGGACCAGAACTTTTTTTATCCTTTATGAATCATCAAAATTTAAAACCACCCTTAAAATGTAAAGGGAGTGTGTAAAGTATTATGACAGGGGTGATTTTCTTCAAAACCTCACTGAAATTCAAATACAGGGTGAAAAGCCAAAACTTTGTAAGAATTATTTAACTAAAAAAGTAAAGGAAGGAAGGATTTGGAATTTGAATTGGCCCCCACAAAGCCCTGATGTCAATCCTATTGAACATCTATGGGATATTTTTGATAAAAACATTGATAAGTCTAATGTTACTTTATAAAACACACTTTGGGAACAAATAAAAGCTACTTGGCAGGAGATCCAATCAGATACACGAGGAAGGTTGTGATGTCATTCCCTGACAGAATGAAGCCTGTGATCACAGCAAAAGGATATTAGACTAAATATTAAATTTATTTTGTAACAAGTATTTTTTCTTGCTAAAGCATTTGTTGAGCAAACATTACTTTAATTAAATTGTTTATTTACTCTCAATATGCCTCATAAAAGATAAAATAGTTCTTGTCCTAATACTTTTGCACAGTACTGTATACAGAATATAGCTGGGTTTTGAAAATATATTTCTCCTCTTCGTGTAAATATGGAGGACTGCAAATTCTGAGTGCAGCTAACTTGAATCCAATGATCATCATTCTGGAATTTATTTTTTCATGGCAGGGACAGAAGTTTATTAGCTCATTTTTATAATTTGATTTTCGGTCTACACTAAGTTTTACGCTGCTGATAATTCAGTGTAACATGATATCTAAGAAAGGTAAGGTATTGTTTTCTACTGTTTCGTATGTCAATTCTAATGTATGCTCGACTTGGTTTTGTTATCTCTAAGATCCGGTAAGTCAGTATCAGAAGTAAAATGATTGTCTCCGTAAAATATTTGAGGAAGAACCAGATTCAAGAAGATAGACGCCATCACTCTGCTGAGAGACAATCTTATTGGTAATCTTATTTTGTTTTGTCAAAAATTTTATAAAATATGAAATGTCGTTGATCGTTGATGGGACGACAAATTTTTATTATTTAGCTGTTAGAATGGAAGTGGTTTAACTTTGATTGCGTTAGGTGTTTTTTAAGATATTAAGCATTATTCAGTCGTAGGATTAGGGTTAAGTGATAATATATCTAGACTAACCATGTGATTGTCAGTCATATTTGTTTTCAATAGTTTTCATCAAGGTTGTCTGAACTTTTTTTTAATATATGATGCAGTTTTGTTCGAATGAGGGTGGTTAAGATCTTCGCTTTTAAATAGTTTTCTAATTTTCTTCTTGTATCAATACTTATTTTTTATTCATGTATTTTCATATGTTTCAATATCGTTAAATAATGAGGCAATATTTTCTATGTATGTACTATTGTTTATGAACACAATCATAACATTTTTTGTCAGCCACAGTAAATTTACTAACGTTTTTACAACGTTTCACAAAACATTGAAACTACCATCATTTGTCGTTCATTCGCATGCAGTGTCTTAACTACGTCAAGAAATGCAGTCCAATGAAGTCTTAACGAATAAGACGCGTGAAAAATACATTTTTTTTTATTTCCGCAAAACTTTTTTCTCGCACACACACGCATATATATATATATATATATATATATATATATATATATATATATTAATACAGGTTTCATTGAATAATATAAACAATTCTGTCTATTTATTTTGTTGATTATTTCATCAGGTCTGAGCTTTCGGCTTACATAATCAAATTTCCATTATCAAAGGATGAACATTTCATGTTCAGTTAACATAGAACATTTAAATTATTTTTAATAGAGTGGAGTTATACAGAGAAAATTAGACATGTGCGACACAAAAAATGGACCTGTCTAATTTTCTCTTTATAACTCCACTCTGTTAAAAATAATTTAAATGTTCTATGTTCACTGAACATTAAATGTTCATCCTTTGATAATGGCTTATGTAAGCCGAAAGCACAGACCTGATAAAAAAAGTATTGCGATTTCTTGTCGTCTTTCCATGACAACACTATCGAGCTAATCAGATCATACGAACGGATCTTACACAAAATAGACAGAACTTGTCTATATCATTCAATTAAACCTGTATAAATGAAAAGATGCTGCCAAAATACATACATACACACACACACACACTCACACACACACACATATATATATATATATATATATATATATATATATATATATATATTATGACCTTCAATGAGTTTTTTTCTTTTTCAAAGGAAGGCATTTTCAGAACTGCGTGCATATATTTTCAGATTATAACCCATCCACAAGGAAAATACAAGCATGAAATTCGGTCTATGTTTTTTTTGGCCGAAGTCTAAATATTTTTTCATTGTGTTTAACATATTGGATTTTGTGCAACAGAAAGATTATTTGCGGGTAATTTTATGGAACTACTTTATTCAAAGTCTAGGGCTATATCGTGTTGAATACACCTGTTCTAATCTGATCACCGAAATTAAGCAATATCGAGGCTGGTCAGTACTTAGAGTGGTGAGCTTTTGGTAATACCAGGTGCTGTAAGCGTAAAGACCAAAAATGGTCTACCATTCCTCCAGGTTTGTGGGTATGGTGCACGGCTAACAACCCTGCCCTATAAAAAAAAACACTTTGTTACGAAACAGTAACAAAAAGTTGCTGCCCTACACACCATTGGGTGTAACGGATGAGATGCTGATGATGACTTTATTCCAAATAGATATGTAGCTGAAACTCACAGAGGTTTTGTTGAGAGTTACCGTGACCGTGATTTGTCGAAAACATGCAGATATTAGTTTAGACGCCTCAAAATAATAATTTTAATCTTAAAGTAAATAACCTAACAAAAAAGACAAAGAATTGGAGATATTTCTTTGTGACTAATCATGTCAGGCGCAAGCGGCACTTGTAGAAGTAATAGGAGTTGATCACAGAACATTTTCGAAACGTTTGAAAACATTAGGGACGATTCAAAAGTAAGTACACTGGGCGCCATACAATTTGAAGCCAAGAGACGATGAACGGCATTTTGTCACTTGTAAAAAACTTGCTATACGAACAGAGACAGAGCAAATAATGTTTCTACAAGAAAACGCTAGGCCACATGTTACAAAAGAAATGGAAACCTACTTAGAAACGCTTAAATTGGAAGCTATAACCCACCAACTGTATTCACTAGATATTGCCCCGTTTGATTATCATTTGTTCCGAATGATGGCACGTAACCTGCCTGAGCTGCCCTATCATTCATATGATAATATCTTAAAATTTGTCGACACAAGTTTAGCCTTAAAAGACGTGCCCTTTTTTCCGACGCGAAATTTGAATTCTGCCAGAAAGATGGAACATAGTAGTGTCTAGTAAGAGATAAAACTTTCACTGACATGTTGTTTAATAAGTTTTGGAAATAAAACATACAGTCAGACAGTTAAGGGCCATACGTGATACAAACTTTGGGCAATCATGTCTCGAAAGACTGAGCAGAAGATTTTCCCGCAGTAGATTGGCATTGCTTTCTGCGTTAGACTGGTTATCAGCCAAGGCTAGACAACCCAATCTGTCCTATTATTTAACTCATAACTAGAGGAAAGAGGCGGATTAATACATTTGCCGAAAGTATTTGTGCTTAAGTGAATGCAAGGAATCCAACTGGAATTCGAACTCGGCCCCCCGACTTTCGTTCCGAGTCGAAATCCACTGCACCACAACGCAAACCTAATAAAACATTACTTTTCACGAAATATCAGTTAGAACTTTTTCAAGCTCCTAATATATATATATATATATATATATATATATATATATATATATATATAACACCTGTGTAGAAATTCACAACACCGAATTAAGTAATGTAATGGCATTGAAATATTAACAAATACGTTGAAAATTGTTTTTAGCGTTCGATTTATGCAGGTTTGAAGAAGAAAAGTTGATCTTGAACCGTCTTTTTTTAAAATTAATGCGTCTTAAACATCAAAATAAGGTCAATATTTCCAGTGATAATCAGGATCCGTGCTTGCTTTCATCACTTTCTTGACTGCAATAAATATTTTTGTGCTTTTTGCAATACTTGTAAGGTAAATATTTCTTTTTCTCAGTTTGATACATGAGGAATTATTAATTATTTATCGGTTCATTCAAACTACTGTTTTTATCTTGTTTGTGATGATCACTTCGATGTTATCGTAATCAATAACCGTCTCTGTTTTTAACGCCAAACTATTGATTCAGTATACGAATCGTGAATTCTCGCGTTCTTTTTGGCCTGTGCTAAGAATTGACTGATTTGTTTCTGACGGATTATCAACATATTTTGGGTTATTCTAAGTCTCAACATATTTTCGTATACAGCAACCGGTGTACGTAATCAGTCCATCTTAGTACTGACCGAGGTCAATACTGCTTAACTTTGATGATTAAAGGAAAACCGACAAGACTTTTCATTCAACCCGTGCGAGGAAAGATATCTTATTATATAATTTTTATTTATTAATCATCACTTAGAATTGATGTTTTCTTTGTTTTATTGTAGCGTGTGTTCTCTCGCTCTCTCTCTCTCTCTCTGCTATCATTTGATTGTCTTTGGCCAATCAAAGGACGTGAATAAGTACTTAGCAGGTCACGTATTTGGATAGAACCACATACCCATTTTTTAGGTGTTAAGAAAAGTTGAAAAAGGTCATAGTTCAGTTTGCTATTTCCTATCCAATGAGAATCTAAAATCTTAATTTTAACACCGGCTTGTAAAATTTGCCTTGGTTTATGTTTTCCAAAATGTTTTTAATCATTCTAATCCATTGTTGCGGGTTTGAAATTTTACTCTTTGCATTTCAGTTAATTGTTGGATGATACAGGATTTTTGTCCTATAAATATCTGCAGCCTACTTGAACGAAATTTATGAAAAATCATAGTAAAAACCAGAAGCATTCACCGCAAGAAGAATTAATTAGCCATAGTTAAGAGAAATTATTTACTCTTAAATAGATGACAGCTGAAATTTCACTCATTATGCATTGAATAATATTATAGACCTACGTTCAATAAATACAACCGATACCAGAAGGTTTCATAGTACAAAACCTGAAATGATCGCTCTATAAGAATGAAAACGATAAAATTATGTTACTATTGCGATTAAAATAAAAATATCTTTTGCAAAAACATTCTAATTCATCCTGGGCATTTTCTGTATAAAGAAACTGTGGCATTAAAATTAGAAAGCAAATTGAGATGGTCAATGCGCCTTCTCAAAGTTAAGCAATTTATTATAAAACATGAAAATTTCGTTTGAAACAAATAGATAAGTATGGTTCCATTATTTAAATCCGATCATCCTATATGTTTTTGTCTTTTATTCATCAAGATGATTGTTATTCCAGCAGCAAAAGAAGTAGCAATTCCATTGTATGTCATACATAAAGTGGGACGTGGAAAGTGAATGCTGAACAATTTCATCAGAGATAAAGAAGAGACTTGAAACGACAGAAATGTGCTTCTACAGAAGGATGCGGACATGAAAAATGTATAAAACACTTGAACAACGCGAAAGTTTTAGAGAAAAAGGAAACAAAATTGACACTTGTACAAAACATCAGGTCGAAAACATCATTTAGTAAAGATAATAAAATAACGGTTATATTAATAATTGCCAAATTTAGGACATTGCAGAGAGTCAATTACTGAAATGACATAGGAAAGAGAAATTATTAAATAAAATGAGAGTATCGATTAAATGACAATGCAAGATTTGAATCTTCATTACTTAACGTATAGACCAATAATATATAGCACACATTTTCGTAATAAAAAAATATCGTAAATAATCAGGCCGGTAGATATAAATATAAAAATACTGTTTAATTAAAAACAGAATATCTACTTAAATACGAGTATCGGTAAAAATAATGTTCAAAATAATTCATTACAAATTGTCGGTTGCTTATAACCAAGTTTCGTTAAAATTCGTTAATTTCCGTAACATGTTTACATTTGTTGACATTACGATACATTTCATAGCAGATATGTTTGTTTACGGTGAAATCGAAAATTGTGTTATATAAGCATGATAAAAACCTTGTCTGATCAAGAGGCTATTCATGGTCGAGTGGTCAAGACGGTACCATCTCAAATGGTATGCCACTCCTATGTACTAGGGGTCGCAGGTTCGAATCCTGCTGGATATCACACATTTTCGTAATAAAAATTTATCGTGAAATAATCAGGCCGGTAGATATAGGTGTAAAAATACTGTTTAATTAAAAACAGAATATCTACTTAAATACGAGTATCGGTAAAAATAATGTTCAAAATAATTCATTACATATATATATTGTGCGTCAGTCTGTGTTATGTGGCCTCGGTTCCTGGGCTGGCAGTTGAACCAGTATTTTTCGTCTGTTGTGTGTGGGAGACTGCCGATTTTATCTCTGGGTGGGTTGATTTTATATCCCCTTTTCGAAAATGTTCATTTTCGTGATTGATATATATGGACAGCCGTGTGAAGTCATTTATTTCTGCATTCGGTTGTTATGAAGGAGTTCATTCAATCCTATGGTGCACGCGATGTCTTCTGCGAATTGCCAGGCAAAAAATGTCCGGTATAATACAATATATGCAAATATTTTACTTTTTTTTCAACAAGAAACCACGTATATTTACCCTGGCTGGACTCGCAATTAAAGCACTTTCAAGACTTTTGTATTATCGAATTATTCGTTCTTTAAATGGAAAAACCTATTTCATGTTAAAATTGCGGTCAGTTTTTTCTACGCTGAACAACCAATGCGTTCTGTATGTTGTTTATGTAAATACATCTTTTGTGTTTATATAGTCTTTTGCTTAATCTTGAAATTTCTCCAATATATTCTTTTTGACGGTTTTTTCTGTTCGTATTTGATTTCGAATGAGCATTTTAATTACCTCAATACGTTGCCTGGAAGATGAGTACAATCTCAAGAAGACGTGAATATCTTTCGAATTTTGAAAACTGCAATACTTATAAAAATAACATTTCAATAAAAAATTGAGATTTAATTTTTAATCTTGAAAAGACAAACATCGCCTGAAGGTGTTACAATCCTGAGAATGAGACTGACTATTTCGCCTGTAGGTATTACGAAATTAATGAGGTATTTATACCAACAACGGCTTTGCACAATTGAAAAAAAGTTTAGTTTTATGTAGGTTTTCATAAAATGTTGCCAAAGTTTTTTAGGCATTTCCTCTTTTGTTAACGCTCCAGGTACCGAGTAATGTACTCAAAATTACTAATTTAATGAAGTCACAGTAAGAACAAAAATAAGACATTATATATTCAGAACTTAGTACACTGACAAACATGATGTGCTTAGTAAATTTAATGAACCAAATAAAAAATTTCATATTTTGTTTGCTATAGAATAAATTGTTCCGAGATTTTGACATTTTGAGATAACTACAAAATCTAAAAAAAAAAAAAGAGGCAGAAACGAAAAATCTCACAATTCTTCAGGAATTTTATCAGTAAACATTGATTATTCAGACCACACATTATCTATCTATCTATCTATCTATCTATCTATCTATCTATCTATCTATCTATCTGTCAATATAAATAAATAATCTGCTGACGACTGGATGCGACAATATTCATTAAACCTTTTGAGTAGAGTGACAGCAAAAATATACGCGAATTATTTATATATTATTGTTTTTACCCCCTACATATATATATATATATATATATAGATAGATAGATAGATAGATAGATAGATAGATAGATAGATATGTGTGATGAGAGGAAAAAGATCAGACTTATTAATGGTAAAACAATAAATAGTTGTGTCATTAGCGTAGATTCCAAGTTGAGAGCTGATGTCATCAGAGAGTTTGTTAATGAAAAACTAAAAAGCAAATAAAAATCACATATAGGATCCCGTGGAACATCTGAAGGTCATAATAATTTTCTCGACTGTCGATTAGTTGTCATAATCTCATTGTCTGCGATGGTTGTTACTGCAAGGAAGCGCACAAAGATTGTAGTGCTGCACGAATTGGCAAGCCTTAGAGACAGATCACTGAGTTTGTTGCTGTCAGCCTTTCTGCTACCAGTTGTATCATGAACATAAAGAAACTAACTTGATACACCAATACGAAATGCAAAGAAAAATCTGGACGGAAGAGAAAAATAACGAAAAGAGACGATGTATACGCGATCAAGAAAAGTGTGAAAGATCCTAGGAAGACAATATTCATTTTGTTCGAATTAATTTGCGCAAGAGTGTAGTCGCCATCATTAAAATGAGAATCAACAATCATTAATTTGTTGTCAGTAATGTTCAAGATTTAAAATAATCCTTAATAGATGAGCTCAGAGTATGTTAGGGAGAGTGGTAACTGTGATTTAATATATATTGGACACAATGATTATGAACTGACAATGAATATCACTGGTATTCTTGAAAATCAGGAGCGTCTTATTTAATTAGCAAGGCATAAAAAGAACAAGAATTGCAAAACTATTATCCATTTCAGGACATCAGTCAGTCAGTTAAGTGACATACTTGATACACGCTTGGTCGATCATGTCTCTTTCGAGACATGACTGACTGGGTAGAAGATTATCCCACAGTAGGTTTCCAATGCTTTCTGTGGTAGACTAGTTGCCAACCAAGGCTATGGAACCCAATTTATTTTGTTATTTACCCTATAACTGGAGGAAAGAGACGGATCAATACCTTTCCCAAAGGTATTTGTGAGTAAGGAAATGTAAGGAATTCACACTCGACTCCCCAGTGTAATATAACAATCTGGCCCCACCCGAGGAAGGCTGATGCAAGCGAGGGTGTTTCCGGTCGTTGAAAGGAACGGATGTCGTTTGACCTTATTTCCGGCAGCAGCGGAAATAACTACAGAGGCAAACAGAACAGGTGTCTCTGAGAATTACGTGGGCGTGCGTGGGCGAGGCAAAACCGGAAGAAAAAGTCCCGGTTCTGGAAGATTATAAAAAGACCTCGGCACACGGATTCGCCAGTAGTAGTAGAGGAGCAACAGAGATCGGCCGGTGAAGAGAGAGACACAACAGATAAGACTAAACTCCCGTCAACCCATTAGAAGCGTGCTCTCTCAATTCTCTGTTCCCTATGCTACACGGTTCATCGTCATTAATAAAAATATAACTTTATATTTTTATATATATGCGTGTTTGTTGTTTGTCGATATATAACACCCAGTTTCTTGTTCCGATGCGATATCCACTGCAGTCCGGACATATGTTTTCCTAAAAATGAAAATAACTAATTCTATATTTGATGTGTCAATAGACTTGGGAACTAAAATAGATATCTACAAATTGCAAGATTCTGAAAGAAGATCGTATAGAAAGCCCACAAAATCACAAAATCTTGACCTAAACAAGAAAAGAATGGAACAGTTCGTAAAACTGTCAAATTTGTAGATAATACCTAATATGTTTTTTTTTATTTATAAAGAAATTGACGTTTTTTATTTGACGTTTTTATATTTGAACTTAAAAATCCTTTTACTTAATGTTAACCCGACGTGCTCCCGCGTAATTCATGCTAATACTATAAGGGAGATAAATGAAAAGATTTCATTAAGGTTAGTTAACATCAGAGAATCTTTACGGATATTTATAAGCTGCTGCTGCTTCTTCTTCTTCTTCTTCTTCTTCTTCTTCTTCTTCTTCTTCTTCTTCTTCTTCTTCTTCTCCTCCTCCTCCTCCTTCTTCTTCTTCTTCTTCTTCTTCTTCTTCTTCTTCTTCTTCATGATTTGCCACAATAAACTGTCCTATCTACTACATAATAATTTTGTCTTTGTCTTCCCTCTCCTAAATTCTGCCCTAACATCCATTTACTCAAAACTGCTAGATTGTTTGTGCTTTGATTTTCACTTTAACTCTATCCTTTAATCTGGCATGTGAGTATCACAATTCCCAATCCCTCTTTCTTCATTGTGTTCTTTTTTATAATTATTTCACTTGAAGCCAATAGGGAAAAGAATTAAGATGCAAGAAATTACTGTGAATAAAAGTAACTGATGAAACATTAATGAGGAGAGTGTGTAATAAAGAGAACAGTATTCAGGGAGGCAGATGATGACGGTTGATATTGCATTTCCATTTTTAAACATCGTAATTGATAGGGAATCAAGAAGGGTTCCTCTTAGTAGAAGTTAATTACCTCCCCTTAGAAAAGATGATAACGCAAAATACAATTAATTTAATTGTATTCTTTTTGTTTAAAAAGGCACGCGGAATTTCTGAATTAAAATGGCGATGAACTGACACGAAGGTGAACGTCATTGATTTCAGTCCATGCAATCATTGCTGATATGTGAAACGAAATAAATAAAAGATGTTTATTTAAGTGTTAAAATAAATTTGTTATTTTTTTCATTCGCTTCCTTTTCATTCCAACATTCTTTTTATTCGCTTCCTGTTCAGCCCAACAGCCTTGGATATAACGTTTCCACAGGTGAGAAGTGCGAGAGAAGAAACCATTAGAATAGTAAATAACTGTAGCAATATTAACATTAAAATAATATGATCTAAGTACCAGTTTATATCAAAAACCTAAATCCAGAAAGTTGAGCAACCAAGGCAGAGAACAGATGGAGATAATAGCCATGAAAACTTTTATAGAAAACCACTGGAAAGCAGTAATTGGAAAAGTTTATAAAATGTATTGTCTGGAGAATATATTTTTACTATTTGAATTTCAATTTTGGTTAAGATTTGTGGGTTTCTTTCTTTTTTAATAATCAGATCACCCCAAGCAAGGCATTTTACTGCCACTGTTTTGCATAAGTTACATAAGATGAAACTCATGAGAAAGAGTGACAAGATATAATGGGTATTAGGAAGTGGGTAAGAGAAAGATGAGAATACTGATGAGAGCGGAGAAAGAAGCATGAGAGAGAGAGAGGCAAGTTAATGAGATAGGAGATGTGTATTGACTTTACATTTACATTCTTGGAGATTGTAGCTGTCGAGGAAGCAAGTAAAAGGGAATTCCACAGGTTGGAAATGCGAGAAAAGAAGCCGAGAGAGTAGAATTTGCGTTTATGCTTTAATGGTTTCACAGTAAAAAGGTGGACTAAAATATTCTTTATGCAAGTTTAAAACAATATACAAGAGTACCAAAACCTCTAAGTTTATGCAAAATATAAAACAAATGTTGCTATCATCAGGAGGATTAGAAGAAGATTTTTAAAGAATTATATAAAAAGTTATTTATTATTTGTCTCAAAATTGATGTATGTTTCTCTTGGTTTTCTTTGATTTAAACTTGAGATGATTTGATTCTTGGAAAGACGTAGATGTTGTTGATAGATTTATAAAGAGACGAACAGCCACGAATGTCCGAATTGAAATTTTCTTGCGACTCGATCAAGTGAATTCCTGAACAGTGCACTCTACAGTGGTTGGGAGGTGACGGAAGAATTACTTTATGTGTCTACTGAATGGTAAATATTTGGACATTGCTTATTGACAGACTGAAATATCGATCCAGAGAGGCACACATATGTTAATATGGATTAAGATCGCTTCATTCCTCTCGCTGCTGCGTTCTTTGAGAAGTCTTTTGTTGCGTGATGAAAGAACAGGTTGTCATCATTTATGAAGTGAAATTGGCGTTCATGTTTGCTTTTTCACTGGAAACCGGTTGAGTGCGTTCATAGGTTTGCCAGCCTTCTTTTAGAGTCATTAAATATAAGATTATACTTGTGTGTTCTGATCGTGTGTCTGACACAAGGTTATTTAATACGCTGAACGAAATTGACCTTTATTCGATTCTTCTCATGTTCCTTTCAGACGTAAGCAATCATGGCTCTCCAAAATTGATCTTTTAACCTCTAAACAATGTTTGTCCCCTGCAAATTGTGTCGTCTATTTGCAGAACTCATTCTTCATGATGTTCTTCGATTCTCTCTTTATATGTTATGAGTGTGAATATTTTTCAAGTCCTTTTCTCCTCGTTATACTTTCCAGAAATATCAACTGTTTTTTTTATCCTGGGAACACATGTTTCGTTGTTCTTGTTTTCCTCAAACCGTAACCCTCTCTCAAAGGTTTCGTCCATGGTATCCTAAGCATCCTTCTCTAGAACCATGTACATTTTATCTGGAGGAAATTCTTTAGCATTCACGAGTATATTGAAGGATTGATATTATATAGCAATTCCTCGCTCTTCTTTTTGTTTGTAATGAATTCTCTGTTTTTAACAATTTTCCTGTTTTCTGGAGGGTATATTGCAGATAACTAACGAATAAAACAGTGCCCAGTAAGATGGAAAGTTTAGGCATTTACAAACTAATTATTTATCCAGCAAAAATGAACCGATTATTTTACATATTACTGGGCTACCGTTTGAAGATTCAATCAGTAAAGTGCCTTACTTGATAGACACTTGGTCAATTATGTCTCGAGAAAGAGGTGATTGACAAGGCTGATGATTTTCCGGCAGTAGATTGCCATTACTTTCTGCAGTAGACTGGTTGCCAACCAAGGTTATAAGAATCAATCTGTCCTGCTATTTAACGCGTAGGTGGTGAGAGAGGTGACATATTCACACTTTTCCTAAGGGTTTTTGCGCGTATGTGAATGTAATGAATTCAACTGGGATTAGAATTCGGTTCTTCGATTTCTCGTTACAATGCACCACATCACGCATCGTTTGAAGAGTACGTGGGGGCTTTTTTTAATATAGTTTCGATTAAAGATTTCTACGTGCATTTTAAAAGTTCTATTGTTGAGTAGTAAACTACAGACAGGACATGGAGAGCAGTACGGATAATGTAATTTTAGGATATATGCCGAATAATGTAATGTTTCGAATTAGCATCAATGCGTTGAGAAAGAAATTAATTTATTTCGTAATGAGTTAACTTGGGAATTACAGGTGGTTACTTTTTCCATGCAATCCACTGAAGACTCGTCTATTTTATCTAGAGTGTTTGCGAGCAAAACTGACTCATTACACAGAACTCAAAGTACGTAGTTATGCCTCTCATGAAGATAATCGGTTAAAATTATTGAAGTGTCGCCACTTTTAACTTAACGTCTTAGCTTCTGACGATCCACATTGTTTCAACAGCCTTTAAAATCACCTCAGACAAAAAGAATAAATATTTTAAAAAACCAGTATAAGCTATACAAAACATTCATCGTGAGTATTTTATCTTTCAATAAATGATTCTTAATAAATAAAATAAAAATTTGGAAAAATAATATCTCTAACTTTATGCTAAATATTGTAATGAACTTTATTCTTATGCTACATAAATTTTGTAAATTTAAATACAATACTAGATTGGTAACTAGGTTTTATCATTTTATAGATGAACTGGTTAGATGTAAGAGTAAGTTGTATGCTAACAGTTTCTTCTCTTGCACTTCTAGAAATTTCTTCCTTGCTTCTCAGTCAACACTGACCTTAAAATCGTTAACTACTCTCTCTTGATGCCACTTTTAATATTCTCGCTTCTTACTGTTTTTCCTTTTCTTTTTCTCATTTTATCACACTCAAAGATTCTTTGTCTTTAATAGATTCATTGCCTTGTTAATAGTGAAATGATTAAAAAATATGTTTTTTACAGTATGTATGAAAATCAATTGGATTAAAAATTGGATTAAAATTTGGATTAAATTGGATTAAAAATTGATACTCACAAGGCAGATGAAAGGCAAAGGTGACCGTGGAAAATAAATATTTTTTTTAATCGTTTGTCTCCAAGCAATGCGTAATGCCACTGATGCACAAGGGGTTACATCAGAGAAAAAATTATATTGGAGGAAAGTAAAGAGAAAGACGAACCAGTATAAATACGAACTTCTATAAATACTTTCATGGCTTCTGCTCCGATGAACTTAGATCACTGGTGCCCCCTAAATACGAATTTGAACGAGATACTAGATTAGCAACTAGATCCTTCCCTTTTACAGTGAAACCGATAAAATGCAGCCGTAACTTCTACTCCAACAGTTTCTTTCCTCGCACTTCCCGACTGTGGAATTCTCTTCCACACGATTGCTTCCCCGACGGCTACAATCTCCAGGAGTTTAAATGTAAGGTCAATAGACACCTCCTAACACACTAACCTGCTCCTATTCTATCAAACACTCTTCCCATCTGCCTAACCCTCATCCTCGCTATCCTTACTCATCTGTCACCTTCCTCCTGACATTTCCTATGTCTAACCACTCCTTCTCTTTACCTTCCCCTGTGTAGCCCCATGCGCAATAGTGGCAGTGGAATGCCTTGCTTGGGGTGAGATGATTAAAAAAAAAAAAAAAAAAAAAAGAATATTTTTTTATTTACGTCGGAAAAAATAAAGAAAACAAAACATTTGTCTACAAAATGTAAAGTTGCCTATATTTATTCCGTTTAAGATGTTTTTGCCTAAAAGTTTGTTTTTTTTCAAGTTTGGAAATGGAATATTCAATTCTCAGTTATTTAAAAGGAAGAAGGAATTGTATGTAAACTTATTTATAATTGGAACTTAGTCTGTGTGTGTGTCTGTGAGTCCGTTACCTATAGACTCCGAAACGAAAAGAGAGGCAGCAAAAGTAACACTCATATTACCCCGACAAATGCTGCGAAAGATATTTACTTACCATAGCACATCAACTACCTCATGAGTTTTATTAAAATTACTAGCAGTATAGCCAGGCGTTGCTCGGGTGTAATGAAAGCTTTCAAACTAATTCATGGTCCTGGAGCTCAGATTCTTTGGACGTTGGCACGAAAGACGAAAAATCAATAGTTGTTTGCAGTTAAAGCGAAACCGAAGACTGAAAGAAAAATGAATGGATGTAAGTCAAATTTTGATTTTCTAGTATCGATATCAAATGTTTTTTCGTTGTAAACTGAATTTAACATCAGGAAGAAAATGAAGTTTCTGGGAAATGTAATGAGGAAAATAGGGTTTGGCGAATATGATATTCACAGGACAGTGAGTGAATGAGTGGCAGAGGAAAGCAGCCCAAGAAACATTTCATAGGTTTGAGTATTTGGTTGGGGTAGCGTGCTTTAGGAGAGATATCTAGGGAAAAATATGAAGATTGACAAAGGCCAAGAGCAATTGGAAGACATGATTGCCTACATCTTGAAGGTTCACCCGACATGAAAATGAAGTTTTCAACTAATGTCGAAGAATCTAAACTGTCTATCAAATCTATAGCTAGGAGTGATCAGATCATATATTTTCCTACATTTCTTCGAATATAAAAGCTTAGAATTCGAATTCACCTGCCGCCGATTCCTTGTTCTGAGCGCTATCCATCTACTGTTTCCACTTAAATATTCCCATCATCACTAGAAAATAATTTACATCTTTTTGGTTAGATTAAATGCTGTGATGTGTGACTGCCAAATATATATTCGATGAGAAAAGGTAGGAAATTGGTTTAGAAAGATTAACGTAAATATCTGGGAGTATAAACTATTTTTTCTGTGTCATTCCATTTCAGGATTTCACAAAGTTTTACAGCCAATCTCAAACAATCAGAGAGGCTGAGTTCGAATTCCAAATGATTGTGTTGCATTCACTTACGCGCAAATATCCTTGGGAAAGGTATTAATTAGTCAGTTCTCCCTCCACCCATGACTTAAATAAGAGTAATATAGGCGGTATGTGTGAGTATTATTGTGTTATCGACTAAAATTCTATAAAATCTATATATGCAATATTCAATAAATCTAATCTTATTTATAAATGGAACTTTTTCTGTGTGTGTGTGTGTCTGTGTGTGTGTGTCCGTTACCTATAGACTCCGAAACGGCTGAACCGATTTTCTGGAAAATTTACACAGTTGTACTATAAGCGTCTGCAAGTGTTCTTAGCTAGGTTTTGTGTCGAGGTACTCCCGATAAATATCGAAAATCGATAATCAAAAGAATCAGGTTATAGAAAGAGGGGTCCGATTTTAATCAAATTTGATACACTCATAAACAATGACATAAGAAACGATATTCAGAAGTTTCAAGGTTGCAGTTCTAGCCTTGGATGACTTATTTGACTCCGACATTGGAAATCGATACCCCGATATCCTACCGGGTCTGATTAAAATCAGTCTCAGCCATGATACCATTTATTCAATGGACTGATTTAGCCTTCAAAATTCAATTTACGACGAAAAAGACTTATTTGATATCGATACCAGGAAATCAAAATTTGACTTACATCCATTCAATTTTCTTTCAATCTATGGTTTCACTTTAACTGGAAACAACTATTGCTTTTTAGTCTTTCGTGTCAACGTCCAAAGAGTGTGCGCTATATGACCATAGATTAGTTTGAAAGCTTTCATTACACCCGAGCAACGCCGGGCTATACTGCTCGTAATTACATAAACAAACACTTGTTAATAATGGATGTCCTAACTCCGTCATTGATCAACAAATTAAAATGTATCTGAAAAGTACTAATGATAGATTCATTAATGTGCAAATAGGATCCTGAGGGAAAAAAGTCTTCCTGGCTCACCACAGTAAACCAACATTTCTTGCAGTTGATGTAGCTATGGATTCAATTTATTCAATCCATTTGAGGTCATCAGAGAGAGAGAGAGAGAGAGAGAGAGAGAGAGAGAGGGGGGGAGAGAGAGGGAGGGAGAGAGAGAGAGATGCAAAGTGACGCTCTCTAGTCGACTAGTGTCATCCATCCTAATCTTAGGAACAATAAGTCACTATGGTGGTTAAAGAAGAGCATCTTCGTTTTGGAGGTCATAACATGTACTAGCCAATACCTATACAATTCTATCACAAACTGGGGGCCCTTTGAAAATGCAGTAGCCTGGTTTACTTTGTCAACGTTAGAAGACGTCTAACAGAGATGCTCATAAATGGTGCTGTTATCTGCATAGATGCAACTATGGAATTAATTACATCAGGAAGATCATTAATGAATATGAGAAAAAATTTAAGACGTACGATAGAGCTTTGAGAGACTCCAGCTTTCATATGAAAGGATCTGGAAGCTTGATAACTCAAAACAACCTTCATTTTATGATTTGATAAAACGATTTGATTAAATCAAAGAATCGTCCATAAATACCATAGTTCTGGAGCTTGTATATAAGGCCAGCCTGCCAAACCGTGGCAAATGCTTTTGAAATATCGAAAGCAACAGCTCGAACTTTGTCGTTCTTACCAAGAGCCTAGTATATGTTTTCTCATGGTCGTTAGCACATCAGCGATAGGTTTGGCGAAACGAAAGTAATATATTTTCAGAGAGAAGTTTGTGAGTTGTGAAATGCCTAACTATTTCAGCATTGATAATAGCCTCGAATACATTTTTCAAAGAGGTAAGAAGCTAATACTGCAATAAATAAAGTAGTTAGCGGGTTTCCCAGAGTTCTTAAAAAGAAAAACTACCGAGGAAGCCTTTCAATTTGCAGAAAAGCAGGAAAGAGTGAGGCAAGAGTTAAAGAGTTTGCTGAGAACTGAAGCTAGACACGTTTCTTTAGGATGAAGGCTGGAATTAAACTTGCTTCGATTGCATTATAAGAATAAAGATTATATATATATATATTACTCATTTTATCTGCATTTCTAAGTGGAAAATGGTGGGTACTCCAGGTTGTGCGTTCTAATGCAGTGGTTATCTACTCGGAACGAGAAATCGGGGAGCTGAGTTCAAATTCCAGTTGATTTCCTTGAATTAATTTATGCGCAAATACTCTTGAGAAAGATATTAATCCGTCTTATCCTTCCATTTATGGGTTAAATAATAGGATAAATTGGGTTCTATAGCACTGGCTGGCAACCAGTCCAGCGCAGAAAGCAATGGCAACTTACTGCAGAATAAACATCTGCTCAGGCAGTTATGTCTCTTTCTAGATATGATCGCCAAAGCGTGTATCACCTATGGAATTTAACTGACTGACTTCAGACGAGCCAAGTGGGGATTTAGGTGAGAATTTGCGACTAAAGCACACGACATTGTCTATTGTTAATGTGAAGATTTCGAATTGATTGAAAAGGAAGGGATGAAGTTTCAGAACTATGGTATTTCTGAAAGATTGTTTGATTTATTTTAATCGTTCCTATCAAATGATGAAATGAAGGTTGTTTTGAGTGACAAGATTCCAGATCCCTTCTTATGAGTCTTTCAAGGCTCTATCCTTCAACTTACACTTTTTCTCATATTCATTAATGATCTCCCTGATGTAATTAATTCTCTAGTTGCATCTATGCAGATGACAGCACCATTTATGAACATCTCTGTAAGAAGTCTTCCAAGACTGAAAAATAAACCAGCAGTTTCACTTTAAACCATGCAGAGCCGCCAGCCAACTTTGAAGCCAAACTGGTGAGATTCTATACGTTGCTTAATTCTACTAGCAAACATAGCTTAGAATCATTGAAGGCACACTTACATTTATTACGAGCAGAGAAAAAATTGTGAACAGACGTGTCGGTCCTGTTAAACCGGAAGAAGTGATTCTTTTAGGCGATGGCAGCCGAACAAACAGGAGATAACCAAGGAGGTGAACTAGGCTTAAATAAAAAGAAAAAAATTAAGCCAGGATAAAAGAATTAATGTCGGCTTTCTTTCAGAAGATTAAGTGTTGAACAGGGAGACGATAAACTTTGTTTCAAAGGACATTGCATAAGAAAAAAAAAAACGGAACGTGTATGCTTGTTGATAGCTGTTCTGATGGTAGGAATTTCCTGAATGAGGGGGAGTAGAAAATTACATTTACTGATACCGCGGCATGATCAGGGTTGGCCAGAGAGCAGAGCATGGTAAGAATATAGGATAGAACTACGGAAGAGATATAGAAGAGAAGCGTGTCCATTGTGATTATTTGGGAAAAGCGGAGGGAGATCAATCACTTGCGCGGGAGAGACTGAGGGATTGAAAAGTTTAGAGTTTAGACTTCAGCAAAATAAACGTAAGATTTTTCCAGTTAATTGGATTGATGGGCACCTAAAGTCCCCGGACAAAAATACATTAGCAACTGGGAGAAATAAAAATGGCATTGTCTATATTGTCATAAATACTTTGTGAAATGCAGCAGTCAGAGAGAGAGAGAGAGAGAGAGAGAGAGAGAGAGAGAGAGAGATGCTGACATAAACACCCAAGCTAAAATTCTATGAGCTAAATTGGCTCATTTAATCAAAATACACTATGTTGGTTTCATTCGGTATGAGAATTTTCCCGGAAAAATATTTATACTGAATGAAAGTTTTCCTTTTATGATATCATATTGCTCTGGATAACAGCTATTGAGCCCTCTATACCGATATAGCATTTAATATTTAAGTAGATTTCTTGCATTATCCTTGCTATTCACGGACTTCACATTACACACACACACACACACACACACACACACACACACATATATATATATATATAACAACGATCTATTATAATAGGCAGGATATATATATATATATTTTACAGGTATTTAGACTCAATGTTTTCAACTTTATTTAGATGTTATTGAATTTACATGTTATATATATTACTCATTTCACCCCAAGCAAGGCAGTTTTACTGCCATTGGGGCACAGGAAGTTACATAGGAGGAAAGAGATGAGAAGGAGGGACATGTTATAGGAGGTGTCAGAAAGCGGGTCATGGAAATGTGAGAATACTGGCCTGATGAAAGTGGAGTATATGGAGAAACGAGAATGAAAGAGAGGATGTGAGTCAGTGAGATAGGGGATGACTATTGACCTTACATTTAAATTCTTGGCGATTGTAACTGTCAGGGAAGCAAATATACGGAAGGGAATTCTACAGGCGGGAAGTGCGAGAAAAGCTGCTGAAGGAGTAAAAGTTGCTGTTACATTTTATTGGTTTCGCTGTAAGCGGGTGAGACCTAATTGCTAATCTAGTAGCTCTAGTAAATTCGTACATAGGGGGTACCAGTAAGCTGAGTTCAATGGAGCAACAACGGTCTTTATTATAATAAAGATCAGTATGATATATTCAGCGTTTAAAGAATTATTTAAATAGAATAATCAAGACAGAAAATTGTGCTTAGAGAAGGTCTTTACTGAAAAGTTTAATAAACTGAAGTGTGTTTAGCTCTTTACTATGAAAAGAAAATCATGGAAGATTTAAATATAAAAATGAATGGTGGAAAAATAAAAAAGAACAAAAAAACGATAATATACTGAATTTAATATTTTACTTATGAATTTTCATTTTAATTTAATAAATGAACAGAACATAAACACAGATTATATACTCAATACATTTAGTTATATCACTGAAGAAAGAAAAAAGTACGATTGACATAATATTAATTGATTACTGTTCTATACACGTAGTTCTTGGTCATTATTAAAGTTCATGAGATGTCATTTCAGTCATTTAAGTGCCATACGTGATACACGCTTTGGGCTATCATGTCTCGAAAGAGACATGACTGACTGGGCAAAAGATTATCCTGCAGTAGGTTGTCATTGGTTTCTGCGGTAGACTGATTGCCAGCCAAAGCTATAAAACCCGATCTGTACTGCTATTTAACCCATAACTGAAGGGAAGTGACGGATTAATACATTTGCCAAAAAGTATCTGTGCGTAATTGAATGCAAAGAATTCAACTGGAATTCGAACTCGGCTCCCGCCGATATCCACTGCACCACAACGCCTGATTCATTGATTCTTGTTGTTTTGTTATCTATCAGCGTTCGTGGCCGCATGACAAAATTCCATCTAATAATAAAGTAAATGCGATTTAAAAGTTATTTATCTGTAAGCGACCAATGCGATTGGCGTATTGGATAATCTTAATCCTGATTGCTAAAGAAAGCGTTATATTTGTTCATCCTCTAAAGAATAGTTGGGAAAATAGTTGAATAGTGTTTATATGACTGCTTAACACCAATAATTATAATTAAAAAAAAAGACAACATAAATATTGTCCATATATTAACCGAGTGATGATGACGTTCGAAAGTACTAGGTTAACATATACAATATTTGTATAAATATAATTTTGAAATAAAAAGCCACATTAGAAAATATGAGAAAATACAATAGAAAATCTGCAAGACTAAGTTGTGGTTAACATTTAATACAACGTGTTTAAAAAAAAGGATGCTGCCTAAATACACGTATTATATATATATATATATATATATATATATATATATATATATAGTAATCCGCAAACATTTCTGTTTCGCTGTATCCCAGCTCATCAGTAGGGTTAGACAGCCGATTGTTTTTTACCAAGGATTGAAACCCGAGAGAATTGACGTCAATCGACGATTCTACCTCTAAGCTACGGGCGCTTGGTTGAATGAGGCAACCTTTTAGCGTGTATACTATCATTATACACGCCTAATGGCCGAGAGTGTTCTAATTCATTGCTGAATGAAAGATATATATATATATATATATATATATATTTCGTTCATATACATAAGCATTGTGGTGCGATGGATATCAGAGAGCTGGTTTTTAATACCAGTTATATTCACTGACGGGCAAATACCCTTGAGAATGTTATTTATCAGTGTCTTTTTTCACAAGTTATAAGTTGAATAGCAGCAAAAATTGTGTTCTATAGCCTTGGTTGGTAACAAGTCTACCGCAGAAATTATTGCCGACCTACTGGGTAAAAGTAAAATATCACTTACGAAACAAGATCGCCAAAGTGTTTATTACGTATGACACCTTTCTGGTATCCGATACGTCTAGATTACTGTTATCTAAAGCTGTCCCTTATAAATAGAGGGAACACCTCGCAAGAGGTCACTCGGTGTTCCCCGAGAAACAGCGATTAATAGGCTAATGCATTTTGTTTAACTTTCTTGTTCATAATCTAAACATATTTATAAATGGAACTTTATCTGTGTGTGTTTCTATGTGTGTGTGTCCGTTACCTATAGACTCCGAAACGGCTAAACCGATTTTCTTGAAAATTTACACAGTTGTACTATTAGCGTCTGTTCTTAGCTAGATTTTGTGCCGAGGTACCCCCGATAAATATTGGAAATTGATTATCGAAAAATCGGGTTATAGAAGGAGTGGTCCCATTTTAATAAAATTTGATACACTCATAGACAATGACATAAGAAACGATATTCAGAAGTTTCACGGTTGCAATAGTGAAGTAAATCGATAATATATATATATATATAAAAGGCAAGATGTTTGCGTGTGTGTGTCTGTTTATTTACCTGTCTGTGTCTATTTTTTTCAGCCCCTTATTTTTTTGGTTTTTGCTTCAGGTTTAGCTTTAAGAATGTATAATTGTAGTCCTTAGTCCCCCCCCATGATACCATTTACTCAGAGGACTTATTTAGCCTTCAAAATTCAGTTTACGACGAAAATACCTATTTGATATCGATACCAGGAAATCAAAATTTGACATACATCGATTCATTTTTCTTTCAGTCTACGGTTTCGCTTTAACTGGAAACAGCTATTGCTTTTTAGTCTTTCGTGCCAACGTCCAAAGAGTCTGAGCTCCACGACCATGGGTTAGTTTGAAAGCTTTCATTACACCCGAGCAACGCCGGGATATACTGCTAGTTACTTTATAAATCTAAAATTATTATTGAGGTTATTGAGAAAATCCAAAGAACTATCTGCAGTTTAATCGATGTTGACTTGGCATCTTGACTTCATTCACTTTCTCACCGGCGGTATTTGGCTTTCCCCCGTGTTTTCTACGCTTATTTGTCTGGCAACTTTTGTCACTTGCTTTTTTCATTGCTGTCCCGAAATTTAACCGTACTCTTAAACTGGCATCTCTGTCTCACCTTTTCATCGTTAAAATTGTTATATGTAACGGCCTCTTCTATTCTAAAACTTTCTTTCTAGCACTTCGCCCCTTCAAATAATTACTATCCTTAAAAATTTAAATGCAAAGTCAATTGCCATCTTCTATATCCTTGAATCCTATTCATCTTTTATTCTTTTCTTCAGCATTCCCTGTACCCTGTTTTTGGGTCACGTTTTGCTTTGGGTGGAATGATAAAAAATAACGTTAAAAACATCAATCTGTTGTAATTAGTTTTAATTTACAAATATGATAAATTATGTAGCTCATCAATAATGCTGTTTCAAGTCTCTGAATAAAATCTGGCATTTTCTTAGTAAAAAATCCTAAACGTTCTGAGCTGCTGTTTGACACCTGGTTTTTAAGAACACCCAGTACAATTATGGACGTAGAGATGCCCAGAAATAGACACGAAAAACCTACTCGACTATATAAATACCTGAATGTGATTCCGGAATGCAGTTGTTCACTGCAACAATTATCCAAATATCGATTCCTGAAACAATCACCTCTCGGTTATATATATTTGAACGACGTCAACCGTCAGGAAAAGTATAAGAACAGTGTGAAAGAGGAAGATGGGGAATAAACCAGAAGCAGAAACTCCAAATTGGGCACACTAAAGAATCGTTAGTGACATCAGGAATGACATCATTCTAAAAGAAAAAAAGACATAAAATGAGATATGTGTGGATCAGAGATGAAATATTCGGTATGATGCAATAGAGACAGAAAACAATGCCTACATAGGGAACGGAATACAGGAAATCTACATGAGAAATAAGGAGCAAATGCAAGATAAAAAAGAATGGCTCAACTACAAATGTGCTGAAATAGAAATATTGAGCATTTATAATAAAGGAGACATGTATAAAAATAGCACTAACATGACAAAAGATATGCTCATCAACAGGATATATAAAATCGAATGATGGAAAACTCTATTTATTAGAGACCGAGAAAATACTTCAGCGATGCGAGGAGATCTCGGATATCTCTTCCACAACAAATAAGAGCACTACACAATACACATAAATACCATCAGCGTAGTGGTATGGCCAAGGATGAATTTTAAATGATGAGTGCACTATTGAGAAACAGAAAAATTTCGTTGGAAACAAAGAACATAGTACTGGATTATTATCTGATGTCTGTTCTTTAATGTGTTGTTAGATGCTAGATAATCTTATCAAAGATGAAAGAAAAACTCGAAGCAACCGGCATGTGTTTTTACAGAAGAATCCTGGGGATATTGAGCGGTATTGTCTCTTTCGATTCAGGATTGACTACCAAAAATATTTTCCCGCAATAGGTTAACGTTTCTTTCTGCGGTAGACTGGTTGCCAGTTAGGGCCTTAATTCCCTTTGTATTCTGCTATTCAACTCAAGCTGAGAGAGATACTTCCGTATCTTTCAGCTTAGATGAATATAACGTAATTGATTTATCATTTCGAAACTTTATCCATGACGTCACACTACACATTTGCTACACAAATACAAAGCTAATAGATTTAGGATGTTCGACTCGTCTACATCTGCTCTTTAATTTTGTTTTGTCTTCACCGTCTAGACTCAACTAGATACTGTCTTTTTAACGGAATGCGTAAAGACGTCGTATAGATGTAGTTTTTGCTTTTAGATCATTAGTACTTGAACAAGAGTTATGACCGTGGCATTGTAATTGATGCCAGAAGAGAATATATTTTTCGTTCTTGACCGCAATAGTTTCAGATTTTTTTTACTATGAAAACACGCAAGAATGATCCCAGGATACGTATATTCAAGGAAAAGATCAGCAGTTTATGAAATGTGAGTTCCCATCTTCTGGTTTTCTGGTTAATTGATGACAAGCATCGTTTTTTTTCTTTTCGTGAAATTTGGTACCCAGCAACCAAAAAGATTGTGCGTTTGAGTTTTGTTCAAAGGTATACAAACGTCTGTGGGTTATTTAATGCCAAAAAGGTGGAGTTTTAAAGTATTTTGTAATGTTCCAATATAGTGAGAAGGTTGTTTACGTCAGATTCTAATGAATCTTCTTTTGTTTTTATACTTCTTTATTTTAGAAAACTGAAAATTCTTTTAGTTTTGTATTATAAATGTTTTGCTAAGTATGACTTTTTTTCCTTCAAAAATGTGTTATGGTAATATTTTTCTTTAAAAATGTATTGTTGGGAATATGTTTCCTTAAAAAACGTAAATTTTTCTCTAAACGTCTTTTTTATGCATATATGTCTATAATAGTGTATTTTTATACTTTTATAGTGTTTGGCCCCAGTTCGGGGTTTAACTATTTGCCCATAGCTGGGACCTTAACAGGTGCTACCACTCCGGGTCAGGGTGGACTTGAAGACAGTAACTAAGAGGTGGTTCCATGCTTCTCACAACCTCCCAATCCAAGGCCTTGATGCCGGATGCAGTTTAGAGTCATATCCAGGACCTCAAAAAGAGAACCATTAGCTAACTAGGTTACCTGTGATGAACACCACAGCTGGGGAGGCTATAAATTTCGCTATTTGATGACCAATTTGCAACGTTTTCATGACTGCAAATTCCAAGCCAGTTCAAAGTGGGAGAAGAGGGCTCAAATGAGGAAATGGATTCAGCGTATTATCAGGATAAAGTAAATGAGGGCTCTTTGCATTTAATGCTGTTGGTTGGTTGTTTTTGTTTAGCTACATATCGACCCCTATGGGTTATTTAGTGCCGAAATTTAACAGTTTTGTACACAATAGTAATTTTATTTTTGATGTAATAATAAGTTTAGTAATACAAGTTTTACTAATAAACGCATACATGAAGGGATAAGAGACAGGTAAATACTTTCTCAAAGATTTCGCGTAAATAAATAAAACAAACGCCATGAGAATTCGTACTGTACTTTCCAATTCCAAGCTATTATGCATTACATCACTAGCACATTCAAGTTTATAGCGACTGGTATTCTCAACCGTTTTCTCATGTAGAGACTGTTTAGGTTCGATGTTGCTTAACTTTGATGATGGTACGTGAACTAATGTTTCAACGTGATGTGGCCGTAGTCTCTTTATTGAAGTTCGTTTTGATGGGTCTCACATTTGATATTGCTAATGGTGATAGTCTCTTCTAGGAAGATAACGTGAAGCCATGAATAACACTGATGTCCTTCATCCGCCACTATTTTAGAGTATCTTAAGTTTAAACAGTCTGAAATTTAAATTCAAAATTTAAATCTTCATTTAATATATATAGTCAAAAAAATTGCAAATTTCCCTAATATGCTCAACTCAGTTATAAGGTGCCCAAGAAAAAGCAAAAAATCTTGCAATTTGTATCCAATCCCAGTTAGTCAGGATCCATTAAATTATATGAAAGCTGCAGCTACATGTTCTTATGTAGACGGATACAAAATTCAGTTACTAAAATGTATATAAAATTTAAATGTTTGAAGTTATATTTCAAGTGTTTTTATCTTAAACTGAGTCACTTTACAGTTTTTGATATAGAGATACCTGTATTTATCATTGAATATAATTCATGTCAAAATTGAATGAGCAAAATAAAATAAAAATTAAAGGATATTACATTTATGGAATAACCTACATTCGTGGCGGCATTCATTGTAAAGTAATGATGTTTACAATATATCGCGAAGTGCTTTGCGTAAAGGTTATGAAAGCACTAAAAATTTGCTAAGTAGAAAAATAGAAATCGGTAATAGAATCTTTTTACTCCACACTAGAGAAGGCCAAGACTCAATGTAAAAACCAAGAAATCAGGATCATCATGGGAGATTTGAATGCCAAAGTAGGCAAGAAGAGGAAAGAACGATAACGGGAAACTTTGTTTTAGGAATCCGCAACGAACAAGGAAAACAATGGGTGCAATGGTGCATGGCAAATAACCAGGTAATAAGTAACACCTGGTTTCAAGAACACACACGACGTCTATAGACACGGAGAAGCCCGGGAGGTGAGACAAAAAACAGATAGACTACATAACCATTAACAGAAGATTCAGAAATGCAGTGGTTCAAAGCAAAGCATATCCAGGTGCTGATTGTGGAGGTGACCACGACCAAGTCAACTACAAATTAAAAGTGAAACTCTGGAGATTGAAGAAGCCTAATGCCGAACCAAATCTGATATACAACGCACTTGTTGATGACCTCAAACTAAAGAAAGAATACACTAACAGCGTGAAAACCAAATACAAAGAACAAACTAGTAAAGGCACCCAAAATGGGACTCGCTAAAGGAAACAATACTGACATCAGTAAACAACATTTCCCCAAAAGAAAATAGGTGCAAAAAGAAAAACGAGTGGATGACTGAAGAGATTCTGGAAATTATGCAAAGGGGGCAGAAAATGATATCAAGACATGAATTGGATTACAGGGAACTACACAAAGAATTAAAAAGAAAATGTAGACAGACTAAAGAGAACTGGCTCAATGACAAATGTGTAGAAGTAGAGAAATTGACCAGGAATAATAGAGCAGAAATGCATAAGGAAATAAAAGAACTGACAGGACAAAAAACCTGATCTTCAACAGGATGTCTACAATTTAATGATGGAACAATCATTTTGGAGAAAGAGGAAATATTCCAACGATGGGAAGAATATATAAAAAATCTTTTCCACAAGAGAGAGCAACCAATAACACCCAAAGATGAGGATAGACCGGAAATATTAAAGACTGAAATGGAATCTGCAGTAGCCAAACTGAATATAAACAAAGCAACGGGACCAGACGGCATAGTAATAGAGCTACAGATAGCCCTGGAAGAATTTGGTGTAGAAAAAATTACTGAAATACTAACTGAAATTTATAGTAGTGGAATGCGAACTCCACAGAACCATTAGTTTAATGAGCCATATAACAAAACTGATCGTCCGAAACCTGATGAACAGAGCGAGAAGCAGAATCAGGCAGAGATAGGTCAAGTACAGTGTGGTTTCTTTAAAGACACGGTAACAAGGAATGTCATATTTATGATTAGGATGCTCTCCGAAAGGACAATACAAATGAAGAAGGACTTATAATTGTGCTTAATTGATTATGCGAAGGCGTTTGACAAAATCCGCTACAAAGAGCTGATGGAGATGATCGGCAGCCTGAACATATTTGGGAAAGACTTGAGAGTAATAAAGAATCCTTACTGGCAGCAAACCACTTGCACACGGACAGGTAATGAATTGGGTAGATATACAAAGATAGAAAGGGGCGTAAGACAGGGATGTATCTTTTCACCGGATCTGTTCAACTTGAACAGCGAGAATATTTTCAGTATCATAGAAGTTATGCCTGGATTCGTAATCGGAGGCCACAATTTAAACAACCAGCAGATGATACAGTGCTGATAGCAGATACAGAAAGGAAACTACAAGACCCCCTACCGAAGGTAACAGATGAAAGTAACAAGAAAGGACTAGAAATAAACTGCACGAAAACCGAATGCATGATCATCAGTAAAAAGGGTAACCCAGGTTGAAAAATACAGGTCGGCGATACCAGAATCAAGCAGGTACAAAAATTTAAATAGCTGGGAAGTGTTATAACAGAAGACAGAAAGTGTGACACAGAGATCCAAAGGCGAATTGGCATGGCGAAGGAAGCATTCCAGAAGTTGAGTAAGATATTAAGAAACATGACAATTTCGCTAGAAACTACGAAGAGAGTACTGGAATGGTACGTGCTGGCCGCCCTTCAATATGGCAGTGATTGTTGGACAATAACATAAAAAATGAAGGAAAAACCAGAAGCAACTGAAATGTGGTTCTACAGAAGGGTGCTGCGAATATCATGGATCAAGCATGTGAGCAATAATAAGATCTTGGAAATGATGCAAACAAAAAGGAAATTCATATTGAGCATCAGGAAGAGACAGCTGAAGTTTCTGGGATACGCAATGAGGAAGGAAGGTTTGGAGAATCTGATACTAACAGGCCAGATAGTGTGAAAAAGAGAGGGGAAAGCAACGGATAACATATTTGAAGGACCTAATCAGGTGGATGACGGAACGAAGATTGCACGGTGTAACAGGAGAAGAATCAGAGCCACCAGGGATAGCGAGAAGTGGAAGGCCATGATCGCCTACGTCCGGAAGGGACAAGGCACATAGAAGAATAATGGTTCATAATACTGATGTTAAAATGAATAATCACATCACTTTAGAGAAAAGTTAAAAAATATAAACCGAATATTTTTCTATCGTTTGATCGGAATAAATAGTGATTTAGTAAGCACGGTTTACATGCGACAGAAGGCCAAAATTAAGGAGTACCAAGTTAGAATCAAACACACTACTTAGTCTGAAAAGATTTAGCGAGAGAGGTGTGCCACCACTGCACAACGACTAAAAGTGGCCTACGTAATTTATTAAGCATATCTTAGATGATGTTGTCTTTTTCATGTGCCGTGTCCCGTCAAAAAGGAAGCGATCATGGACTTCTAATTTGTCTTTGTCTCTTGTCTCTCTCAATATTTCTTTCTCTTGGTATCTCATCCAAGCCCCGCTCCGCCAACCATTTACTCAGATCTAACAAGTATGTCTCACGCTGCTTTCCCCTCTCTTTCCATTTATACGATCTGAGAGTATCAAGTTCTCCAGGCCCTCATTCCTCGTTACGTGTCCCAGGAACCTCATTTGTATCTTCCTGATGTTACGTATGAATTTTCTTCTTATTTGCATCCTTTCCAACCTCTCATCTTTGCTCACTTGCTCCGTCCATGATATCCTAAGGAGCCGCTGTAAGTGTAAAACTATGTACATAGTTGGTATTAATATAACGTGATAAAATACCCAAATGATTTACATTTGGCACGAGCCTGAGATTATGGAGAGCACAGCGAGCATTGAAGTCACTAATGAGTCTTAACAGAGCTACCGTGAGAAGCTTGCTAACAGTTGCATCACTCGATTTTCAATTTATCTTATAAAATTATTAAGCTATGGCAATTTTTATTATTCAAATTGGCGTTGTGTTGATGCTCAAAACATATGCTTTCATACTTCCATAAAAACTAATGTTTGAAAAAATAAAAAAGTATTTGATACAATATTTTTTAGATAGCAATAACTTTATATATGTATTTACTGTAGGCTTGCCCCAAGAGTTAAGAGCACAATACATGCAGTAGAAATGTGTTCCCGCAGAAGGAAAGAGAAACGTCCATGGACGGATCGCGTAAGCAAAGAAGAAATCCTATATAAAATGTCAGCAGAATAACCCTTATTCTCAGAAGCAGATAAAAACATCAGAAGGAATGATGCCTTGGAAAAACGTAACCTTCACGGCGCATATTGAGGGCAAGAGGATGGGAAAATCAGCGAGGCACTTAAATGACGGGGTTGTGTAAATGGAATGCGGAGTTGCAGGACGATAGCAAAGGGAGAGAAAACTGCTAAGAGACAAAAAGGATAGGAAGTTGTATGGAACCATGATCACCTCTGATCTGAAGGGAAATAGCACATTGAAGATAAAGACGCTATACCTGACATACACATAAAATGAATGCCGACACGTCGGAAGTGCAAGTCACAACGACCTGCCATTTCTTTGAGTTGTCTATTCCTGTTAGACTATCATTCATAATAGTTGATATTTCTAACTTAAGCTTGTTTTTTACTTTTTAAAAAAAAATTTCTTCCGGAGTAAAATCTCGACATTCTTTAAAGAAAAATAATTAATTTCATCTTATATAATTAAAATTATTCAACAACAATCTCAAATGCAAGAGGTATTATGGTAGCTTGGAGACACAATAAGAAAAACGTGTATTTTGGATATTTGCAAAAATATTCTGATGCAAACCTCATACTTTAAATTTCCGAGCCTTTAATATTCAATCCCAAAAAGAAAAGGTATTAAATTTCAAGAAATTTAATAAACCCTTTTACAAAGTAAAAGGCTGGGATGGGGTATTGTTGGGACGTTCCTACAAATAGAATTGTCCACACCTTTATAATTTTGGCTACCAACTCTGAGTGAGAGGTCTATGAGTAGTCACCAAAGAGTGAGTGACTGAGTGAGTCAGGACGCCTGCGAGAGAAAGAACGCTCCAATCCATATTTACCTTTGTACTACGTTTTCCGATAATATACTATTCCGATAATATACTATTCAACTTTATATCCGAGTCCGTGTTATCTTTTTATGGCCCTTCGGTCATAACAAGAATATAAATCATTGTTTTATTTTATAAATAGGAATGTGCTATTATTTATCATTACTTTTTGTGTTGATCAGTGTAAAAATGTATTTTCCTGGGATGAAAATTTGTTGAGATTCATATATGGTGATTAGAGATCATTACATCCAGACATTATGGGTGCACCTTCAGAAATCAAGATTATCAAATTCTTACAGCTGATTTATGTACTGACTTAGCGCTAGCAGTTCAATAATGAAAACAAAAGTTATTACATTAAAAAAATAAATGAAAATAAAAATAAATGAATAGATAATTAAATAAATAAAATGACTAACGTTTTTCAAGAAACAGTTTCTGAATATTTTCCAGTCATAAAAATATTTACACTCCGAATAGGACTCCTTGATTTGAACCTTTATTGGGACACGTATATAGTTAGTCCATTTCATATATATGATCCATTGCTATAGATGCTAGTTGGCTTCTTCTACAACTCGAAAATATACTGAATCTCTATGTCATTAATTATATTTATTACATAGTACGATAAAAATACTTCCCGCATAACGGTATTACCTGAGGTACAGCGTACAGTAAAATACATCCAACATAACAACATTGGCTACATAGTACAGCAAAAGACTTTCCACATAATAGACATAAATTTACTACAGGTACTGTAAAGATGCTTTCCATATAATAGTATTACCCTAGTGTTAGATAAATACTTCCCACATAAGTAGACGAAGACATAACTCTCACTTGCCCCAAAACGCTTGCATTCCTCAAGTGACAGTTTAAAATATATTCGTCGTACACTGTAGCTAATGTTTTACTATTATTTGGAATGTAATTCCTTAACGATTTGTATCAATGTACATAAATGCTCAGTTTAGATTGAAACTTTCTAGAAATTCTTCATGTAGATCAGAAACAGAGCAAATGTGTTGTTCGTATAAGAGATATGAAGAATGCAATGCACACGGAAAAACATTCTATTACTTCCATTTACTCAAGCTTAATGCTCACAACAGATCTCAAGTGGAATGACTGTATAGAATCCATAGCTAAATCTGCTGCTACGAAGGTCGGTTGTCTGGGCAGGGCCAGGAAGTTTTTCAGCCTGAAACATCCCTGCACATATATAAATCTACCATCCACCTGTGTAATGAATATGCTGCCATATCTTGTCGGGTATTCCTGCTATCCACCTAGGTGTCCTTCGCAGCTCGGATACAGTCACTTTCTCACCGGCGCAATGTGGCTTCCCTGTGGCTATTCTACAAATATTTCACGGCTTCTGCTCCGGTGAACTTATCTCACTTGTGCCCCCTATATATAAATTTACTCGAACCACAAGATTGGCAACTAGGTCCAAGCCTTTTCTGTGAAACCAATAAATTGTAAACAGAAATTCTACTCAAGTAGCTTCTTTTCTCGCACTTCCCGCCTGTGGAATTCCCTTCCATTTACTTGCTTCCCTGACATCTACAATCTCCAGGAATTTAAATGTAAAATCAATAGTCATTTTCTTATCTCACTAACCTGCATCCTCTCTCTCATGCTCCTTTCTCCATCCACTCCACTCTCATCAAAATTCTCATCCTTCTCTTACCCACTTCTTGACACCCCCTATAACCTGTCACTCTGTCTCATAACTTTCTTCTTATGTAACCCGCTGCAAAGCAGTAAAATTCCTTGCTTGTGGCGATATGATAATAAAAAAAGCCAATCAAGTATGTTACTCGTTGCTATCTCGCTTTCCTTATATTTGACCTGTGAGTATTAGGTTTTCAAAGAAATCTTTCGTCATTACATGTTTCAGGAACAACAGCTGGTTTTTATGTAAAGTATACTTTTCTATTTCATTTCCATCCTCTCCAAAACATCACCGTTGCTAATATGCTTGATCCGTGATATCCTATGCATTCTTCTGTAGAACGACATTTCTGTTGATACAAGTTTCCTCTTCATCTCAGAGGAGATTGTCAGGCATTCATTACCCTATTGCAGACAGACAACAAAGAACAATACATTAATCTCTTGTTTGTTTTTAGCGAGATTCTCCTGTCTCTCAAAGCTCCACCCAACTTTCTAGACTGCATCATTGTTTATGCAAGTTTGCATTCGGATCTCAATGTCGAACCTTCCATCTTTTGTTAAAACACTTCCTTGATATTTGCATTACTGTATCTGCTTGATTTTAGTATCCTTGGCTTTTTGGGTTCCTCTATGATTACAGAACACTTGGATTTCTTTGAATACATTTGTTATCTTTTCTCCCCGCTTTTTTTAGCTACCTCCTTTATGAGGTCCTGTAATTTCTTATCCGGGTTTGCTATCAGCACTGTATCATCTGTGTATTTTATATTGTTCAGATTGTGTCCGCCAATGATGAATCCTGGCATGACTTCTAAAGACCACATCGGTGAAAATCCATTATTTGCATTTCTTGAATCTTTCAGAGTTTGTTGATTGTGAAGATATATGTTTTTGTTTCCTAAGACAGACAAAATAATAATCCTGAGATTATTTGCATATCTTTAAAAATATTAAAACGTACCTTCAAGCGAATATATAAATTAATGCTAACCTTTAATTCGATCAAAGAATATATGAAATCCATTCTATTGAGTGGATTCAGGCGAGGGAAATTTAATTTCAGAACTCTTGATATTTATATTATTAATCTTTGGAATATTTTTGTTTATTCAGCGAATTTAGAATAATTATTGATGCATTTGCTACTCTTGAAATGAAAACTCGAAAAGACAGAAATAGAGATAAATATTTACATGAAGAAAATCAAATAATATGCATGAAAGATTAATTCTGTTAAGTTTACTTAGTGTCAAATTACGTGTTGAGTTCAAAAATATCATTCATATTTTAAAACAAAATTTCTATCTATCTATCTCAGTCTGTTTCTATCTATCTATCTATCTATCTATCTATCTATCTATCTATCTATCTATCTATCTATCTATGTCTGTTTCTATCTATCTATCTATCTATCTATCTATCTATCTATCTATCTATCTATCTCAGTCTGTTTCTATCTATCTATCTATCTATCTATCACTGTACTTGTAATATTTAAATAAGAAACTAATTTCCTTTCATCATTATTCTAGATTTATGCGAAAATTAATTACATACATTCTATACCGTTTGCGGGGTGAGTTGAATATTTCCCTCGAAAATACTGTTTTCATTGTGATCTATTTATTATGAGAATAAATATGCTCCCTTGTGATAATTAATTTATACAATAATGATTAATGTTTTTCGAGGATCTTTCACACTTTCATGGATCATGTATACGTCGTATCTTGGCGCCTGTTTTACTCTTCCGATCGCATTTACCTTTACCCTTTGGAGTGATGAATCAACTGGCAGTCGATACGGCTGACACCAACAATATCCTCGATATCTCTGTAAGGCTTGTAACAGTGGGTTCGTGCTACGTTACAATTTTCTTACGCTTCCTTGAAGTAACGTCCATCGTCGACAATAGCCGTAAAAAAACTAAGCGACAGTCGACACGATACTGTGTTGGTATGATAAAAATATGACTCAATCACGGATGACGATTATTAAAGTCAAACAAATTTCATTAAATTGAGGAAAAGTTCGATTATATCATTTCTCTCTAGTGTGTTCAGAACTGACAATATGATGATAAAAAAGAAACTAATTAAGTAATTTCATTAAGAATGTTGCATTGAGCTTTGTGAGACAGGAAAATCTCGCTATGAACAAACAAGAGAGCGCAGTATTGTTCTGTGTTGTCTGTCTGCAATAGGAAATAGTAAATGCCTGACAATCTCCTCAGAGATGAAGAAAAACTAGCAGCAGCAGAAATGTGGTTCTACAGAAAAATGCTTAGGATGACATGGATCAAACATATTAGCAACGGTGATGTTTTGGAGAGGATGTGTTATATAGCAAGAAACAGACAAACACGGGTGTATATAAAAATATGTGTAGTTATATTTTATTGATGACGATGGACTGTGTGGTCTAGTGAACAGAGAGTTGAGGGAGCGCGCCTCTAATTGGGTTCGACGTGGTGACGGGGGGTTCGACGTGTGTGTAGCCTCTCTGCTTACTCGTCTAGCTTCTTCTTCGACTTCTTTAGCTTCTTCGACTTCTGACTGACTTCTGTCGAGGCTGACTGTGACTCTTCTTCGACTTCTTCGACTTCTCTGTCTGTCAAGACTGACTGGCTGACTGGCGAATCCATGTTTTTCGCAGTCTTTATATATCTTCCAAAACCGGGAATCGTTTCTTCCGGCTTTGCCTTGATCACGCGACGCCTACACGACGCCTACGTAAATTCTCAGAGACACCTGTCTGTTTGCTCTGAGCTATTTCCGCTCTGCCGGAAATAGGGTCAAAATGACCGAAAACACCCACGCTTCATCAGCCTTCTTGGGTGGGGACAGATTATTATATTACAGATGTAAATGAAATAGAAACGAATACTTAACATCAAGAAAAATTAGCTGTAGTTCTTGGGACATGTAATGACGAAAAATTAATTAATTCTATTAATTAGCACAATATGTAGTTGAAGGCGTTTAAACAGATTCATTTTATTGTTTGTGCTTTTTGTGAGTGTGTGGGTTTTTATACTTCTGCGTAGATATGAAGTTGATATTATGACGTAAGCAGTCACCAACTAAATATTCCCACTTTCTCTTAAAAGAAAAAGGAAGGAAGGAATGTCTGCAGCGTCCAGACCCGTTTAAAAAGACAAACGTCGAATTACTTTTAGCTTGACTGATCATATTTAAACATATCTCAGTTTCGTGAAATGTATAAGCAAGGGGATATTTTTCTTGCCTACGCGTTTTGTCCTCTGATGGACTTTATCAAGGCAAAGAGATGTTGGTCTATTGCAAAATTTTAATTTTGGCACATGACCGAAATGGGGAGGGGGAGCAAATGAGGCTGGTCAGCACTATCTATCTTATACCTAGCTAATAAGAAACACGACTTATTTACTCTTTAGAAGTTTATTTATTCACCAAAATAACCTCTCCATCGTCAACCAATCTATGTGTGTGTGCAATGAAAGGGGGTATATGAAACCCAAAAAACAAATTGAATATAAAAATACACAAACTAAAATAAACTGTTCTTAGGTATATCTGTCAAGCTCTCAAAAATAAGAGGTCGCTGTATTCTGTTTTTAGAGAAAATCAGGAGGCACTCTTGCCAGGGAAGAGGGAATTAATAATAAAAAAAATACGGCCATGGGAAAAGAAATCTTCTGACTTAGTCGAAATGAAAGTGCAGGATTAAAAAAAAACTAGGGGTGGTTGGGTATCTTGACATAGATCATAACAAAAGAAGATGCCGGGGACAGGCAGGGGTCAACATGTACTTACATTAACTAATTACACAAGTAGAGGCTATCCTAACCAGGGTAGGTTTTCACAAGAAACCAACCCGATGAGACAGAGAGATCTATACGAGAAAACCAAGTCTAGCCCTGATCACGCGGACCAGGCTTGCCGTAGTCACTCAACTTTCGTTGAAATCGTTTATAATATTCATTTTGAGTTGATGCTGAAAAAATCGAATCAGATCCTGATGAGAAATGTGCTGTCGCCTCATGAGATCATTTATTCACATCGCCCACACCACCATTCGGGCCGTGACCAGCAGCGACAGAAACACTATCGGTTTGACCCCAGAATACGAGGGCGAAACCTTGTCACGTGCGTATGCAGGATCATTGAACAATGATTTTCGGGAGAGATATGAGTAGTCAGCTCACCCACATGGTCGCAAGGAGGGCGAACCAGGAGACAGTGGTAGAAAACGTGCTAAGCCGTTTCTTCTAAACAAAGTTCACAGTGTTGCAAATCTGCCAGTTTTCTATGACAGCTTTGTCATTGAGAGGCAGCTTGTTCCGAACCAGGCACCAGATCAGGGTTACTGAGGTAATTCTCAGCTGGTGCACAAGACCAAAAAGATCGGAAATCGTCCGCCGACAAGACGAGCATGTCGGCAGTGAATGCCTTATGAACGCCTCTACTTGTCTCAGGCCTAGAAAAGACAAGGGACAGAGGAATGACCCTCAAGACAGACCGACATTGAAAAAGGAAGGTCGATTGATCCCAGGTGCGTACGACGTCGCTCAATACACGAGATGGCGGGGGGGGGGTTGAGATAGTAAGACTAGGGAACGTATAACATACAATCCCCGACAACACCAAGTCTGTTGTCATTGCGCGGCGTAGGAAGGCCAGCCTCTAGGAGAGCTTGTAACTCAACAAGTGCAGTATTACTAGATAAACATGGACGTTGAGTACAGACGTTTCTGTCGACGTTATGTTTGCGCCCCACCCAAAAGACGGAGGATAGTAAAATTAATTCAACTTCTTACGCTTTTTACAAAGAGGAAGTACAATTAAACGGTAAAGAACAAAAGAAAAGTGTAAGTGGCACACGCCTCTACGCTGCCATTTAAGGACAACCTTCTTTGGTACGAAGTCCAGACTGCCGACCTTTGGCTCTACTTCTGACCAATATTTTTCGAGCTAGCGGTCGGGTCCAAAGCACATTTCGAGAATGCTGACAGGGTTGTCTGTCCAAACAAATCCAGAAGACTTGTCATGGTTAATCTCGGCCCCTCTCACTATTTGTACCATTCAAGCGCCTTCAGTATCACCTCAATGTCGCTTCAGCACGAAAACGAAAGTTGATACGTCATCGGCGTACCTAGAGACCCCGGCTTGAGCCCTGCCAGAGACAGCGATTCCACGTAGCGCCGGACTGTAGGCCGTGTCCCTCAACCACCGAAGGGGAGGCTTTAACGCCAAAGCATAAAGTAGAGGCGACAGAGGAAAACTTTGAAAAACCGAACGAGACAGCGTAACAGCGCGAGACAGCTTCCCGTTGACCTGTACCATAGCAATGGGGGAGCGATGTAGGAGGATAGTCCAGCGGCTGATCTCTGGTGCGATCCGGCGACTTACAGGAGAGTAACCAGTTAGCCGTGATCATCAGAATTACATACGTTGGACTGATCCAAATTGATCAACGCGGACTCTTCGTCGTCTTTTACACTGTAGGATAATGCGGACCAAATGCAGGTTTCACTTGAGTGTAAATCGCTTTACAGCACAGGTCTGCTCGGTTTCGAACAGAATCCGGGCAACTGACTGCAAACTTCCGACAAGATCTTGGCCATGATCTTCAAATATATGTTTAGCGGAGATATGGGCCTGTAATGGTCTAAATCCCGGCCACCATCCTCTCTTTTTCTCAACGGCATGACTTCATCCCTGGAAATTCAGCTGATAATTAACACCTGCCAAAATCAGTTGTTGAACACAACAGTCACGACAGTCTTTGACTGTCGTGTTGAACACGAGAATCAAAGACGTGCGACAGCCTCAAGGATAGGTAAACTCTCGAGACCCGGCGACATTCGACTGTTGACTTTCTTCAAATTCGCGTAGATCTCGCCCTCCGTAAAGAGGCAAAGTGATTAAATGAATTTTATTTTGAATAAAATATCTTAAACTAAAATTTGTTGGTGACAAGAAAAATACTCACAAATTTTTTATATGATTAACAGAAATTAGTAAGCATTTAAAATCATCACAGTTCATATTTTAAATTTAATTTATTTCATGTGAAGTAGAATGTCATGTAATAAGATGTTAAAATGATGGAAATTAAATTTATCTTTGGATTTGTTCATATTTTTGTTGTGTATGTTGGCTTGAGAAAGCATTGCTTCTATAAAAAAATGGTGAGATAGAAAAAAACCGCAGCGCATTTTGATATTTGAATAATACTGGATGGCAGCGTTTTCGAGAATTTTTCTTCTGAATGAATTGCTATCTTTTTTTATGAGTATGACATTTTTAGGTCAAAATTATAGCCGAATTTATTTCTGTGAATCCTAATCCATTCGTTAAATTAATACTTGGGATGTCTCTTCTGTCTTCATGTATACAGTTTTGAATTTCTACTTGTTTCTCCGATGTAGTTTAAGGGAATATTTTGTCAGTTTATTTTTTATATTCCTCCTTCGCAGTTATTCTGGTCTCGGATTTTATTAGGTCCTACAATGCCCATGATATATATCGGAGTGTTTGTTATAATTTGGAGGTTATTTAGATGGGCTAATTTTATCTGGATAGTGGATATTCTGGAGTTGGTAGGTGGTATAATGTATCTGTTATTGTTTGATTTATTATTGTGGATAATTTTGTTTTTGTTGAGGTTGTGTATTTTATGGGCCTTTACTTTCGCGTTGGAAATGAAGTGATATGCGTATTGTAGGTTTTTGAATGTGTTTTTTATGTATTTTTCTTCTTTGGATATATCTAGGGAATCTTCAGATTCTTAATGCTTTTTAATAAAAATCTATACTTATACGAGATTTGATTTTAGAAGTGTGATTTAAATAGTAACTGTTCAAGTCGTTCTTGTGGGTATCTTTTCTATAGACGTCAAAATTAAGTTATTTACTTTTTTTATGTGTAACATTATATCGAGAAAGGAAATAATTTTACTTTCTGTTTCCATTGTAAAGTCAAAATTCATAAAACAATTGAGCACTTTTTGGCACTAAAATCTAATGTAACGGAGACATTACAGTTATGATAGACACTTTAGAAAGAATCATACTATGTTATATATACCAAAAAGAGAGGAAAATAAAAAACAAAATATTAGCAAAGCCTGGTCTTTGCGGAAAAGATATACGAGTAGCCTGCAATAACTGATAAACAAAACGCCTTATGGGAACATAGTAAACGCGTGTGCACTAAAATGAAAAGATGTGTAAGACAAGGATGCATTTTTTTACTAAATTTTAACCTGATTTCTTTATCTCTTATGCCGAAGTGGTTTGACGTTAATAAAAAGAACTAGCAGAATCAACCCAGAGCAGTTGTACCCTTATCAATTTACGCTATGCAGATGATTTATGTTGATAGAAAAAAAGAAAACTTTAAAGCAAACGTCTTGAAGCAAATAAAAACATGAACCTAAAATAAGATATATAGGTTTTCGCAAATAAGATTGAAGGACAAAGGAAACATAAATTTTGCAGAGTAACACGTTTGGAAATATGTTGTATAGTCTAGTACCAATCGACATAAAGTATGACAGTGGAATTCCACTGCGCTTAAGAATATAGAATGATACTCTTTAGAACATCCGTAAGGTATTAAGAGGCCAAAGAATACATCATGAAAGAAAACATAGGCTGGGCCTATATGTAAATACTTTTCATGATGCATAATCTTTGAACAAATAAAGGTGCCTAGTTATAACGATAAACTACATCGGCATATAAAGCTTCTGATGGGGAGGTTTTAAGAGTGTGGAACTATTTCTTAATTGCTGTTGTTTGCAGGTTCATCCTTACACGAGGTGGTAGCAACCGTTAGAGTCCTTGCTATAGGCAAATAGTTAATCCAAAAACTGGAGTTAATACACCATGAAAGTATAAAATATATTTGTAGAGTAATAATTCCAGCAGTAAATTTTTGAAAAAAATATTATAATCAGGACATTTTTTAAATATTATCGACAATATATTTCTGAAAAACAAAACAAAACAAATACCAACAACACGTTTGACTCTCAACAAAACATCTATTTTACAAAGTTATGTCAATAAAATCTGATCTAGAAACTGATTTTTTCTAAAGAATATTTATATTGTTCATATAAAACTATCCTAAAACACTTCTCAGCATCAAATAACTCATTTAAGTTGATATGCCATTAACAGAATAAATCAAACCACAAAAGATTGACTAAAATGAATGATACGACCGAATTAAAAAAGACCGAATTGTCAAGGAAAAAAACTTCAAACAGATGATTAAATAGAAAACAACACAGCGAATATCATGACAAAGTAAGCGGAAATAAAAGGGGGAAAAATGGTTAATAGAAAAATAACGCTCACAGGGCAAATCTAAGACTAAAGGAAACAAATAATATACATTTTGAGCTGCTAATTCGAGAAACATTGAATTTTAAAAATGATACTTCAGTTGGCATAAAGCAGCGATAGTATGTTTCATGCTTAAAGGTAATCATCAGGTTAGATATTCATTGTACAAATGTATCAAAGAGAAAAATGGGGATAAGGGAAGCAGGTTTTCATATGTCCTATCGATAAGTCACTGACTGAAACATTCGTATATTGTCTCTTACAGTAAAACGCAGAAACAATAATGCCACATTTTTTTCTAAGTATTTCTAGTCAATCCAAAAGAAATCAGCAAAAGAGCGGCATGCAGCAACGGCTACAACCATTTCAGCAGCAGGAACAACAACGGGAGCAAATCAACCCAGACCCCCACAAGCCTGCACATACAGGGGATTAGATAACAATTCCTAGAAAAAATGTAATGTTATGACATCGTCGTAAGACAGCGTGATGTAGAAGATATGTTTTTGTGAAAATGAAATATACGAACGTTTGAGTCACTGATTTTACTCGCTAAGTTATTGATAAAACAGATAAAGAACTACTTTCCCCCATCCCTGTTTACTCTTGTGGAGCCTTAGTACAGAGCACAAGACGAAAAAGATCGGAAATCGTCCGCCGACAAGACGCGCATGTTGGCAGTGAATGCTTCATGAACCCCTCCCCTTGTCTCAGGCCTAGAAAAGACAATGGACAGAGGAATGACCCTCAAGACAGACCGACATTGAAAAAGGAAGGTCGATTGATCCCAGGTGCGTACGACGGCGCTCAATACACGAGATGGGGGGTGAGATAGTAAGACTAGGGAACGTATAACTTACAATCCCCGACAACACCAAGTCTGTTGTCATTGCGCGGCGTAGGAAGGCCAGCCTCTAGGAGAGCTTGTAACTCAACAAGTGCAGTATTACTAGATAAACATGGACGTTGAGTACAGACGTTTCTGTCGAGGTGATGTTTGCGCATACAGGGGATTAGACAACAATTCCTACAAAAAATGTAATGTTATGACGTCTTTGTAAGGCAGTGTCATGTAGAAGATATGTTTTTGTGAAAGAACGTTTGAGTCACTGATTATGCTCGCTAAGTTATTGATAAAACAGATAAAGAACTACTTTCCCCCATCCCTGTTTACTCTTGTGGAGCCTTAGTACGGAGTCAACAGATATCTGACTTGGCAGTTGCGTTTAAACCTAAAACTTAATGTCCACTTTTATATTACATAGGCTCTATCACATATATGGAACATTTTATCTCATAAATATAGCATACCTCAAAACTATATTTGTATCGATGTATATATAAGCATTTTATCCATTAATCCTCACCATATATAATCTGTTTGGACTTATAAAAATATAATAAGTATAATAAAAATGTATAATAAGTTTAATAAAATAAGTATACTTAAATGACAACAAAACACTTAATAATAATTGCAGGTTTAATAATATTTTATTATTTATAGTTGTCTCACTATTATTCAATAATTTTCCGTTTCATTTATTCCGGCAATTTTATATATATTATTGACTGGGCTTACTGTAATGTTTTATCTTCTTGTTTTGAAATTGTTTTTAACTTCATCTTATAACGACAAATGCTTTCTACTACCGTTTGTCAGATTTGCGTCATTAATGAAAAAAGAAACCTCGAAAAGATACACTCCTAACTAACTTAACTAATATTAACCCGTTATTTCTGGTAGGTTTTAATCTCATTCCAATGAGTATAAGTTAATTAGACCACGTTTAGTTTCGTAATGACATACTCAAATATAATGCCATTTTAAAATTAAATTTGCACAGATATTAATTCTGTCGAAAACTTTTGCGCCAAAATTGGTATTTCAGTCTGTCAATGAGACTGTCCCCAGTCAGGCAGTCTGTCTGTGTCTGTTTCTCCCCTCTCTCATTATATATATATATATTTTTTTTAATCATATCACCCCAAGCAAGGCGGTAACGCCACTGATGCGCAGGGGGCTACGTAAGGGTAAAAAGAATGGAAAAGAGAAAGCCGGAAACCACATCCTAAACAGGAAACAAGGGATGAGCCTCTTCACCTGTTCAATAGATGAGGGTGGAGTGTGAACCGGGCGATAGTTTAGTCTATCTACTCCAATTGAAAAAAAAAATCATAAAAAAGGAAAAGAGTGAAAAGATTGGAAAAGAGAAAACCGCAAACCGCATCCTAAACAGGAAAAAATATATATAGTGCTGATGTTTTGATTGTGTATTGAGAACATGTTATTTACCGTCTGTAGTCCAACTAGGACCAATTTTACTTATATATATATATATATATATATATATATATATATATATATATAAGACAAATTTATACCTTTCCCATCTCTCACACCGAGGCGTTTGAATTATAATCTTCTTATGAATTGATGAACTGAAAGTTACTCAGTAGCACATATTCTGCTCGGATGAGCTTAAGTCACTGATGCCTCCTCAACAGGTGTTTACCCCTGCAACCAGACTGGCAACTGGGTCCCATCCATTCACAGTCAGGTTAGCCAAATGCAGACGACAATTCTACTCCTGCAGCTTCCTCTCTCGCACTTACCGCCTGTGGAACTCACTCCCGTATTCTTGCTTTCTTGACGGCTACAACCTCCAGAAATTTAAATGTAAAGTTAATACTCATCTACTAACCACTGGCCTCTAGCTCTCTCCCCTCCCCTGTATAACCTTCCCTTTCTCTCCTCCTATGTATTTGTCATCGCACCTTCTTTCTCAGCTTTCTATTGTTCCTTTCTAACTAGCTTGTACTCCTCACTGTTTTCTAATTAATCTTTTTACATTTATGTAACCCCCTGCACATCAATGGTGTTTCCGCCTTGCTCGGGGTGAAATGATTAAATATATATATATATATATATATATGGAACTTCTGATAATACACAATCGGTGCAGAAATAAAATTTTTAATATTAATTAGGATCGGGTTTTTGGAATTTACCTTCCTGCTTTTTTCCCTTGGATTGAAGTATCTGAATTAAAATATATATATATTTTATAATTCAGATACATATGAGTGTCTACCTGCCACACAAAGAATTGTTTAGAGTGGCGAAGGTTTGTGGAGCACCATCCACACTTTTTGGAACTTCTGATAATACACAATCGGTGCAGAAATTCACTACAGATCGCATGAAAATCAGACCTCATTTATTTAACCCATAACTGGAGGGAAGGGACGGATTAATAGATTTCCCATGGGTACCAGTGCGTAAGTTAATGTAGATTGTTCGAATTGGAACTCGGCTCACCGATTTATTTCTCCAAGCCGACATCCACCGCACCACAACGCACATCCGTCTATAAAAGCCTACAGCACTTGGTATTCCCAAGCTGTCAGCCATCTAAGTACAGACCAGGCTCAACGTTGCTTAACCTCGTTAATCGAGCGGGAACTGGCGTATTTAACCAAATTTGCCATCATTTTAGATGGAATAGTGATATAAATCCCACACGTTATAATTTCTTTTATATAACCATAACTCCCCATCCAAGTCAGAATATTGCCACAGGTGAGTAGGGGCTTACATAGGAGCAAAGTTATGTCAAAGAGTGACAAGTTACAGGGCGTGTCAGGAAGTCGGTAAGAAAATGGTAAAGACATTGAGAGTAGACGGAGAAAGAAGCATGAGAGAGAGGATGCAAGTTAGCAGGATAAAAGTGGATTCGATATTGTCGCTTCACTTGAGGTCTGTTGTGAAAGTTAATCCGAGGAAGTGCAGTGTTTTACTATCAAGGAGACTAGCCTGATCAATGCTAACGAAGGATATAGAAGCTATTGCCTGGAATGGTTAAAAGATAGCAGCTTCGTTTTGGAGGCATTAAAATTCACGAGCCATTACTTACGTCATTCCACCACGGATTTGAGGTTTCTTTTAAGCTCGGCAGCAAGGTATGCTTTGTCAGTCTCGGCAGATTTTTGGTCGAAGCAAGAGTAAACCGTAGTGTTTTTAGCGTAACAGAAAATAAGACAAATCATGTCACTTAACGAAACACGCAGTATAATAAATTACTGAAAAAATTAATACTGAAGCTACGACTTTTAAAATCTATCTATCGATGTGTGTGTGTGTGTGTGTGTGTGTGTGTGTGTGTGTGTGTGTGTGTGTGTGTGTGTGTGTTTCGTTTGTGGAAATTTACTCACTGACTCCAATTCGAAATACTTTGGCCTTTTTGATTCCCTGTATTGCTAGATTCTCAATACAAAAAATTACCAGGTGTGTCTCTTCCGAGACAGACTTAGCACATTTTATACTCAGGGGCTACCAAACTTAGCAATTGACTGACTGTAAGTTTGTTTGTTGAAAAGAAAAAAAAAGCACAACTTGAAAAGCGGATATTTCTGGACATCGTCTATAAATAATGAATTAAACCAGTTGGATTCAAACATGGATTTTTTTCAAGTCTAAATGAAAGAACTGTTCGTCATGATTTTTCCTTTCTTTTCACAGACCGCAGACGTTCAGAATTTATACACACATTCCTGGAGAAAATAGAACATTTTTCAGCCGGATACAAATTTCATTCTTCTCCTGGAGAAGAAAAGCGTCACTCTATTCCCAAAAGAACATACATATCCATCAACACTTGAACGAACATACACGGATCTAAATTTGATATTACACATTTCCATGTACTATATATATATATATATATATATATATATATATATATATATATATATATATATATATATATATATATATATATATATATATATATATAATGATTTTTCTTTCTGGTTCTTCCACTCACGTACCATGTATATCTTTTAGTTCATAGGGCTTACGGCCTATCACGTTGAATACACTGGTTCTCGCTCGATCACCGAAGTTAAGCAACGTTGAGCCTGGTCAGTTCTTAGATGGGTGACCGCTTCGGAATACTAGGTGCTGTAAGCGTAGAGTGACGGATGTGCGTTGTGGTGCAGTGGATATCGGCTCGGAAAGAGAAATCGGTGAGCCGATTTCGAATTCCAGTCGAATACCCACCATTCACTTAAGTACTGGTACCCTTGGGCAAGGTATTAATCCGTCCTTTCCCTCCAGTTATGGGTTAAATAACAAGGTAGGACTTGGGGACCCTAATCTTAAAAACAAATCCCAATCAATCTTGATACTAGAAAAAGAAAAATGTTGCAAAAATAAAATAACCTTACCCAAAAATCATTGGTTATGACCTTAAATGATCCCATAAGGATTGATAGGTCGTTAAACCTCGAAACAAACAAACAGTTCATAGTATATATTTATGTTCATATATATGAAAAAGTTATATACATGTCGATATGAAATATACTAGCGGGTATGAAAATCACCGGATACAATGTTACATCGAAAGCCTTACGTGTATTAACTCACTCATTCATAATATTTCTGATCTAAAATTGTATGCAAATTTATGTTGTCTAGTGTTTAACTTATCCAACTGATTCAGACTTCTGTCGATTATTCTTACCACTTTTTCATCGATATCAATTTCAGTATCATTAACAATAGTATAGGTTTGGACAAAAATTTCGTTCGGCATTTTAATAATAATATATGACAACAGTTTTAAGCACAAAGCCATTTGTACCACAAAGGGTAAATACCGTTTTATTCTAGAATTTTTCAACCGTTTATTCCCAGTTGAAAATATTTCAGTCATTACTGACAAAGAAAATACCTTAGTCGTAAGCCTCATTTAGTTCATTGAATGGACAGATCTCTAGCTCTGAGGAGAATAGGATAATACAGTCAATCCTCTTTGGAGGTAGAAATCTTTCCCTTCAATGAATTTTAATAAGAACGTAATAGATGGACATTTAAATTTGTAAGAATTCTGTGTGTACGGCAAAACTTTACAAGCAAACCAGTTAACGTTTAATATGTCTTGCTAGTCGTATCTGAACTGAAGATCCTGTCCGTCGGAAGATTATCGTATATGACAACACTATTCCAATTACACCAAAGTGAAATCTTAAACTTTTTCGGGTGAATTCCTCAATTAGATGTTGATGGTTGTGCTGGTTTGCCGCTTTCGTCATGATTCTTTGCGTTTCAAATGTTTATAGATTGTCCTTTGTTACTACTTTCTTTAAAAAGAATAGTCTTGCTCGCGTTTCTACAACAAATCGTAGCCGCGAACATCGAGTCTGCGAACATCGAGCCTGCTGACATAACCAGTTTGATACAGATTGTTTTCAGCACTATATTTGGCTACTTAGAGAAAATAAACGATCATGAATGATTATATAACGGGTGATGGGGTCGACTATCTATTTAATTTTGTCGTTGATAAGTTGGCAGACCAGGGTGAAGTGAAAAATTGACTGATTGAAATCTTCAAATTTATTTCTGGCAAAAGTCTTCCATTACAGGCCCCTCATCGTACACAGCGCTAATTTTCCGCTAATTTCTTCCCTGTTGTAATATTAAAAAGCTTGAGAAAACCGATAGTGATCGTTGTGATTTTCCATTTTTAGAGCGTTTCTAAGCCAAGGAAATAAAACATGTCTGGTTGAACTTTTTGGATCCTGCTACGGTAAAATCTTGATCAAACGCGTGTACATAAACAAGAGACAGACTAAATTTAACTACTTATTGCATTCACTTACGCGCAAATATCTTTGGAAAATGTATTAATCTGTCTCTTCTCTATCTAGCTATGGTTTAAATAACAGAACAAACTGAGTTCTACAGCCTTGGGTGGCAATAGGCTACAGCTGAAAGTAATGGCAGCTTAATGTGGGAAAATATTCTGCTCAGTCAGTCATGTCCATTTCGAGACATGATCGTCCGAGCGTATATCACCCATGGCGTTTAGCTAACTGATTAGAGAGCCGGAAATTTATTAACAAAATTAAACGGATAATTTCGTCAATGCAACAGATTTGCGATTATGATAAGTTAAATATTATTCACAGAGAATCAACTTGGGTGAATCATTTAAAGATTAAATAAATTTAGTATTTTACGAAGTTTCCTTTGCTTAATTCTGGTGATCAAATGAGAACGGATTTTAGCCTGATTATATGGTAAGCAGGATCGATGATGAACAGAAAAAAGAAATGAGAAAACTGTCAAAAAAGACCAACCTAACGGATTTGGATAGATTCTGACTTTAATCTATATTCGAAAAAAAAAACAGCAAAAAAAAAATTACGTGACTGCAATATGGAGTGGCCTCATCAAACCCGTTATCAAAATCTATAGTCCATAATAAAAATGAAAAACCACATAATTAGAACAAGTTTATTTTCGTTTTTCTCATTACTTTAGCTGATAGGAAAATGTATAATGTAATAGCTTTTTGTTAGAATACTATTATTCAAACATTATTTATTATATTTGCTTAAAAGATTAGGATTTGAATATCGGAACAATTCTCACTCTCATTGCAACAAAATTGACTACCCGATTTTCAGAAACCTTGGCCATTTGCGAGAAGGGGAGAAATGGACATCCACAAAACTGTTAGAAATCTCTATTTCATGAATCACATTGCTACCCAAACACCAACAAGACCGTATAAGAAGTTACATGCTGCTTTGCATGAAAATAGTACAGATATCGGTTCTATGACAGTTTCCTTTCGTTTGACAATTGAGTTTGGTTTGAATTCATTCAAATTGGCTCATATATAACGATCCAAATATCTAGCATTTTCCAAGAAACATAAAACCTGGCCAGCAGACGAGGTGATCAAATTATGACTTCAGATGTATCTTAAATGCCGCAGATCATTAAAGTTTAAAAAAACATAAAATGACTTGCTGGCAAAAGTTTTGATAAAAATATACACTTAAGACTTTGAAGAACCAACCAAACTACATGATTTGGGTTAGGAATTTAAAATCTGAAACTATGAATAGAGCAAGTCATGAAAAAAATACAGCAGGAGAAACTGGAACTGCATATACACAATATTTGTCTGATGGTCTTCGATTATCTATGATCAAAAGTCATTCACAATATATTATACAAGAGAACGGGACTAGACCGCACCAGCTGTGGACGAGAAAACTGAAAATTTATGGGAAATTATCAAAAACAAATTTGCATAAAATACATTTTAGTTGCAAACAATTGGGGAAGTCAGTGAAAGAATCTGGATGAAAGAAATATCTGTTGGGTACTCTAAGAGTTTGATTCTCAGAATTTACCACGCCATCCAAGCAGTAACCAAACTAATAGATGTCATACAAAATACTAACAACTGGACTATTTGGCATTTATATCAACCACTACACTAATATGCTAATAAGAAAGTGGACGTGATTAATGATTGGTAAGCTTGAACTGCTAGATCCATAGCAACGGAAAAATGTGTTTGATCCCCACGGGGCTTTTGAGCTTTCTTCTTTGGTCGAAATCTAAGGTTTGATAAGAAAAACCACAATACACATCTTCTTATCACTCTCTTATAAATTATTGGCTGTTATATTTTTTTATACTTTTAGAGAGTAAAATTATATGTTAGTCGTAAAACTTAGTGCTGTACAATATATTGTCCACTGAGAATTGAATTCCAAGCAAAGACATAAATGGCTTCCCCTTCTTCCGATTTAGTTTACTGCACTCTTCTATCCTTCACTACAACGTTTTTACGCACTTCAGGAAGGTTTTTTCCTTGGTTTCCGCTAAGTTTAATCGTTACGGTAAATTTGATTGCATTCAAAACGGATCTTTTAGATGATTCCTTTTTGTCACACAGATCAAGTGAATTGGGAGTTTGTTCTTGTACGTCGATATTCTCATTAAGAAACTGCCGGCTGCTCCGGGTGTTGCGAGAAATTATGCAACAATTTACGTATGTAAATAGGAAAGCAGTGGTTGCCGTTATATATTCCCAAGATATAATGTTAGATGAGAACATATTTCCGCTATTCCGTTTTCACCCATAAATCACGTAGCACATCCAGGCCTGTTATTTTCAGGAGAACTTTTATACATAACCTGCTTTCTACTTGATGAGTTCGAAACGTTTGAGAAATTAAATTGTCCCTTTATACTAAAGTGCTTTAACTATAGTAATATAAATAGAAAAAATAATTTCTAATCACTGAGCCTATGGTATACATCCGCATTCTGTATCAATAACGCCACTTTATGTTCTAATACATATTATTCATATATATTCAATTGAAGATTAGTTGATATATGAAAAGTAAGTTACAATGTGAGATAAATATCCCAAAGAAATATAAGCCATCACTGTCAAACTTCTTGCTTTAAAACTTATAAAAGGTCGCTGAAATAATGTCTTATAGAAATGGCATGGGGAATGGTTCTTAATTAACTGCAACTAATCCAACACGTATGCAATATAACGATTAATTGTCGAAAGATACAATCGCTTTATAGAATTACTTTCTGCCTAATTATATAAATTGACGTCGAAAGCAGAGACAAGCCGAGAGAAGCGTTCATATTAATTTTCTCCATCTTGTTAGGGTTTTACATGTGACTAGTTCTGGTGATAACCAACGTGATACGCAAAACGTTTCAATGACGATTGCCTCTTAAATGTCGTCTTTCAGGGAGACACTTATTATTTACATCCAACGATGCCATAGATTGCAATCTGCTTGATGCTGACGTGAACAATTTTCTTCTACTGGATGTTAGACGTTAATTTGTAAATGGCATAAATATATACGTGTATATACGTTCACCATAAAGGGTAGCATTTTTATGGATTGGTCTGTGTTTTGAACAGTCATGACATATTTTACTATTTTGGCTACACAAAAGTATAAGTGAAAACAGGACATCATAGTCTGATAGGTTTTTGTAGATGAGATATTTTAACAATTTACATTAATGACTTAAACTTGATTGTCATATTCAAGACGTTTCTGTTGTTGTTCTTTCCGTCCATCTGTAGGTGACATACTTTGAAATTTCCTGTGATATGCTTCAATGACACATGACCTAGTGGACAAAGGCGTTCTTCGAGTAATCTAAAACTGACTTGTCCCAAAGTGTTGTGAGTTCAAAAGCTGGTCACAGAAGAGGGAATAAAACCAAAGCAAGTGAAAAAACTGGAAATTGTATATCTTCTTCTTTTTTCAATTCACCAGAATATATACTTCTTAGAAATTTGAATTAAAGTGGATATAATATCACAGGACGTAGATAACCAGCGCTATCCATAGTGAATTTTTCGTTATTATCCTCTAAATCATGTATTTTTGGAAAAAGAAATGGAAGTTACATATTATGTTATAAAAATCTTTTCAATTTTATAAATTTTTTTTAAATTCAGTTTTTCTCGGGTTTTTAGGTTACTCGCCACTCAAGGGATGTTAACATAATCTTCTCTACTACGAAAACAAAAGCTTGTATGTGCTGAAGTAAAGACGTGTTCCTCCCTTTGCTGAGCGCAGCTGAATTCGGAACAACGATTTAAATTACTACGGCGATATCTGATACATTACCTTCACACGACTATAGCTAATATTTCTTCTTCTACGTGCCATGTCTCTTCAGGGCTTATGCGATCATGCCCTTTCACATCTCCCTATCCCTTGTAGCTCTTAAATTCTCTTCTCCTGTTACACATGAGGGATCTTTGCTCTGCCATCCATCTACTAATCTATCAAGTATGTCAAGGGTTGCTTTAATCTGTCTTTTCTTTCCTATATCTGCGCCATAAGAATCAGATTCTCCAATCCTTTCTTCCTCATTACACGTCATGGAAACTTCCGATGTTTTTTTTTCCTGATATTAAATATCAGTTTCCTTTTCGTGACCATCCTTTCGAAAAACTCGTCGTTGCTCACATGTTCGGTCAAAGGTATGCTCAGCATCCTTCTGTAGAATCACATTTCAGTTGTTTCCCGTGGTTCTTCTAATTTTTGATGAGATTGTACAACATTCGCTGCCTTATTGAAAGTCAGACATTACATAACAATGCCGTACTCACTTCTTTGTTTTAATGCGACATTTTCATGACACTCATTACTCTACTCAGCTTCTGGAATGCGTTCTTGGTCATGCCAATATACCTGCAGATCTTAGTGTCGCACTTACCGTCATCTAAACTTATTTATAAATAGAACTTTGTCTCTGTGTGTGTGTCCGTTACCTATAGACTCCGAAACGGCAGAACCGATTTTCTTGAAAATTCACACGGTTGTGCGATAAGCGTCTGCGAGTGTTCTTAGCTAGGTTTTGTGTCGACGTACCTCCGATAAATATCGAACATCGATAATCGAAAAATCGGCGGTACCTGGACGCAAAACCTAGCTAAGAACACTCGCAGACACTTATAGTATGACTGCGTAACTTTTAAAGAAAATTGGTTCAGCCGTTTCAGAGTCTATAGGTAATGGATGCACACACACGGACACACACACACAAAGTTCCATTTATAAATAGGTTTAAATATTTGTCTATATTTATAAAGTATTTATGCAACACAGACAAGCTGAACCCCATACGGATAAAACAAGCAATATAAATGGATGAAATACGAGAGGGACGTACTTGGGATTAAGGGAAAACGACGTCTCCGCTGACTTTATATTTTCCGTGTTAGGCCAATATAGTTTCGATTTGTTCTCCTTACTGTGGCGAGCTATCAGGTCCATGTGTTTCGCAGTTTACATAACGAATCGTTTTTATCATTTACCAGACATCAGGTGAACACCGTTTATTCGTACAACGGAAAGGGAAATAATCTCTCTACATCACCACAAATATATGTAGATAGATATTAATCTATTCAATAAAGTAATGGGAATAAAGTACAGTGATGACAACATTTAGCATTCGTTTATGGCTTTAGTTATTTAAAACTTAATGGATTTCTTATTAATTTTATACTGAATAGCAATCAAATTAATATGTACAATGTATCATTTTATACAAGATCACAACAAAGGAAACATGCACAGAAATATTGTCATCGTTTCATACAAAATGTCACTATGTTAAAATGTTTGTTGATCTAACGATTATATTTAACTAAATGCAAAGAATGTAACGTGTATATAAAATGCGTGGTGATTTCAGATTTGACAGTAACGTAAGCAATATGCATCTATGTGTCTGGAATTATTGGTACAATCGATTTGGATTTGTGTCGATGTACCCCCGATAAATCCAATTATTTTTCTTTCAGTCTACTGTTTGGCTTTAACTGGAAACAATTATTGCTTTTTTAGTCTTTCGTGCCAACGTCCAAAGAGTCTGAGCTCCAGGACCATGGATTAGCTTGAAAGCTTTCATTACACCCGAGCTGCTAGTATATTTATAAATCTAAAATTTGTCCGTACATTCAAATCTGTTGCAGTATCTGGTCAGTTGCTGCTGCTATTCATCTTAAGATTAATGACAAATTGCAAATAACTATCTGCAGTTTAATCGATCTTGACTTGGCATCTTGACTTCATTCACTTTCTTACCGACGGTATATGGCTTTCCCCCGTGTTTTCCACGCTTATTTTCATGGCAACTTTTGTCATTTGCTTTTTTCACTGCTGTCTCGAAATTTAACCGTACACTTAGACTGGCATCTCTGTCTCACCTTTATTGTTAAAATTGTTATATGTAACGGCCTCTTCTATTCTAAAATTTTCTTTCTAACACTTCGCCCCTTCAGATAATTTCTATTTTAAAAAATTTAAATGCAAAGTCAATTGCCATCTTCTATATCCTTGAATCCCATTCATCTTTTATTCTTTTCTTCGGCATTCCCTGTGCCCTGTTTTTGGGCTAAGTTTTGCTTTGGATAGAATGATAAAAAATAACGTTACTCGATTCAGCTTCTGGAATGCGTTCTTGGTCATGCCAATACGCCTGCGGATCTCAGTGTCGCACTTACTGTCATCTGTTATAACAGTTCCCAGGTATTTAAATTTCTGTACCTGTTTGATTTCGGTATCCCTGGCCTGTAGTTGGCATTTCGGGCTTCTCATTTTACTGAGGACTATGCATTCAGTTTCATTTTAGCTTATGTTTTGTTCTTTTTTCTGTTTTCTTTAACTACTTCCTGTAAGAGGTCTTGTAGTTTCTTTTCTGTGTCTGCTATCAGCACTGTATCATCTGTGTATCTTATGTGGCTCAGACTGTGGCCGCCAATGACGAATCCTGGTAAGACATTTAGAAATCATAGAATTCTCTAAATGCGTTGTTAGAATAGATCAGGTGAGAAGACACATTCTTGTCTTACACCTCTTTCTATCTTCGTACATTTACTAAATACATTTCTTATTTGTATGCAGTCAGTTTGCTGCCAGTAAAGATTCTTGATTACTCTTGATTGTCTTTTCCGATTATGTCAAGGTTAACGAAAGACTCCATGAAGTCATTGTGGCGTATGTCTCGAATGACTTTGCGTAAAATAGGTACACATCCTTTTTCATTCTTTATTTGTATTGTCCTTTCTAAAAACAAAGTTTAAGAATTGTTCCAGTGTGCTTAAGTTTGACCCGTCAACCTATGAACTGAAGTTAAGTTGTGTAAAGACGTGTGCTTTTTTCCACAAATTAATACACAATCAAACAAATTGGGTCTATTATATAGAGGAGACAAAGAAAATAAGAACTAAACACTTTAATTGCGTTTTCGAACTTCATTTGTTCAAATTATTTTTTGTTCAAAGGTTCTACAGTCTAGTACAGCAGTTCGACACGCGTCTGATCACGCCGGAGCGTGGTCGGCTAGGCGTCTGACTCACATCCGATCACGCCGGCCTGGGTTCACCGATTTTGCGAATTTGAATTTATTTTCATGGAGGTGTGACTACGTGTCTGATGACGCCGGCGTGTGGTCACCTATTTCTTTAAAACATAGTGAACTTTAACAACATTGTCCCTTTGCCACGGTGCCGACTGCTAGCTTTATTCTGCTGCATGATCGATTAATCATAATTAGGATGATGAGATTTGTTATATGATTTATTAAGCTGATTGTTCAGTGGACTTCACATTCGTTTGCGCTTGGCTTCTTAAGCAGCGCTATGACAATCGATTTGCTTAAGTTTTCCGGTATCTCACCACTGTTGTAGATTTCATTCATTGTTTGCTGTAAATGTGTCTTCTCCGCAATCCTATCTAATACTCATAAATAATCAAATCAAACAAAAACAGGATATAACAAAAATACTCCATTAGTAATGACAGCTGACATTGCTTTCTCTAGGAATCTCCGATTCAACTTAAAACACATGGCAAGAATTTCTCACAACATTTGGTAGCGATGAAAAAAGTGGAACACTTGATGAAAGAGTTTTATCCAATAGCAAAACTACATCAGTAGAAAACTAGCAGCCACAACAAAAAGAATGGTAGTGCATATAACTAGAAAGATGAATAATGAAAAAATCAGGTTGCCTAATAAATAAAACAAAATGTTTGCAAAGGGACATCTATCACTGGTGCAAATAACAGCAATAACAGTTGACATGAAAACTCAGATTTTCTGTAAAATAAAAGAAAAGATCAGCATTCAGCAATACTACGTACGATTCAATGGTTGTCTATTTTTTCCTATGAGGAAAGAATTAAAAACACTATCATTATTACCATAAGGAATATATGATTTAACGCATTGACAGCACACCAAAGAAACAAATATTTTTAGAACCTATAAAACAACGATATATTAGAGAAAAGTAAAAATCATATTTTAAAAAATGAAGACAGATCAATAAACAGTTGTATTGAGATGGTATAGAAAATCGTAAGAAAATTGTTTTTTGTTTTTTTTAATAATCGTGTTGCCAAAAGCAAGGCATTTTACTGCTACTATTGTGCAGGGGGTTACATAAGATGAATGGTTTGAGAAGAAATGAGAGGTTGCAGGGGGTGTCAGGAAGAGAGTATGAGAAGGAAGAGAATACTCATGAAAGTGGGGTGGACGGAGAAAAATGCATGAGAGAGAGGATGTAATTTAGTGAGACAGGAGATGACTATTAACTTTACATTTAAATTATTGGAGATTATAGCTGTAGGGAAAGCAAGTATGCGGAAGGGAATTCCACAGGCGAGAAGTGCGAGAAAAGAAGCTGATGAAGTAGAATTTGCGTTTAAAATGTATTGGTTTCACAGTAAAAGGATGGGACCTAGTTGCCAATCTTGTGGCTCGTGGAAATTCATATATAGGGAGTACCAGAGAGATAAGTTCATCGGAGCAGAAGCCGTGAAAATATTTGTAGAAGAGTTACTGGGAAGCCACATTGCGTTGGTGAGAAAGCGACTGTATCCTAGCTGCCAAGTCAGAATCGATTACATTACAGATTCTCCGTTGGATTTGGTCGAGAACACCGAGGTGGATAGCAGGACACCCGACCAGATATGGCAGCAATATTCAATGCACGGGCGGATGGTAAATTTCTATATGTGCAGGATTGTTTCGGACGGAAAAACTTCCTGGTCCTACACAGAGAACCGACTTTCTATAGAAGCAGATTTAGCTATGGATTCTATATAGCTATTCCGCTTGAAGTCTGATGTGAGTGTTAATCCGAGGAGACGTGGTGTTTTACTTTCAAGGAGGGAAGCCTGATCCCTGTTAATGGGCTGTAGGAACGATTGTCTGTGATGGTTGATAAATAGCAGCTTCGTTCGGAAGCATAAAATAAATAAAAGAATCTAGATCATTTGATAAAAAATATAAGTTAGTATAAGGATACACACGTAATAAACGTGACCACAGAGAAAAGAAACCGTTGTATTGACAGAGAAGAAACAACAATGAAACTTAAGTATTGAAAGTAAAGAAAAAGATGGTTACGGGTGTATTTAAAGAGAAGTATAAACAAGGAAACTTAACATATAACGGAGGTTATATAGACAATACTGTTAAAAGGCAACACGAAACAAAAAAAAAAAAGAGACTCGTACTGAAATGAAGGGAGACAGATAAACTAAAGATGGAAATATACAGTGAAGAAGGCTTAAAAATGCAGATTTATTGAAAGAGAAAGAAAGAGTAAACAGATGGACAGGTTTAGAGAGAAAAATAATCAGAAGAGAGAAAGTGGTTGTGAAAAAACAAAATACAGAGCAGGAAGACGGTAGAAACGAAAGGTGGAAGGAAGAATGACAACCGAATTGACCGATTACGAATTGAAAAATAACAAACTGGCGTCGTTTTTTTAAAAAATAAAAATGGAAAAACTGTCTGTTGAAAAATATTGAAAATAGCATTAAAAAAATTTAAAAAAAACATCGATAATAGAGCAGTTATCTGAACTTGCCGGAGAAGTCTTTAGTAATGTTAACATTCACAAAGAAAGAACGAGAAAATTGATTTTTTTTAATGTAAATGTAATGTAGAAATTGAAACGAAGTATTGGAAATATTTGGCGGAAATGTATTTACAAAGTTCTCACCGATGATGTAAACGGCTCTAACGATTGATATCCTATTTCCGATGTAGCTCTAGAAAAAGTCATGCAAAGCAATTCATAATGTTTAAATCATATTTACAAGGTAAACATTTACTTATGCCTTTAACAAGAATTTAAAAGTCACGTTTAAATAACAGATTCGTAATCTAATAATAGCGTTTCTACTGATTTTATCGGCACAGAACGGGAGATCGGAGAACCGAATTCATTTTCTATTCTCGCTCATAGCTTCTACTTCAATTTGTGATCCTTGACTACACCAAGTTCTGCTATCTATCTATCTATCTATCTATCTATCTATCTATCTATCTATCTATCTATCTGTCTGTTTCAGTCTTTTCATATCTATCAGTCATATATTTATCTATGTTTTAATGTTTGTATCTCTATGTTCGTATCTTTACATATCTATCTAAACTGCGTCTAGAGATCATATGCAAAAGAGCTATTGTCACATATTTTATGTGAAATTCATAGATATGTGTTATCCAATGAAATGATTTTTACTTTTATGTATAGCGAGTAAGCATGAAAGCAATTAAGTCCCAATGTTCAATTTTACATTGATATGTAATATTTTTTCAGTAATTATAGCAATTTGCAGTGACAAGAGATTATTTGCAAGAACTAGAATTTAGCATTTTGGCTCCTAAAAAAGAACTAACAATGAATGAAAAGAACTATATGATCAAAGAAATTAGCGAAGGAAAGTGTTCGCTACAAGTTACGAAGGATTTGAAAAGGGATCATCGAACAATCAAGAAAAAATGTCAAATGGAAATTCAGCCAAGGAAAAAGTTTCAGGCTGAATTCAAGAATTTAACAAAGCGAGATATATCACATATCTGAAAAGAATTAAAAATAAATCAAAATGCGTCAAGTTCGTTCATATTTGAGGCCGCTGGAGCTCGTATCGTGTCATGGGAGACAAGGTGTAAAGCATTAAGGATGTTTCCTGATGTAAAAATCAAATAAAGAAACCCATTTTACCAAAAACCATAAAGAAATAAAGGAAAACTGATTTCAGTAAAGTGCCTTTACAGACAAATCAAGGAAGACCCTCGATGGGCCCGATGGATGGGCTCAAGGATGGGTTTGCAAGCAACATGACCCAAGAAAATTTTTTTAAAACGCTAACAAGGCGGCGGTGGGATCAAGATAGGGGCAGGGATTATTGGAAATGAGCTCTTGGAGCCATCTAAATTGAAAGACAGGGTTAAGATGAATTCTAAAAGTTACTGTGATTTTCTATAGCAATATTGTTTTGAATGTCTTTAGCCAGACGTAGATCTATGATTTTTATGCAAGACAACGCACCAAGTCATGCATCAAAGTTTACTATATCATGGTTGAAAGAAAAGGGATTTGTTGAAGATTATTTTATGGACTGGCCTTCAAATTGCTGTGATTTGAATCCCATTAGAAACCTGTGGAGCGTCCTCAAGAGAGATATTTATTCTGATAGAAGGCAATTCAACAGCGAGTGTGACCTCTGGGAATCAGTTAAAGTTTCTGCAAACAATTTACCAGCCACTAAAATTGCAAACCTAACATCGGGTGTTGATACTAGGCTGCTAAGAGTCATTGAAAAGAAACGAGCATTTGTGCAATAAATTTTAGGAGGTTCTTATTATTTTTTGTTAATATATATATATTTTAAATAAAATCTTTTTCGTTTTAGAAATTGACAATTTTGTTCTTAAACCTTTTCATATTATTTTTTTTCATTAATTTTATAAGGTAATGTAAAAATATCAAAATAAATATTTGCAAATAAACTACTCACAGTCAAATTCGTCTGGTTTGTTAACTTAGTAAAATTTTTTCCAACCAAAAACAATAGTTTTCTCTATAACTAAATATCTAAGTTAATAATATTGAGTAGAATCTAAACACCGTCACAATAGGACGTTTAACATTAAAGACACAACTCTTTACACCAATTCAGAACTTGCATATAATCTCTAGACGCAGTTTATCTATCTATCTATCTATCTATCTATCTATCTATCTATCTATCTATCTATCTATCTGTCCGTTTGTTTGTTTCAGTCTCTTCATATCTATCAGTCATATATTTTATCTGTTTTAATATGTTCATATCTCTGTGTTTAAGTCTTTGCATATCTATCTATCTATCTATCTATCTATCTATCTATCTATCTATCTATCTATCTATTTTTTCATATGTATTTACTCATATCTATCTATCTATCTATCTATCTATCTATCTATCTATCTATCTATCTATCTATCTATCACCACTATGAAGAACTGAATATAACCACTTTAAAATTGTCCAGCTATAGATGATTTCTTTCACTTACGCGCAAATAACCATGGGAAAAGTAGTAATACATCTCTTCTTTCTTCAGTTATGGTGTAAATAAATTGCGATCTATAACCTTGATTGGCAACTAGTCCACCGAATAGTGTAATGTCGGTCTAATGCAGAAAAAATTTCCTGCCCAGTCAATCATGTATAGAAGAGAAGCACGCATCACGTATAACACTGATAGATAATATATGAAACAATAAATAATGGCTTGAAGGTATGAAGCTTGGCCAAGAGGTCGTGTGTGTTAAAAGTAAGCAATTAAAAGATTTTGGGTTTAAAAGACTGTCCTGGATTAAGAGAAGTAGAATTGTCTGGAATAGTGTCTGGCAAACTTAAGAAACACTTTTGGCTCTGTCGTTTGGACCGAAGTGGAGAGTTATTATTAAAATATGATGAATTAATTTTGCCTCGACTAAGAAAAGATTGTCACATAAAATGAAGACTTATCAGCACCAGGTGTATCTGAAGTCGAATGAAGGATCAGAACTAATTAAATAGTCCGGTCTGCTTGTAAAAATAACGAAAAATTTACGTTTTGTGTATTAGAATTTTTCCGACGTTCTCCCAACACTCGACATTGGTCAGTAGTAAAAGGTATTATTTTTTATAGGTTTAGAAAGACGGTTCAGTTGATAATAACAATAAGGTTAGGTCTTTCTTTTTTTATTTACAAATGTCATACATTGAAAATACGGTTAATAAAATTTAATAACAAATAAATAATCAGTAAGGTTGAAGATTACCAACAAGGGAAACAAGGTGTAAAAGATTACCAACAATTTATCAGAATCTACTATTATGGCACACACACACACACACACACACACACACACACACACACACACACACATATATATATGTGGATTTTTTCAAATGTTTTAAATGTTTAATAATTTTAGTTACTATATGAATACTTTTTGTGCGTTTTTGTTTTCATGTAACCAAAAATGTTTCTTTATAATTTATTTAAAATAAAATTGCGATTGAGTTTGAGTTTTGTTTAATGGCATATCACGATTATTGTAAACAAGCTCCGTTGCAGAGAATGCACGATTTTGAAGCTAGAATTTTTTCATTAAAATTTATTAAACTGAATTTTTTCATCTTATTTTTAAACTAGCTCTAACTAAATCTGAATCTAAGTTTTAGAAATGTCTTGTTTTTCAAAAAAATTAAAATAGAATAAAGTAAATTGTAGATAAATTGCATGTACGCTTTACTATATGAACAATGCCAAGCAAAATAATCTTTTTTGTATCCTATGATTAAGAAGAATCTTGTCACATGTCGGCATATGTATCTGGTGAATGATAGATTAAATATGTAGGTTTACAGCCTCGACCACTTAGCTGTTGTTTCTGTGGATATAGTACAAAAATATGTTTTACTGTGTAGATTTGCCAATTCCACAGACAGACAGTTTTTTGTTTAGAAATGTCTGAGCCTTAGTTTGTGTTTTTAAGAAATGTAGGGAGTCCAGTTCAACAAGCTAATTTAAAGATAGCTGGAAAAACAAAGAAATAGAATAAACCCTTTGCTTTCTGTCTGTAGTTTTTGAAAGTGAACTGTATGTCACCATTTAAAATTGGCTTGCATCTCACACTTTCACATGAAGAAATTTCCAACTAATATCACATGATTACTATTTACTATTGCATTTGTGATATTGATTTTTTTAGATTTGCTTGGATGAGAAATAGTTAATGAGATTTTTTGTCTGTTTTGGGATCTCCACTTTCTATATGATAATGGACTTGACTGGAGTACACATATACTCCTGCGATAGTGAGATACGGGAGCTGCCATAAAGTTATAATAAAGATCCGTTAGAATAATCGAAGAGTATCGGCACTGATACGTAAGTTACCGAGAGATACTGAAGTTACCTAGAGACTACCGCATCAGAAGTCAGACTAGCTCAGAGCTCCACTCAGCTAGAATAATATACACGGATATACTATTTCTAACGACTTCAAACTTGTATAAATTTATTTCTTACTAATAGTATTTCCGGATTTTCTCACCTGTGTTCAAGTTTGTATATTACATTCAATATAACCACTTTTCTATCTCAATACATGTTTTTGTTGTTCATTATTTTGTGCGGTTCCTCACCCAGAATCCACAACAGTGTCCATGTCGATTTACCCAAGTTAACGGTTACTAAGTGAAGTTTTTTGAGTGAGTAAAAAAGAAGAGATATGCGTATATTGTATGTTGAGCCTATGTTAAAGTTTATAAGACCGCAATGACTAGTGAAGAGTCTTTTCAGGAGTCTGTTGCACAATGCAACTAATCAGAGGTAAGAAGTTGTTGGAGTGGAAAACTTTATTTACCAAAATGCATATGTGGATTCATCGATTGTGAATATGTCATAGTGGATCCTATCTCTGAAGATCTGTAATATTGTCACTAAAGAACGCGAGCCGTGTGAACATCGACCATGAAATTACGATAAAATCTAATTCCACCTTATAGTGTCGTTATATTCTACAAAGGTATTGTGAACATTACTGGGTATTTGAGTAGACATATTGTTATTTAATATATTGTTGTAATAGTCAGATATCTAGTGACAACGTCTCGATATTACTGACTGGAATGGGAGAAACGAGAACGATGCCTCAATCCAGAAAAATAATTTAGAGAAAAACCTGAAACTATCCTTAAGAAAAAGTAATTCTAGGAGACAATAACCGTGTTGTTGTAAAAATAGAAATAAAATTTTGAATTATAATGTAGAATCGTTGCTTTAGCAGTAATCCTAAAGAAAATTGTAATCGTATAAGAATCTCGATATTTGTAGATCTCGTAACTGGCATTCATTTCAATCGGCTTGTCGAGACTGAAACAGTTGTCTTTCTATATGAACATGGTTTGTAATAACCTCTGACTCTAACGAAATAAGACACGGTATGCATAAATGCAGTTTCTACAACATCTCTGAACTGACACAATCTTCCTGAAGACAAAATAAACTTGAAATGAATCAAGTCATCATGCTGATGAATTTCATTTACAGTGACGTATTCCGAATCATGTGACAACTCGTTATTGTCTTTACTACTATGGCCCTCCACACCATATGGTTTATAGCTTTAAGAAATGTTTGACTCTATTCAGCTATCTATTTACATATGCGTGTGCTGTGGTGCAGTGGTTATCGTCTCAGAACGAGAAATCTGAGAGCCTCGTTCGAATTCGAGTTGAATACGTTGCATTTCTTAACGCGCATTTCTCCCTCTAGCTATGATAGACTGGGTTCTGTATTGGTGCTGGGCAATCAGTCTGACGCAAAATGTAATCACCACCGGCTGGGGATAAATCTCTTGCTCACTCAGTCATGTCACTTTCGAGTCATGATAGCCCAAGCGTGTATAACTTAACCGACTGATTTACTTAAGCTAGTTTTGTAATTTTTAAATGATTTGTTTACTGGATGAAACTTTTTTTATACTATGGATATTCTGAAAACAATTCAGTATTGTACATACCATTTCTGTTACAGTAATCCTGAACAATTTTGTTCACACTAAACTGCATTAAAAGAGTAATTATTAATTATATCATATATATCTTAATTTATTCAAGCTTGGTTTTTTCGCGGGTTTTGCAAATTAATTTATTTTTATTTTGAAAATATTTTATATATTATGGTTTTCCTTTCAAAATAACTAAGCAGCTCCGTTTTCATCTAAGAGTTCAACATTCTCGTTGGCAATCTCGTCTTTTCCCACTGCTATACTCTTCATCATAAACGTTACCGGCTTTTTATGATTACTTCCCTACCATTCGTTCATGAATCGTATAAATTTAAGCTTTAAAGGAAAAAAATGCATCATTGTTCGAAACATCTTTCTCAATAACACTTTTTTTCTTTTTTATATCTTACATCCCGCTGAAGTGTGTGTTTGCTTTGGGTTTGTTTTTTGTGTAGACGCTGAATTTTTCTTCTTTTCCGTTTCAATTTCTTCACATTTCCAATTTATTTTTTCTTATTCAATTTGTTTACATTTATCAACGATGGCTTTACTTATTCTCTCATGTACTCTACGCAGTTATTTGGTGTTATCTACTCTCAAATCTTCCTTACATCAAGAATTTCAGTTTTTCTCCTCTGAATATTTCTTTTTGTTCTTTCTTTGAGACGAATTTTACTGTTTCCATAATGCATTCTTTCAAGTGTTCCACGCCAAATTCGAAGGAATCATTCTTGTTTTAAACTGCGACTTGTATGCAATGAATTTCTTTTTTATTTTAATATTCGAGACTATTCACTATTTTACAATTATTTAATATTCTCTAACCCAATTTTCGATTGCATATAGATAGATGGCGACCACTAGTTTACAGTTTGCTTTTCCGTGTTTTTGAATGAAAATATATTTTTCTATACGATTTTTTAATCAGCTAACACTACTTCTCTGCCTTGTTACGTCTTGGACTTTTTCACGATCACAAACATCTTGCATATTTCTCAAAATCAAATATCAAATATTACGTTGGCATTCACTGGGCAGATTTGAACAATATTTCTCAGTATTTATCAGCTGATCCAACTCCATATTTTCCAAACATATCAATATTTTGTTACATGTTATTATTGTGATAGATACGCCCCTACATTTAAATTTTCATTAGAAGCGAATTTCAAGGAAAGTTTTGTTTAGTATTAATCTATACATCTTAGATGAGGTTGTATTTACATTATTCGGAATATTGTCCTCATTTTTTGCCATGTTTACGAGGTTTCGGCATTTGTACGCTTCGGCCTTCTTCAGGTTCTAAGAATTTCGAACTGAACCCTTTATTTCAATCACTGGGGTCTATCATTTTCATTTCATATCCGATGCCACTTCTATTAGCCATGTAGTTTTCTCTTTTTAAGTTTTTTCACAAATGCTGTAGCCAGATATTTAACTCACAACTCTTTGGATCACTGGAACTAAGTAACGGCTATATCCACTGGATCATGTGTCCTCAAGGAGACATGATCCAGTGCCAGTGGATAATTCCGAACAATGTAAGTATATTTTGTTTAGCTATCCTTTAGTTAATCCTGTAAAATACAAGAGAAAAATGCACGATTAATTTGGAAGTAGTTTGGAAGAGGCTTTCACCATTACATTTGGTACCCAAATCGGATAATAATGTTTAAGCCTTTCGTATTTATATGCAGTGTTCTTTCAAGACGTATGCGATCACGGACCTCCATTTGCCACTACATCATGTACCTCTTAACAACTTTCTTCTTAATATCTATCGCAAACCTTGCCCCGCAGTCCACTTGCCAAAGCTAATCATATATGCCTTACGTTGCGTTCCCATCTCTTTCTCTTTGTCCTTGTGAGTACTAGATTCTCTAAGCTCTGTATTCTCATAATGTTAACATACATTTTGATAAAGATGTTCAGTTTCAATCTGGTCCAACTGAAAATCTTTAAAAATTGCGTTTCAACTATCATCAAATGACTTTAGGTAATATAAAATACAAGAACACAACTTCTCTCTATGAATATTTCATGTAACTAACGAATGGTGGTTTTTCACATTTCATCAAATATCATAGGTAGAAATAAAACTTACGACGGATAAAGAAATAGAAGACATTTATGTCATGCCGATGAGTTAATCATCTTAAAACACATAAATAACTATAGTTAAACAAGAGAAATAAATTGATGATTAAAGATGAGAAATGGATTGTTATATGTAAAAATACAATAAATATTTACTTAAATACGTTGATCCCCATTAACTAAGAATTGGTAATAGTGAATAATAATTAATAGTTGATAATTACTAATGAAAAAATGATTTTACTCTTATCAGGTAAATTGGATAATTTTAAGAAAAATACAAGTAATCTCCCGTTATTTGCAATATGAATGTTCCATATTTTCAAGTCTCTTTCTCTCCCTCCCTCCCTCCCTCCCTCTCTCTCTCTCTCTTTCTCTCTCTGTATATATATATATATATATATATATATATAATAGGGGCCGTATTTCAATTAGAACAATTGAATTGTTAGCTTTTTATATTAATTTTAACAATAATAATAAAATCTTCATATTTAAAAATACCAAACTTTTATATTTTGGGGTTATATGACAAAAATATATTTAAGGTGCATGAAAAGAATGTTAAAAATACAATATATATATGTATAGATGATAATTTGTATATGTTCTAAACTATAATTTATAATTGGCATTGAAAATAGACGGGATTTGTATATATATATATATATATATATATATATATATATATATATATACACACAAATCCCGTCTATTTTCAATGCCATTCATGATTTTTAAAATTAAAAAAATGTACTTCAGTTATAAAATATAGCTATGCCAACAACCAAATCCGTTTAGTAGAATCGGCTGGGAATTATATATATATATATATATATATATATATATATATATATATATATATATATATATATATATATATAACTACAACGATTGACATACACATACTTATGTGTCTGTCTGCGTGGGATATAGAAAAATATGCTCTGTAGCCTACTTAAAAAAGTTTATCTAAGAATAATCTCATTTTCCTTGATGATGTTACTTCAACGGAAGTTGTCACGCCTTTCTATTGAAGTTGTCACGCCCCGTTCATCAGATATTTTCTGGAGACAATGTAATTAGTCATCATTTTCCTGACAGACAATTCTGTTGCTTTTAAGCAAATAAAATATGAAATAAACTGTCTACGATAGGACAATGTAACTTACTAGCACTTGAAAGTTCAGTGTAAACACTGGATAATTTTACTTAAACGTGTGGAAAGAATACTAAATAAATATCCGTAAACAACCTCATTTTATGTTAATTTCGGGAATTGTAAGGTGATATAAGAATTGTATAACTGTGGCTTAACCTCGAAGGAAGCAACCCACATATGAAACATCAGAGTAGATTGAATAAACAATAAAAGAACAAATGAAATATTCTAGAAAAATCCATTAAAAACCTAAGCTAATATTTTAATACTTTTACAGCGAATACGAAGAATTAAGATTATGAACCTGTAGTATTTCGATGTAATACGTTGAAGTTTATGCCAATTTAAAAAAAAATCAGGAATATCGCCGCGTGCATCATGGCGATTTGAGGCAACAGTGTTAGTTATATTAGAAAGATCATGGAGATAGATTTCTGAAAAAATCAATAATTTAAATTTGGATGACTCATGATGGAAACGATAAAACGAAGTTAGATATGACGAACGGTTACATTGTCAACATCAGTTTGTAAGGAAAGAATCGATTCTGTTTGGTCAATCAGTTGAAAAAATAGCTAACACTGCAGATATCTCATGTGGTTCTTCCCACACTATTTCATGTGAAAACATAAATTTGAACACACTGTCTAGACGTTAGATACTACAGTTATTGAGTCCAGAGCAATACACACTAATATAGTGCTAAAATATCTATCTTAAATAAATTGGATCAAAGTTCCAAGTACTTTTGAAGGATAATTTTAACTGTACATGGCTTTAATCGTATGAACATGAATACAAAACTTACTGCATGTACTGGTTACAAATTGGTGGAAATTAATGATGAAAGTATCTGCAAGCCGGTGACAAAGTGTTATGGTGACCCAGCTATAGTAATAGAATCTTCCTCTGTCAAAAAATACTTATCTGCGTGACTTCAGGGAGGCAGTCAAGAGCCAGTCGACGAGGCAGTCAAGACACGACGTAACTATACAGTTCGGTTTTACACTCTATCTGCTGACCACTAACACTCGTATTTCTATATATGTTCTGTTATTCTAATACACTGGTTAAACCTACCTTCAGGTTTCATCGAAATAGAAAATATGCTATTTAAAAGTAAGTAAAGTATTATTGAATAGCAAAATATTTTTTGAAAAAAAGAATATATGATGTTAAATGTTCTATTATGGTGTTGTTTAGATTCTACTCACTATTATTAACTTGAATATATGATGATAGAGAAAACTATTGTTTTTTGTTGGAAAAATTGTAATTTAACAAAACAGACTAATTTAACTGTCGGTAGTTTATTTGCAACTATTTATTTTGATACTTTTACATTATTATACCTTCTAAAACTAATATTTTTTACATTAGTTTTACAAGGTATAATATTGTAATAATAATTACATGGTATAATAATCTAATAATATGAAATGATTTTAGAACAAAATCGTCAATTTCTTAAAACAAAAATTTAAAAAACGTTTTCATTTTAAAAATAAAAGATAAACAATAATAAGAACCTCCTAAAAGTTGTTGCACAAATGCTCCTTTCTTTTCAATAACTCTTAGCAGCCTATTTTCAACATCTGATGTTAGATTTGCAATTTTATCGGCTGGTAAATTGTTTGCAGAAAATTTAATTGACTCCCAGATGTTACACACTTGCTGTTAAGTTGCCTTCCATTAGAATAAATATCTCTCTTGAGGACGTTCATTGGTTCCTGAATGGGATGCAAGTCACAGCAAATTGAAGGCCTGTCCATAAAATAATCTTCAACAAATCCCTTTTCTTTCACCCAGGATTTAATAAACTTTGATGCTTGGCTTAATGCGTTGTCTTGCATAAAGATTATTGATCTACGCTTGGCTAAAGACTGGTTATCAAACCATTGAAAGAAATATTGCTCTAGAAAATCACAGCAACTTTTGGAATTCATTTTAACCCTGTCTTTCATTTTAACAATACCTACGAGCACATTACCCATAATCCCAGCCCATATCATGATCTTACTGCTGCCTACTTGGTGTTTAAAATTTTTTTTTTGACATGTTGCTTGCAAAACCATCATTTAGCGTTATCTATCGGGCTCTTCGTGGGTGATTCTTGATTCGTCTGTAAAAAGCACTTTACTGAAATCATTTTTCATGTATTGTTTTTGCCTACTGTCATCTTATTTCCATATGTTTTGACAAATGGGTTTCTTTATTTGATTTTTTAAATCAGCAAACTTCCTTAATTCTTGTTTCCCTTGGCACTCCTGCGTCTTCAAATATGAACGCACTTGACGCATTCGGGTTTCGTATTAATTCTCTTCGGATATGTGATAGATTTCGCTTTGTTAAATTCCTGAATTCAGCCTGAGCCTTTTTTACAATGGTTAAATTCCCATTTGACATATTTTCTTCATTGTTCGATAATCCCTTTTCAAATCTTTAGAAATTTTAATTGAAGACTTTCCTTTGCTAATTTCTTTGATTATATAGTTCTTTTCATTCTTCGTTAGTTCTTTTTTAGGAGACACAATTCTAAATTCCATTTCTTGCAAATAATCTCTTGACACTACAAATTGCTATAATTACTGAAGAAATAGTAGATATCAATCGGTAATTGAAAAATGGGACTTTATTGCTTTCATGCTTACTACCTATAAATAATAGTACAAATTATTTCATTGGATAACACATATCTATGAATTTTACATAAAATATGTGACAATACTGCTTTTGCATTTAATCTCTAGACGTTGTTTATACCTATAAACACTGAGGCCCAGAGACTTTTTTTCCTTGGTTGAATTCCCATTTGACACATTTTCTTGATTGTTCAATGATCCCTTTTCAAATCCTTAGAAATCTGAAGCGAAGACTTTCCTTTGCTAATTTGAAGCGAAGACTTTCCTTTGCTAATTTCTTTGATTATATAGTTCTTTTCATTCATTCTTAGTTCTTTTTACGAGCCATAATACTAAATTCTAGTTCTAGCAAATAATCTCTTCACACTACAAATTGCTATAATTACTGAAAAAATACTAAATATCAATCTGAAATTGAAAATTGGGACTTAATTGCTTTCATGTTTACTAGCTATACATAATAGTACAAAGTATTTCATTTGATAACACATCTACAAATTTTACATAAAATATTTGACAATACCTCTGTTGCACATAATCTCTCGACGCAGTTTGATACAAATCTTTCTTTATGGCGGATAATGATAGGAAATTTCATCTCAGATGACAAGAAGAATTTAAACAACAGAAATGGGGTTCTAAAAACGGATGCTGTGAATACTGTTGACATAGGTTGTAAGCATCGAGAAATTCTTAATGAAATTATAACAAAAAGTGCATTTTACCTGGAATCTCGAATAAGTTGTTTAAATAGCATTAAATGTACCAGGAGAACATTACCATAAATCTAAATTAAAATCAAATTCTACAGATTTTATCGTAGAAAATCTTATGCATTTTGCAGGAACACATGATTAAATACGATATCATCAATAAATCGAATGTCCTGACCTATCAGTGTATTAGATTATATCTCTCCAGGATTTTCCTTTTTTATTATTTTAGAATAATAATGTATTCGAAAATTAATTGAGTGGTTTGTGGTTACATTAACAACGGTTTGGAACAGTTAAGTAACCAGTAATCCTAGATTAAGTAATTTGTTGATAGCAAAGTTCGGAATATCAGCACTGTTAGGGGGATTTCAGAGATGGTTTTTAATTTTTCTACTTTTTAAATCAGTAGAAGTCATTTAAGGAAGATTCCAAATAATATGAAAATCGGTTTCACATTAGGGAAGCAAAAATCGACCCGCGTTTACAAACTTTTCTTTCGTATTATTCGATATCAAAAAATCAACCAGAAAGTAAAGAAAGCACGATTTATAAACAACATTCAATGTCGAAATATCGTGACAGTATGCAAAATTGTTTTTATCATAGCATAATGGAGTCTACCGAAAGAAAATCTGTCTTTGTGTATCGTGTGAATCAAAAGAATTTGTTTATTCTGAACTTGAGCTTACTAGAAATTATTACTTCTGGGGATCGCAATGAGCAAATGACTCATATTGTTGTCTTAGAAAATATCTTGCTGACAAGAAAGTAATGAGATAATTTTGTTGCATTAACACATGTTAGTTTGATCTACGAGTCATTTTGTCTGACGGCTTCAGATGCTTCAAAACCAAATTATTGTTCTGGATATTTGAGTCATCCTCTTAAAAATACTCTCTGGGAATAGTCTCTTATAAATATATCAGAAATTGAATGTATGCCGCTCGTCATGTTAAAAATATGTAAATATTGATTGGGACATAATGGTTTTCTTGGATCAACGATAAAAATAGCTTTAAGTGAATGAATTCTTTGAAAATTTAAAAGTCGATCCTTTCTCAGATGCGAGCGATATATATTTTACATAAATATTTTACATTAATCAGGAAACTCCGATTACAAATATAAATTGTCTTGACTACTACTTTTTTCAAACTCCGTTGCTGCTTAAATGTTTAACAGATGATAATGTTAGCAACTATATGTCGAACTATATATAGGTTTATTTTCTTTCAACTCGAGTAAAACTGATAGAAAAACGATCATTTGGAATGATTTTAGAGCGTAGGCGATAATAGCTCTCCAAATTTCTTTTGTTATCTTTTCTGTTGCATTACGATTATATTTTTAATATTGTTGTGGCTCCAGGGAGTGGGAACCGCACAAAATAAAGGAACAACAACCAGAAACTGTGATGGAAATATAAGTATATTAACCTAAAAGATACAAACTTGAAAGCAAGTTAGACATCCAGGAATAAGTTTAGTACGAAGTATATATAAAAGTTTCTGAAATGAAGCCGTAGTATGTTTAGTAAATCCAAACTGGGAGGTGACAGGTACTGCGTAATAATATTCTGGGTGAGAGGAGCTCAGAGCTACTATGAACTTATAACGTTGTATTCTCCGTGAAAACTCGTTATCGTTTGGTATCTGTCAGTATCTCTGACGGATCGATATCAATCAATTCACTCCCCTACTGGGTCAAAATGTGGCACAAGGCCTTTTTAGAGTGGGTGATCCGGGCCATATATCCCAGCCAAAAATACCTGTCTGACTTTACCCAGTGGTGATTCTACCCTTCGATATAGCCACGACTGGGTTTATGCTCTCCGTCCGAAGGCAGAGAGACGACAGTGTCAAGTCCTGAGATAAACTCGGCTGGATCTTACGTATCTCACTATGGCAGAAGTATATGTATAATTTAGACGAGTCTATTATCAGGGAAAAAGGGGAGACCCTACAGCAAATATGTAACTTGTTTACTCTCTAGATTCACATTAGATTGATAGATAGTTAAACAGAGTTTACTTCTGTCTCATTCTGGATACATTTAAATATTACATTTTCACAGTCCTTATCCTTCATCAGATGCCCTGAAAATACATCTGTCACTTTATGATTTCAAGAATAAGAACCATATTACTATTTCTTATAAAACGTTCTTTTTATGCACATATTCATTCCATGGTATTCTCTTCGTCCGTGCATCTGAGAACCATATATATGTTGCTTCCGGTTTCTTTTTCATGGTTTCTGCAATTGCCTAGCATTAACGACAATTTAAAACGCGTGATATTTATGACTAGATCATCACTCGAAAATTTAAAAAAAATATTGTTGTGGCGTTAATTTCGCAGTGGAGGCTAGTATCTATGCGAAAGTCGGTCCTAATAAGTCTAACGTACAAAACGTTAGGAACTTGATATAATATGTATTACGCAGTGTAATCTTGGCAGGTCGCTGACTACTTTCGTATTCGACTAACTGTCGCCTACCATCGCCCAACATCTACTGACCCTCGTTACTCTTACTAATCCTACTTAGATTAGGTGGGAGAGGCTATTCACTATAGAATAGGTATGTTTCATCATAACACCCCTCCTAAAACTTTGCTCCGTAGGAGTAAAAGTGTGTGCTTTATTTTTTTTACAGGAAATATGAAGAAAAGAAAAAGAAAACACAAAAAAACACTTCATTTTTGTACCAACATCGTAGCGAATCATTTGGATTCACTTTTAAATGATTAGTTGCCTTTCTGTTCCTTCTGGATCGGCGTACCTCAAGTAAAATCGTTACTGGAGTTGGTAGATCAAACATATCGAAAATCACCGCCATAGACGTTTCTTCTGCAGGAACGCTATTTACCGCGTCTGAAGAGCGTCGTCTGATCTGGTTAATGTGCCGTCTGCACTTGAATATTTCACCAAGTGCATCATATTGCCAATAACGCTTTTCTATTTTTCCAATCTCTCGGAATGATTTATTTTGTTTGTTGACCTTAAAGTAACCTTTTTCACCAGGGTTGTAAAATTTTTCTCTACCTGGCTTTGTCTTTTTTTGGTAGTAATTTGTCGAAGACAGATTTTACACGACGTGCAAACATCACCTCAGCTGGCGATTGTGCGCCTGGTGTTCCGTTTTTGGGCTAATTATGATTATGATGTGGTTTTTCGCTTCAGTGATTTCACCGCTGTTGTTTTCAATATATTCTGCCCTAATGAAGTTTGATTCACCATTATGGACACCTGTAGAAACGTCTGTAGGGCTTCCTCTGCAGGTATTTCCCTAGATTTCTTTAAAGTTCTTTTTAGGGCGTCCACAAATTTTTCAGCTAACCCGTTTGATCTTCGGTGATATAGAGCTGTGGTGACATGTTTGACGTTGTATTCCTTGCAGAAATCTTTAAATTGTTTCGACGTAAATTGATTTCTGTTGTCTGTCACAATTGTGTCTACCACACCAAACCTTGTAAACAATTCCAGCAAGGAAGTTTTTAGTACTTGGCGTCGTCGGTTTTCTTATTCTTCGTATCTCAGGGATTAAATTTTTTCGATGGTGCATTTGCAGCTAAGGCAAAGCCTTTACAATTTGCCACTGCGTTCTCAATGTTCCTGTCTATATTCGGCTAATATACAAAACTTTGCATTAGACTCTTCATCCTAGTGCTGCCCGGATGACCAGTGTGAAAATGCTGTAGTATTTACTTTTAGAGAGTTTATGGAATCAAGACACTTTCTCTGTATAACAATACTGTATCACAAAGCTAAAACGCATGTGTTGTGTATTGGTCCTATCGGCTATTTTCTCTTTTATTTTCAAGGTATACTTGTCCCTGGTGGCTTCTTCTTTTATTTTTCTAGAGTTAACGGAAGATCCAAAATTACATTACACACAGTAAATTTCAGCTCTTCTTCTGACTTTAGTGAGGCAATTACTGTGCCTTCTAATGGTTTGCTCATTTTAGGAATTAATCTAGACAGCCTATAAGCGTAGCCAAATTTATTCGATACTATATACTCTATGCTGAAGTTATAATTTAGCAGTATTATACTTCATCTCTGTAATAGGTTGGCAGTATGATTCGGCCAATTCTTTTTCAACCCAAAAATTGAAATTAGAGGCTTATGATCGGTTTGTAGCTTAAAATAGACAAAAAGGGTAAAATTTCGCTACCGCAAATATTATTCCTCTTGCCTCTTTCTCTATCTGAGAGTAATTCTTCCCAGCTGGAATTAGTGCTCCGGAAGCATGAGCAATTGGTTTTACTTGACCATCTGGCATTTTGTGAAAGATGCATGCTCCTACTCCATACGCATTTGCGTCGCATGTTTCTATGAATTTCGTATTGTACTGGGTTAAAATACATCCGAGGTTAACACTTCTTTTATTTTTTCAAATTCTTTATGGCATTCATTAGTCCATTTCCAGGGTGTCCCTTTCTTAAATAAATCATTTAATGGTGCCTGCAGATCATACATTTTAGGGATGTATATTTGGTAATAATTTGCTAATCCCAAAACACTTTGTAATGTGGTATTATCATTCAGAGCCTTCGCGTTTATATAGCCTCTACTCGCTCTGCAATCTGATCGATACCGACTTGCCAGCTCGGCTGCAGACGCTCTCTGACTGTCGTGACGTGGCTTCCCTGTGTCTTTTCTATAAATACTTTCACGGCTTCAATTTTTATAATCGTTTCACCCCAAGCAAGGCATTTCTCTGCCACTATTGCGCAGGGGGTTACATAGAGGGAAAAGTGGTGAGAAAGGATGGTTAGACATAGGAAATGTCAGAAGGATGGTGATAGACGGGTAAAGATACCGAGAATGTTAGTGTGATAGGAGGTGTGTATTGACCTCCTGGAGATTGTAGGTGTCGAGAAATAGGGTAGGGGTGAAGCGTGAAAAAAGAAGCTATTGGAGTAGAAATTACGGTTACATCTTATCAGTTTCACTGTAAAAGGGTGGGACCTAGTTGATAATCTAGTATCTCGAGTAAATTCGTACCTAGGCGGCACCAATGATCTAAGTTCATCGGAGCAGAAGCCATGGAAGTATTTATAGAAGAGGTTTGAATTCTAATAATTAATTCTTAATATTGTTTGGTTTCCCCTTTGTTTATTTTATTTGTTTTTATTTGTTCTTTTGTCACTAACTTCAGTAGTTTGTGTAAATGATTTTGCTATCCAAGGTTCTTTTCGACTTATACTAAGTTAAAACTTAGTAAACTTCAGTTACTCTTTCATGTTTATTTTTTAATTGGAGTAGATAGTTCCTACTATCATCCGGTCTCACACTTCACCACTTCTTTTGAACAAGAGTAGAGCTGATCACCTTGTTTCTTGTTCAGGAAGGGGTTCCCGGTTCATCCCCCTTCTTCGGTCTTAGTGTTCGTTCAGCTGGAATATCTTTGCAGTTACGGAGTATGGTGACAACGCCTTTACATTCTGAGTGTACCGGGTTGGCAGTTTCCTGGTTGCTGCTTCCGACTGGTAGTTAGGAGCCCGAACTCTTGCGTGGCGTCTTGAGAGGCTGCTCTGACGAACAGTTGAATAATACCGGGGTTCTTGTAGTGCAATATCGCGCATGCATGAACGTTCGGTGGGCAACCCCGAGGCCACATTATGTTGTAGACCGCGTCAGTCTCCATCCTTCATATACTGTAAACAAGTGACCGAGTGATTCAACTCTAAGACCTCTCCTCAACTGAATCACGATGGAAAAAAGCAAACATAATAGCAAAACTAAACCAGCTAGTCTGAAAACGCCTAAACCAGTCTGCATCTCATTCACTAACATACGTGGTATCCGCACTAACTTCCTCAGCGTAGATTCATTCCTTCACACTAACTCACCTGATATCTTAGCCTTATGCGAAACTAACCTTAACCCTTCTATCCCCTCTTCTGAGTTCTACGTTCCTGGCTACCTTCCCCTCTTCAGGAAGGACTCCAATGTTCATATGCATGGGCTTGGTGTGTATGTCAATGAACACCTCCCCCTAGCTAGGGTGACATCTCTTGAATCCCTGGATCATTCTTTCATGTGCTCCTGTCTCTCACTTCTAAGCTCGATCAGCTATCCCTCATTTCGCTATCGCTCACCTTCCTCCTCTGACTGTTCGTTACTTGACAGCATCTCTGACAATTTTTCAATCACCCAATCCTTCACGCAAGTGGTGGACTTCTCCATGCGTTTCTCCGACAACCCCAACGGAAGGGACTCACTACTAGACCTCTGCTTCACTTCCATCCCAGACTCTTGCACAACCAAACAACTCTGCCCATTCGGGAACTCTGACCACACCGTAGTTTCCGTCAACAGTACATTTCTCTCCCACCCGACCCAAGAAACCCAGACCAGTAGAATATCCTACTGCTACCAAAGGGCAGACTGGGATTCATTCCGAGACTTCCTATCTGACGTCCCATGGAACAAAGTTTTTAGTCTCCCCATCGAAGAATGTGCACCCGAGGTCTCCTCCTGGGTTAAGGCTGGCATCGATGCCTTCATCCCTGCCAGGAAATTTCTGCTTAAGTCTCATTCGTCTCCATGGTTCTCGCCCGCTTGCTCGGCCGCCATTGCCCATCGGAATCATTTCTTCCGACTCTACCGTAGCTACTCGTCGGACCAAAACAGGCGCCTTTTCACTTCAGCTCGTAATAAGTATAAAAAGATCCTTAAAAAAGCTAAGACGTTGTTTGCTGCCAGAATGAAACAACGCATAGCATCCGCTAGGTTCGGCGCCAAAGACTACTGGCGATTCTGTAAAAGAGTACTTAACAAGAGCAAATCCACAATACCCCCACTGATCAATAATTTTGAGGTCCTCACCTCCTCAGCGGACAAGGCGGAATGCTTTGCACGGAGATTCTCGAACAATTCGAGTCTGGACTCGTCTGGAGTTTTTACACACGACTTCTCACCTAGAACTGTGACTCAACTCAATGACGTCCACATTACACCCTCGCTTGTCTCTAAGATAATCTCAAAACTTGACCCCCACAAAGAGAGCTGAGGGGACTGAATCCTAATCATAGTCTTAAAGAAATGTGCCCCTGAACTATCCTCTGTCCTTTCTAAGCTATACAACTTCTGCCTCTCTGCTTCCTGCTTTCCTGCCTGTTGGAAATCTTCCTCCGTAGTTCCTATACTCAAAAACTCAAACTTATTCCGATCTTTGGCAAAGTGTTCGAGGCCATTATCAACGCCGAGCTCGTTCAGCACCTCACAGAACACAGGCTCCTCTCGGACAAGCAGTATGGTTTTCGCTTCACCAGGTCTACTGCCGATATGCTAACGACCAACACCGAGTATATATACCAGGCACTCGACAGGAATGGCGATGCCCAAACCATCGCCTTGGATATCTCTAAAGCGTTCGAATGTGTTTGGCATGCTGGCCTTCTATGCAAACTGCGGAGCTATGGTATAGCTGGACAATTGTTTGAACTAATCCAGTCATTCTTTCTAACCGCACATTGAATGTGGTATTAAACGGACATGCCTCCCAGAGCTACCATACGAACGCGGGTGTCCCTCAAGATTCTATCGTAGGTCCTACGCTCTTTCTGATCTACATTAATGATCTCCCCGATACCATAATATCCCAAGTAGGTATGTACGCCGATGACACCACAGTTTACTCTAGCCTCGACAAGAAATCTGGTGTGGGCGACAAAGCTAACCTTGCAGCCGAGCTTGGAAAGGACCTCCAATCTGTAGTGGACTGGGGTAAGAAATGGCTGGTAAATTTTAATTCTTCTAAAACGAAGCTACTATCAATTAACCATCATAGACAACCGCACTTACTTCCCATTAGCATGGACCAAGCATGGCTCCCAGAGAATAAAACACTGCGCCTCCTTGGTCTCACACTTTCAGCGGACCTCAAGTGGAATGACTATATCGAATCCATTGCTAAATCCGCTGCTATGAAAGTCGGTTCTCTGTGCAGGGCCCGGAGGTTATTTCCGTCTGAATCTATCCTGCACATATATAAATCTACCATCCCCCGGTGTATTCAATACTGCTGCCACATCTGTTCGGGTGCACCTGCTATTCTCCTTGGGCTTCTTGACAAAATACAGCGGAGAATCTGTAACGTGATGCTGATTTGGCAGACCGGCTGCAACCACTCTCCCAACGGCGTGATATGGCCTTTTTTTAATCGTTTCACCCCAAGCAAGGCATTCCACTGCCACTATTGCGCTTGCAGCTACATAGGGGAAGGTAAACAGAAAGAGAGGTTAGATATAGAAAATGTCAGAAGGAGGGTGATAGGTAGTTGGGAGTTGGGAGGATGGGAAGAATGTTTGAAAGAATGGAAGCGAGTTATTGTGTTAGGAATTGTCTATTGATCTTACATTTAAACTCCTGGAGATTGTAGCCGCCGGGGAAGCATTCATGTAGAAGGGAATTCCACAGTCGGGACGTACGAGAAAATAAACTGTTGGAGTAGAAGTTGATATACTCATTTCATTTGAGGTCCGCTGAGAGTGTAAGGCCAAGGAGGCGTAGTGTTTTACTCTCTGGGAGGTAAGCCTGTTCCATGCTAATTGGAGGTAGATGCGGTTGTCTTTGGTTGTTAGTTGATAGCAGATTAGTTTTTGAAGCATTGAAATTTACGAGCCATTTCCAACCCCAGTCCACTACGGATTTGAGGTCCTTTTCAAGCTCAGCTCGACAGCGAGGTTCGCTTTGTCGCCCACACCGTGATTTTGATCGAGGCGAGAGTAAATTGTAGTGTCATCGGCGTACATGCGTACATTGGGATCTAATGGCATCGGGGAGATCATTAATGTACATCAGAAAGAGCGTGGGACCTAGGATAGAACTTTGAGGTACACCCGCGTTCGTATGGTAGTTTTGGGAGGCATGTCCATTTAATACTACCGTCAATTTGCGGTTAGACATGTATGATTGGATGAGGTCAAACAAATGTCCAGTTATACCGTAGCTCCGTAGTTTGCATAAAAGGCCAGTATGCCAGACTCTGTCAAACGCTTTAGAAGCATCCAAGTCAAAGGTTCGGGCTTCGCCACTCTTGTCAAGTGCCTAGTATATGTACTGCTCCAATGAACTTAGATCACCGGTACCATCTAGGTATGAATTTACACAAGCAAATAAATTCCACCCTTTTACATTGAGACCGATAAAATATAACCGCAATTTCTACTCTCACAGTTTGTTTCCACGCGCTTCCCACATGTGGAATTCTCTTTCATATACTTGCTTTCCCGAGAGTTACAATCTCCAAGAATTTAAATGTCAGGTCAATTGACATCTCTTATCACACTAACTCGCACCCATTCTCACAAACTCTTTTTTCATCTACTCCACCTGCATCGACGGTATCCTCATCCGTATGTAAGCCCCTGCCCAACAGTGGCAGTAAAATGCCTTGTTTGGGGTGAGATGATTTAAATATATATATATATATATTGTCATCCGCAGACAGATCTGTTTCGCCGTATCACAGCTCACCAGTACGGTTAGACTCTGTGTGTGTGTTTGTGTGTGTACTACTAAATGAAAAAGATTTAGAATTTTAGACAATAAAACATCCTGAACGCTGAGCGAAATTAATAAACATAAAAGGCAAACACCTCAAATGCCCAGATTATTTAGAAATACCAAAAAGCGCTTCACAACGCAAACAGTAAGTAAACATCTGCAGGCGGCACCATTCGAGCTTAACGCTCTCGTGATTTTCATTTGACAAAAGCGTTTTATTTGTCTGAATGTCGCTTCTTATATTATTATTATTATTACGAATATAAATAACGTAAATGACTTTCTATCTAGTATTCGATATGTTGAAGGTTTCCTTAATAGCAAAACCTATTTTCTTATGTTGACATTATATTAACATGGAAGGTGTTGACCGTAGGGTAGTAAAGTGTAGACCTACCTAACCATAACGTACTTTTTTTCTTAAAGAAGTTAGAAGTCTAGGAATAGAGTATAATACGCGTTCAAAGCATATGCGTGTTAATGAATTCCTTCTTTTGCAAAAAAATAAAAATATTCCATATCCTTTGAACGACGCCTGACATATTGTTAGTTTAACTCTGTAGATACTGCTAGCCGTTGGTTCTCTAGATTTCGTAACAAGTAAATTTTATAGGTGGGGTTGTTAACCTCAAGGTCAATCGGATTTGAATTCATAGTTTTCTTTCTCCGCTAAAAAATTCATGCTGTTATTATGCTCTTTTATTAAGATTGAGTTTGTGAATAGAAATATCAAGAACACTTCAAAGGATATTTGTGAGAAAAGAAATTATTTAAACAAAATGCCATATTATACCAAACGGTTGCTATTATGGATTTTTGATGACTCCGCTTCTTTATTACCTATAATGCATTTTTGGGAAAATAATGTTTTACTGTTGCCTTCTCAACGAATCTACCTTACCTTAAACTAGTTCCCACCTAAAGCCTCAGTATAATCCTCTATTTAAGATAAGAAATGGGTTAATATATTTTATACAAAAGTGAACGCAATTGACTATAAACCAGAACTTAACACGGTTTAACTATTTCAATTTTTTCGCTGCTAACCTTTAAACAACTCATATATCTTAATCGAGTTCAAAATGTACAGCGTATTGCAAAAAGAATGATATTTTGTAACCTAATAACGTAGCCATTTCTCAGACAGATGGTCTCAAATTTCTAACAGAAACAACGTGTAGATACAACTGAAACTTCTATATCAAATATGTATACTTATAGTTATATTTCTTCTATTTTCAGATATGAAAATGCCATTTACTGGAAACTAAATGACATTTTGTGTGTTAGAATATAATGGAACAGTGTTGAACAAGACTGTGCAGCATGCATTTTGGGGATAATTTCATAACAGTAACCAACAGCAATGCAGATTTGGACCTGGCGCAATGTGTTCAAACAATAAGTCTCTCTGTGCAGGGCGACCACTTGTATAAAAAAAGATGGCTGACTGGAATCAGGATGCAATTCAGGATAAGTGCAACTTTGGAAAGTAAAATTTCTCCAAATATGGTTGGGAAAGTTGTAAAGAAACGATTGCCAATGATACACAACAATAGATAGCTTCCGGTGACATTAAAGCTAGATAAAAGTTAAAACTACAAGCATTTCTGTGTCGATATCCACGAGAAAGAGAATCGAACATGCATTCCACATACCGTTGCATTTCTCATTGAAATTTTTAAAAGTAAATCTCATTTTGCACAAATTATAAAACATTTCCGTGCCTAGGCAATGTAGTATCTAATATATTTACATATGAAATTTTATCAACATTTTTAAAACAGCCAGTATATGAGAATACGAAATATATTTCACAGTATAGATTTTCATATAAATAGACTCAATATCAGTGAGATGAGGTACTGTCAGTATTTACACGAGTATTTACACTATTTACACTAGGACTTCTGTCCTGGAATTTGTTATCATATTCCCGACTTTGAACGGAACAAAATATAGGAGAATTGAGTTACTAAATGAAAATAAATGAAACTGAGATATCCAGAAAATGAATGGTAGGTGAAACGAGAACAATATACACTGGCGGACGAAATAACGAGTTTAGTTCGAAATTACGAAGTACATCTGAGGAAGGCCGGACCGTAAAACGACCGAAACTACGTGAATATTACAATAAAGATAAGATCAAAAGGTCGAAGAATCTAAATAGTGTAAATAGCTACACAAATATAGTATTACGAATTCTGATAAAAATATCATAATTTTAATAATCAAACATCAGAATATTACATTTGAAATGCTAATTGAACCGTAAAGTGTTCAGTATTCATTTTTATTTATTTCCAAAGCACACACAATGTGATACATGATGGTTTATATGGATGCAAATATGGTAGTGGTTATGAACATATGAACGTTTAAACCTGAACGTTTAAGACATTAACAGAGAAACCAAAAAATTATCTATCGAAATGTAAATCTCCTAAGGGCAAATTCATGAAGTTAATTTGATATGTAAAATTTTCTCTTAATAAAAGAAAGTGAATGTCACAACTCTTACTTCTTTTTATTACATAATCTCAAATTTAAAACTAGTGCTTCTAAAACTTTCCTCAAACAGGAGTTTTTGTCAGTTGCTTTGACAACGCAGTCTGAACGGTTCCAAAATATGAGACTATCAAGAAGACTAAAGTGATTAACTTAAATACTGTCTATTCACTCTCTAACTGTGAAAACTATATACGTAATATTTATATATGTAAAAAAAATTCAGTCTCATTGGACATTAATTTATGAATGCATTTTAATAGTGAATAAACAACTAACATACATGTATATGTATGACAATAAATATACTAATAAATGAAATATACGCGCCCACACGCTTATATATATATATATATATATATATATATAGTACTGTGCAAAACTATTAAGACAAGAACTATTTTATATTTTATGAGGTATACTGACAGAAAATAAACAATTTAATTAAAGTAATTTTATTTGATTTACTCAAAATTGATTTAACAAGAAAAATACTAATTACAAAATAAATTTGGTATAATAGTCTTTTGGTTTCATCATAGCCTTCATTCAATTTTAAATTCGAGAGGTGGGAATAAGAAAAAAGTCAGTCATGTTTAAAGATAATAGAATAATGAGTAGTTTCAAAGTAACTTCTTTAATAGAAAATAGGAAAAATTAAATATAACTTCTTTTTAATTCATTTCTTTTACACCTAGCTTTGAATAATCAATATTTATTAGCAATGGACTTGTCTTTTCACCTAGTATTTGAATTTCAGTGATGTTTTTAAGAAAATCACCTATGTCCTAATACTTTTGCATACTACCGGTGTTAGAACAGGGGTGATTTTAACTATTTTGATGCCTCATAAACGATAAAATAGTTCTTGTCCTAATACTTTTGCTGCGTCCTGTATATATATATATATATATATATATATATATATATATATATATATATATATATTGTTTATAAATACGAAAAAATGGCTTGAGAATGAATTCCTAACGGATCATATTAATATGAATATTAAAACTGATCTAGACAGAGAGCTCAATCTAATTACATTTATTTTAATTACAGTGCAAACATTTATTACATCTAAAAACACTAACATTTTTCCAACATTGAATTGCCATTTCGACGGGTAAATTTGACAC